>CM038676.1:360241596-360444027 GCA_021605205.1 Aegilops longissima
ATTTTGTAACCCAACAAAACAAATTACAACTATAAAACAAAAGGAAGGTTGGCATAAAAGTTAACAGTCTAGCAGATAAATGCACCACCAGAAGTTTCGAAGCTTAGTTCATTTGACCTGACTGTTACGTTTTCATGTTGTATTATCCGATGGAGCACCATAACCTTCGCCTTCATTTCTCCTAGGCTCCTGAACAACATAGCAAATGTCTGATAGTCTGGTTTCAAAACCATGTATGTCCTTGTTTCACAAAGGGTCTCTGTTAGGGAATGGACTTGTGTCTGGAGCGCAGATATAACATTGTTTTAAGCTTGCATATCTTGATCATGAGGCAGTTTGGATGAGATTGCCTTAACAACCAACCCAAAGATTATGCAGAACATGTTTTTGGCATCGTTAGTGGATCGGTATCGACCCACCGCAGAAGAGCCGACATTGCGGTTATAGTTGCCTTGCCACCTTCGTAAGGTGGCGGTTCCACCATTTTTCCATAGCTTGTTGAAAAGTTGAGTTTTTACATTAGTAGTACCGTAATGTAAGATATTAAGGAGGCAGCAAAACCAAACAAAATAGCTTTGGTCTATATACGTAACTTATTCGGTGAACCCATGTAAAATATTAGCTGTATTTTACTGCAATGTACATAATAAAACCAGGTTCCAAACATATGACCATGTACCATGGCTAATGTATTGTCTATTTCTTCACATTGTTAAGGATAAAGAGACAAAGTTTATAATACTGTAAGCATAGTATGACATCATTCATATCACAAAACAACCGAGAATGCATAAACAGCAATTGTAACGCTGTGTGGGCAAGTCCAAGACGGAACTAGATTACGGTGTCAAGATCAAGGAACATCACTCCTCTCTTTAAACCTTGTAAGGTGCAATGATACGCTAAGAAAATTGTGTATAAAATTGAAAAGAGTAATAGACATTGGCTGCAAACCATGCAGTTCAAGGCACAAGTCAAAGTAGTAGTTAAAAGGCATGAGGATTAAGGACTTACAACAATGCTTTGACGGTGTGTATGCCCTTCGCCTTGTTTGGTGTGACACCATGAAGATTTCCACATCATTTGGTTCAGGTACTTTTTGGTCCTTATGGGCTTTCCTCTGCATTTGGAACAAGTCAATATAGATGTGATAATATGGTACAGCGAAAAGAGTGAAACAACAGCTAATTACAAGAGCGCTGCAGTGTGTAATATAGCTATGAGATCCTGTCGTCTGTTGAAATTTCACTTTCGTACGGTTGGCCTTGTTCTTTGAACAGTTCACCTACTAGAAGATAGATTTGTGTGGCACATGCGTAAATAGGACTTCAACATGTGATCTGATCACATATATATAATGTACCTGATACTTTGGATCAGACCAGTGTTTAACGAGGCCTCTCCAATCTTCATCCGATATATTTTCCACTGGAGATGTTTGGGCAAGTTCACTGTTAGCCTTGCCTTCAAAGTGAGTTTTCCACAAGTTATACCGATACTGTTGCAGAGCAGACTTGAAAACATGGGTGCAAGCTTGTATGGTTGCATCATCTTGGCTATCCAACTTGAACCTCATATGTTGAAAATTATGGGAGTCTCATTATCAGCAACCTAGAAAGTATGGGACAGAGCAGGACGATATTACTAGTTTCCATACATAATCATACTTATAGATAAATGGTCGAGAAAGGTGTTGAACTGGGTTTCTGAAAGCACAAGTGCTCCCTAGGTGGTTTTGGTAATTAATGTCAACATATCTCCTGTTGGACTAACACTTTTATCTAGTATGTTTCAGATAAGTTCAACAATGGAGTGGCATGGACTAAAGGATGTGGGAACTCCTTCAAGATGCTAAGGACAAAGGATTGGCTCAAGCTTCAAGCTCAAGACTCTTCATTTTACATTTTAGTGATCCAAGATCACATTGAGTCTATAGGAAAAGCCAATACTATCAAGGAGGGATGAGGTGTTGCTTAATGAGCCTCTTGCTTCATGTGCTTAGTGATATGCTCCAAAACCCTCAACTACTTTCCCACTTCCACACATATGACCTAAACCTAAAGTCAAACTCGGCCCTACCGATTCTTTCTATCCGGCGCCACCGAGTTCAAATGTCATAGCCACTGCCACAAACCCTAGGCAAATCGGTCTCACCGATAGGGATCTCGGTCTCACCGAGATGGGATTGTAATCTCTCTGTGTATGTCCATTACCAAAATCGGTCTCACCGAGTTTATTAATCGGTACTACCGAGACTACAATGCAAACTCTCTGGTTAACTTATTACCAAAATCGGTCCCACCGAGTTTGAGTAATCGGTCCCACCGAGTTTGCCGGACCAACTCTCTGGTTAGCTAATTACCAAAATCAGTCTCACCGAGTTTGTGTAATTGGTCTCATCGAGATTACGTTATGCCCTAACCCTAACCATATCGGTCCTACCGAGTTGCATATCGGTCCCATCGAAAACCCTAACGGTCACTAGGTTTATTAAATCGGTCCGACCGAGTTTGATGATTCGGTCCCACCGAGTTTGGTAAATTGTGTGTAACGGTTAGATTTTGTGTGGAGGCTATATATACCCCTGCACCTCCTCTTCATTCGTGGAGAGAGCCATCAGAATGAGCCTACACTTCCAGCATCCTATTTCTGAGAGAGAACTACCTACTCATGTGTTGAGGCCAAGATATTCCATTCCAACCACAAGAATCTTGATCTCTAGCCTTCCCCAAGTTGCTTTCCACTCAAATCTTCTTTCCACAAAATCCAAATCCTGTGAGAGAGAGTTGAGTGTTGGGGAGACTATCATTTGAAGCACAAGAGGAAGGAGTTCATCATCAACACACCATTTGTTACTTCTTGGAGAGTGGTGTCTCCTAGATTGGCTAGGTGTCACTTGGGAGCCTCCGACAAGATTGTGGAGTTGAACCAAGGAGTTTGTAAGAGCAAGGAGATCGCCTACTTCGTGAAGATCTACCGCTAGTGAGGCAAGTCCTTCGTGGGCGACGGCCATGGTGGGATAGACATGGTTGCTTCTTCATGGACCCTTCGTGGGTGGAGCCCTTCGTGGACTCGCGCAACCGTTACCCTTCGTGGGTTGAAGTCTCCATCAACGTGGATGTACGATAGCACCACCTATCGGAACAAAAACATCCGTGTCTCCAATTGCGTTTGAATTCTCCAAACCCTTCCCTTTACATTCTTGCAAGTTGCATGCTTTACTTTCCGCTGCTCACATACTCTTTGCATGCTTGCTTGTTATGTATTGAGAATGTTAAACTTGTGCCTAAACTCCACTTAAACCTAAAGAAGTTAAAAACTGCAACTTTGGTACTTAGTGTCTAATCACCCCCCCCCCTCTAGACACCTCTTCTCAAGATCCTACAAGTGGTATCAGAGCTTTGGTCTCCATTGCCTTGGTTTAATCACCATTGGAGGAAGATGGATGAGTCTACATTGGGGAGTCTTAGACATAGAGTGCCTATTCTTGATGGAGAGTATTTTCATGAGTGGAAAAATGAGATGCTTGTAATTTTCAATCAATATCATTTGAACAAGTACATTGCTAGCCCTTGTGCACCTCATGTTGATCCTATGCATCCTACCCTTGATGAATCTATTGACATGACTAGAAATCTTAGAACTATTAATCTTATCACTAGAGGCTTGCCTAGAAACTTAATTAGAATCTTGCCTACTCTTGAGTGTGCCTACACTATATGGAAATTTCTTGAGGAACGCTTTCCAAATTATTCCTTGAAAAATCTAGATGAAATTCTCTATAAGTCTATTGCCTTGAGTAAGATGAATACTAGTGATCCTATGTTTGGTGATCGTCTATTTGAACTTACAAACCTTATGCGTGCCAAAGGAGATGTTGGAATTATTGGTGATATTATTTCCGAAGCTATAAGAATTCATAAGCAAGATCATTGTCAAACTCACTCTAACGAATTACCCTCTCTAGGACTTGATCCACCACATGACAATGTTGAACATGGATACTATGATGAGGATGATGATAGTGACTTGATCTTGATGATGCAATGAGACATTTTGGTCTTATGGCAAATCTTGAGGATATGTGTCGGAGGAAAGGAATGGGTTCTTGACGGTGGATGTACCGATCACATGACCGGAGATAAAGACATGTTTCGTGAGCTTGTGAAAATGATAGTCCTCGAAAGTATGCCACTTTCGTGACAACTCAAAGGGTAAGGTGGTTGGCCTCGGTAAGGTGGCCATCTCACATGATAGCTCCATTCAGAATGTCATGCTCGTTGAATCTCTTGGCTACAACTTACTTTCAGTATCTAGACTTGCTGATTTCGGTTTCAATGTCCTATTTACTGAAGTAGACTGCCAAGTGTTTCGTCAAGACAATCATAAAATGGTATTTACCGGTATACGTAGAGGCGATCTTTACATTGTTGATTTCTCTAAAAAGGCACAACCTAAAACTTGCTTCATTGCTAAATCCTCAAAAGGCTGGTTATGGCATAGACGACTAGGTCACGTTGGCATGAGAAATCTTGACAAGCTTATTAAAGGAAATCATATCCTTGGAGTTAACGATGTCATATTTGATAAGGATAGACTTTGCAGTGCTTGTCAGGTAGGTAAACAGGTTGGAGGAAGGCATCCCGTGAAGAACATCATGACCACAAGGAGGCCACTCGAGCTACTTCATATGGACCTTTTTGGTCCCAACGCTTACAAAAGTCTCGGTGGAAATTCTTTTGGTCTAGTTATAGTTGATGATTTTTCAAGATTTACGTGGGTGTTCTTTCTTGATGATAAATCGCAGGTCCAAAAGATCTTCAAAAACTTCGCTAGGAAGGCCCAAAATCAGTTTGAAGTGAAGATCAAGAAGGTTCGCAGCGACAACAAACGGAGTTCAAGAACGCAAATGTGGACACCTTTCTTGACGAAGAAGGGATTTCACACGAGTTCTCGGCTACGTACACACCTCAACAAAATGGAGTTGTTGAGAGGAAGAACCGGACGCTCATCGAAGCGAGAACGATGCTTGATGAGTACAAGACGCCGAAGCACTTTTGGGCGGAAGCGGTTGAGACAGCTTGTCATGCAACAAATCGCTTGTATCTTCACAAGCTACTCGGCAAGACGACATACGAGATCCTCACCGGTAATAAACCCCAAGTTGGATAGTTTCGAGTATTCGGCTCAAAGTGCTACATTCTTGATAAGCATCGTCGTTCAAAATTTGCTCCTAAGTCTCATGAAGGTTTCCTACTAGGTTATGGCTCAAACTCTCACACTTACCATGTCTACAACAATTTCACCCAAAAGGTTGAAGAGACGGTAGATGTGAAGTTTGATGAATCTAATGGCTCGCAAGTAGAGCAATTGCCAATTGATGTAGGAGACAAAGACCCTTCGGAAGCAATCCAAGACTTGTCTATTGGCAAGGTCCGTCTAGCGGAGGTGAAGGAGAGTACCTCGTCTGTCCAAGTGGAAGCTTCTACTTCACGACAAGGTGAACCAAGAGTCGATACGGAAGCATCCGCAAGTGGAACACACCAAGATGAAGAAAACGAGGAAGAACATCACGAACATCAGCAACCTCCTTCTCCACCACGACAAGAAAACGACAACGCCAACAATGAAGATCAAGAAGAAGAAGAAGAAGAACAAGACGAAGAAGATGTTCAACCGAGACCCAAGCAAAAGGTTTCACGAGTTCGAGCAAGAATTGCTAAAGACCATCCCGTCGAGCAAATCTACAATGATATTCAAACCGGGAGAATCACTCGCTCTAAAACTCGTTTAGCTAACTTTTGTGAAAACTATTATTTCATCTCTAGCATTGAACCTATGAAGGTCGAAGAAGCATTGGAAGATCCGGATTGGATAAATGCTATGCATGAAGAGCTACACAACTTTGAGAGAAACCATGTTTGGACATTGGTTGAGAAGCCCGTTAACAACCACAACATCCTCGGTACCAAATGGGTGTTTCGCAACAAGCAAGATGAAGATGGACAAGTAGTTCACAACAAAGCACGTCTCGTCGCCCAAGGCTACACACAAGTCGAAGGTATGGACTATGGTGAGACTTATGCTCCCGTTGCTATACTTGAGTCCATTCGCATCTTACTTGCCTATGCCAATCACCATGATATCACCTTGTACCAAATGGACATTAAAAGTGCTCTTCTAAATGGTGAAATAGAGGAGGAAGTTTATGTTAAACAACCTCCCGGCTTTGTCAATCCTAAGAAACCAAATCATGTTTACAAACTTCACAAAGCCCTTTATGGTCTTAAATAAGCTCCTAGAGCTTGGTATAAATGCTTGACCAAGTTTCTTCTTGAAAAGGGATTTGAAATTGGGAAAATTGATTCCACACTTTTACTAAAGGGTTAATGGAGAATTATTTGTATGCCAAATTTATGTTGATGATAACATATTTGGATCAACTAACCCTCATTTTAGTGAGAAGTTTGGAAAGCTAATGTCGGAGAAGTTTGAGATGTCAATGATGAGTGAACTCAAATTCTTTCTTGGGTTGCAAATTAAGCAAACTAAGGAAGGTACTTTTGTCTCTCAAACGAAGTACACTAAGGATTTATTCAAGAAGTTCAGTATGCAAGAGTGCAAAGGTATGTCTACACCCATGCCTACTAGTGGACATCTTGATTTGACCAAAGATGGTAAACCAGTTGACCAAAAGGTTTATCGCTCTATGATTGGATCATTGTTATACCTATGTGCTTCACGTCCCGATATTATGCTAAGTGTGTGCATGTGTGCAAGATATCAAGCTGCTCCCAAAGAATGTCATCTTAAGGTCGTAAAAAGGACAGTGAGATACTTAATTCATACACCAAATTTTGGCATTTGGTATCCTAAGAGGGCCTCTTTCGATCTTGTTGGCTACTCCGACTCGGACTATGCCCGAGACAAGGTTGATAGAAAGTCCACTTGGTGCTTGTCAATTTCTTGGTAGATCTCTTGTGTCTTGGTCCTCCAAGAAACAAAACTCGTATCCTTATCTACACCAAGCGGAGTACATTGCCGCTGGTTCATGTTGTGCTCAATTACTTTGGATGACCCAAACTCTTAAAGATTATGGGATATATGTGAAACATGTTCCATTGCTTTATGACAATGAAAGTGCTATCAAAATTGGTCATAATCCCGTACAACATTCTCGAACTAAGCATATTGAAGTTCGTCATCATTTTATTCGAGATCATGTTGCTAAGGGTGACATTAATCTTAAGCATGTTACACCGAAAAGCAATTAGCGATATATTTACTAAACCCTTGATGAGAAATTGTTTTGCAGGTTGAGAGGAGAATTGAACATCATTGATGCTTCAAACTTGGAGTAGAAACTCCATTGGATACATGCAAGACATGAGCTTATGACTAATCCATGATATCTCTCTTATGATGAAAATATTATATCTTGGACCTATTTGCATCTTGCATGTTATCTAACCCATGTAGGTACTTGGTTGAGACAATTCCATGAGATTGTAATCTACCCACATCTTGAGCAATCTCTACATCACCAAGTCTCTACACTATGGTGGCTGAATACAAGTGTCGGTGTCAAAACCGGCGGATCTCGGGTAGGGGGTCCCGAACTATGCGTCTAGGAGGATGGTAACAGGAGACAAGGGACACGATGTTTTTACCCAGGTTCGGGCCCTCTCGATGGAGGTAATACCCTACTCCCTGCTTGACTAATATTGATGATATGGGTAGTACAAGAGTAGATCTACCACGAGATCGAGAGGCTAAACCCTAGAAGCTAGCCTATGGTATGATTGTTGTTCGTCCCTCTTGACTAAAACCCTTCGGTTTATATAGAAACCAGATAGGGTTAGGGTTACACTAGTCGATTACAATGGTAGGAGATCTACATATCCGTATCGCCAAGCTTGCCTTCCACGCCAAGGAAAGTCCCATCCGGACACGGGACGAAGTCTTCAATCTTGTATCTTCATAGTCTAGAGTCCGGCCAAGATGATAGTTCGCTATCCGGACACCCCTAGTCCAGACTCCTCAAGAGCCCCCGAACCAGGCTTCAATGACGACGAGTCCGGCGCACATATTGTCTTCGACATTGCAAGGCGGGTTCCTCCTCCGAATACTTCGTAGAAGATTTTGAACACAAGGATAGTGTCCGGCTCTGCAAAACAAGTTCCACAAACCACCGTAGAGAGAATAATTTTTTGCACAGATCTGCTGACGTATTCCGTGGCGTGACATCACACCACGGCCAGGCCTTTATTCGAATCGTTTTTTTACTGTTCCACCTTAGCGCGTTTAGCGAGGTGGTTTCCTTGGCACGTCTTATCAAAGCGGAGATCGTGCCCCCTTATTCCGGGATTCCCATCAATACGGACGTGGGTAACCCATTCGCGCCATTGATTACGGCGCTTGGGAGATAAGCGAGTTTTACCAGGCTGGCGGGGGACGCATAGCTTCGTCCGTCCATATAAGGGGATAAGGATCCACCTTTTCACCCACGCCTTCTTCCTCCTTTGCTCATCCATTTCCGCGTACTCGAGCTCCAGCGCCCAAGTCCGCACACCCCACCTCAACCTTCTCCAACTATGTCCAGAGCGGGCGGTAGGTGGATGGCCTCCTCTGTCACGGAGGGGCACATCGAAAAGCTGCGGAGGCGGATACTTGTCCAGCAACATCGCGCAGACCGGCTACCCGACGAGGGGCAGCTCATTCCAACCCCAGGCCCCATGAGAGGTGGTGTTTCTCCCCACTTCCTCCGCTGGACTAGGTTTTCCACTTCACCCATTTGTCCGGGGCTCATGTTCTACTACGGCTGGACTTCCACGATCTGGCCCAATTTCATCCTCAACATCTCGGCGTTCATCGTCAGGTGCGAGAGGCCTTCCTCTGCATCCAGCCCCACTTCGCTTATGGCTGAAGATCTTCAATGTCAAGCCAAGGTAGTGGGCGGCCGCCAAGCGGAATGCGGAGGAGCCATGGTTGGCAAGATGGCCAAAGTCCTATGGCTCGAGGGCTCCTTTGTGGAGACCATAAAGGGGTGGCAATCGGGTGGTTCTACATCACCGAGCAGCGCGACTCTCAATGGGCGGCGGCCCCGAATTCGATCTGCTTCCCACACGGCTCTCATCATGGAAAGAGACGGGCTGACGTGGGGAATTCGGACGAGCTATCCGGACTCCAAACCTGCGTCCAAAACACGGTGGACAAGAATCTACGGCTTGTCAACGTAATCCGGTGATGCTCATCCGCCGGATTCTCCCATGCCAACAACGGGCCTTCAAATTGTGGGAGTTCGATCCAGCACATCACCCAACTCTGAAAAGGCTCTTGACACTACGTGCGAAGATGCCCGGAAGGTGCTTGTTCAAGGCGCCGAGGCTCCCACATCCGCTACCAAGATCGCGGATTCAGCTCGCAGCGTCAAGCCAGCGAGTAAGTTATTTTACCCTTTATGGGACTCTTGTTTTCATAGATTGACTCTATGTGGGATCTAAAACTCCCTAACCTTTGACAGATCTGGTGAAGACGTCCGGACAGATTAACTGTCTGCGCTTTGCGAAAGACCAGCCGACGCCTTGATTGGCGGGCTGCTGGCTCCGCACCTCACGTGGTGCGGAGAAGAAGGCCAAGAAGGAGGCCACGGAACTCAAGGAGCTCCGGCGCCAGTGCTTCGGACTCCTCGCCGACAACCCCGAGGTGGAATCCTCCTCTGAGGAAGAGGAGGAGGAAAAAGAAGCCTCTCCCCCAGCAGGGGGAGAGAAGAAAAGGAAGGCCACCCCAACTGGGGAGGCCGGAGGGTCCAAGAAGGGAAGGACCCTTCCTCCGGACTTCTCCACCAACGCCGACAACGACGAGGAGGAGTGGCCAACAAGGGCCAAGCCCCTGGCGAGATCGTAAGTGTCCGGATACCCATGGCTTTTTTTTATCATTGCACAGTGCTCTGTAATGCCGAACAATCATGCAGCCCGCCCAAGGACGGGCTCGCCGCTTCGTCGAGCGGGTCCCTGAGTTCGTCGGAAATGGAGAGTACTTCACTTCCGGCCGCCTCCTCACCTCACGCTGCGGACGACGCCGAGGTGGGGCCCCGAGGGGGGCCTAGTCAAGAGGAGGTGGCGCAGGAGGCGCCGCAAGGCAACCTCCCGGACTCCAGGCGCGTGGGGGGCGAGACCCCCAGGGGCTCTAAGCCCGACCCTTGTCCGGACTCCATACCGGAACCGTCAGCGGTTCCGAAGCCCGGCAAGAGGTCCCTTCGTAGGAAGGGTAAGACGCTGGTGTCCTCCGTCCAACCGGAGGCACCGGATAACTTACTGGAGGCGCTTAACGGCGCCTCCATCGACGAGGAGCACCACACTGTTATGAGTGTGGTGATCCGAAAAGTTCGATCCGCCAAGAGCGGGCTGATGAAGCTTGTACCAGCCTTCTAACAGGCTTTGAGGTAAGTTTAGAATATATAAAAATATTACCGCATAGACAGTAGCCCCTGATGCATAGTTCGGTGTTCGGAAAGAAAAGCCGGACTAAGGATCTAAAAAGATATATGTAAGAGTCTAACATAAGTATGTCAATATGGGAATGCAGGCTGCGTTGTCGACCTCTGCCAGACCGATGCGGAGGTCAATGCATTGAAGCGAGCCTCGGCGGTCCGAGAACGAGCTCGGCCTTGCCAAGAAGCAGCTCGAGGACAAGGAAGGTAAGTAATACCTTATTAAAGAAATACCTTATAGAAAGGATTTGGTTGCAAAGATATCAGAATAACATGGGTGCTGCAGGGGCCACGAGCGAGGTGGCGACCACAAGGAGGCGGTGTCCGCGTCGAAAACAAAGCAGCTGCGGAGCGCACCGAGCGAGAGAAGGGGGAGGCGCATCTGGCGGAGGTACGGCAAGAGCTCCAGGCTCTCATGGAAAAACACGAGACTTTGGAGCGTGACTCGAAGACCCGAGGGCCCGAGCTTGCCTCGGCTCTTGAGAGTGCCAAAGCTGCTAAGGCCGAGGCCCAAAAAGCCCTCCAGGAGATTGAGGTAATAAAGAATATCGCGGCGGGTAAGGCATTTGTTATGCAGAGCAAGAATGTAAAAGTCAATTATCTAGTACTTACCCGAATCCGGAGCTCTCCAGAGCGTTCGCAGATCTGCCCGTAGTGTAATACGATCTTGCGCGTTCTACCGCGCCAAGGAGGGCTCGACGGAGAAGGTGTTACGGTCTCAAGATCTTTGAGGCCGACCGTCCGGTGCCCCTGAGCGACCAGTGAAGTAGCTGGTCGAGCTCCACAAGGTCACCGAACAGGCCATGAAGGGCCTCATAGTTCGGCTGTGGCCATTGGAAGTCATGCCCAGTAGCTACTTCGGGTTAGTGCAGCGGCTGGTGGACGCCTGTCCATGGATTGAAGTCATCAAGCGCTCCGTCTGCATTGAAGGTGCCCGTCGGGCCCTTGCCCGTGCTAAAGTGCATTGGGGCAAGCTGGATGCAGAGAAGCTTGTGACGCACGGGCCACCGAAGGGCAAGGATCATCGCAAGCCCGAGATGTACTATGAGGGCGTCCTGAAGGGTGCCCGCCGTATAGCGGATGAGTGCTCCAAAGATGTAATTTTTGAATAGACTCACATTTGTTATCCTGTACGCTGAAAACTTGTTCATATGCGCTAAGCAACGCTTGTTAATTTAAAATATTACCTTTTGTGCGACCGTTTATCAAATTTGAGAGATGGCAAGTCATTGGCTTCAGCCCCCATGCCACGAGTGCTGGGGTGTTCGGGATAAACTTGAGCGCTCTTGTTCCCATTCTTGGGTCCATCGAGGGAGGCGCTCAACGCAATGAACAAGGCAACCGGACTTATAGTGCTTGAACACTCTCACTTAGCCATAGAATTCTATAATTTTAAATTTCGGCGAAGCCCCTAGTATTCGGAAGACCGAGTTCGGGGCGCTATCCACGCCTTGGCCGGACAATGCCGGTTCCTCGCTCTAAGCGGCATAAGTCTTTAGGGACTCGAAGAAACCTCTCGAACAGCGACCGGCTCTCGCCTTATCATGACGGTCAGTTTTAGCTTTCTCCACTGAGGTGCTCAACCCAGCTCAACCGGGGCACAATCGCAGTGGTTCTCCCAATGCTACCTTAGCCGATATAACGGAACGTAAGGTACCAAAACATGGGAGTCGGGCAAACCCAACTATTGACCCAAGACATGATTCGGAGCCGATGCATATAATGTTATAAGTTCGGGGTGCCGCACTTGTGAAAGTGTTCGGACTTATCACACCATACTTTTGGGGTACTGAAGCCCCTGGTGTATTGGCCGTACCAAAGTGTACGGGTGCAACATGTCATGAAATGAACATATATATATATATATATAGATAAAGAAAGGAGTGCAATAATAGGCAAAAGCTATGTATTGTTTATTCAAAAAGGTACTGCAATGAAAGCAGAACGATACAAATAGTGCGATAGGCAAGGGATGGGACTATTTAACATGTCCCCCTCCAGGGGTAAGCTGCGGGATGGTATGTAAAACAGGTATAATGCTCGTAGTAGAGACCACTGGACACTCGGCGTAGCTTTCGCTTCCCTGGCTGTTGCATCGTGAGTTGGTGCGAATGCGGACAGGGCTTCGGAGAACGAGTCCTAAAAGTAAGAAAAAAGAAAAAGAAAAAGAATGACACAATCGGGGCCCACAGTGCGGTTGAGCGCGTGCAGGCGTGCCGTGGTCGTGCCCTCCCTTATGCCCATGGTATTTCCAGAGCGTAGTTATGTACGCGTAATAATCGGCTTCACAATTTTGCGAGAGCTGGGGTTGGGGCGGATTACTCTGCGATGCTCGGATCGTGCCAGCGGTCTTGTTGTAGGTTACTCCGGCGCGCTTGACGGTGGCCGACGTTTAATAGCGGACTCGTGAATTTTGTGAGAGGCTGCTTTGCACCTCCGCCGCGAGGGTTGTCGTGTGCTCCTCCGTTCGGAGAGCGTTCGGTGTTTCCGTTGACCGTGATTACTCCTCGAGGGCCTGGCATCTTGAGCTTGAGGTATCGTGAGTGCGGCACCGCATTGAACTTTGCAAATCACGGTTCGTCCAAGCGGTCGCGTGATAGCCACTACGGAACGGGACTATGTCAAGATTAACTCTTCGCCGGAAGTTATCCGGGATCCAAGACCACTTGAGTGTAACGAGCATGTACAATTGGCCTCTACACCTGGTATTACGCCTTTAAAGGTCGTCTTTGTGGGTTTAATCCTTGAGGGGTCTATGCCCATTTTGCACACTGTATCCTGATAAAGTAGGTTCAGGCTGCTGCCTCAGTCCATCAGGACTCTAGTGAGGTGAAATCCGTCAATAATTGGGTCAAGAACCAATGCGGTGAAACCGCCGTGACGGATGCTAGTGGGGTGGTCCCTTCGATCAAAGGTGATCGGGCAGGAAGACCATGGGTTGAACTTCGTATGCATGGCTCCATCGCATATCGTCCCTTAGTGCACGCTTCCGCTCCCTTTTGGGTATATGGGTTGCGTATATCATGTTCACCGTCCGCACTTGTGTGGGAAAGCCCTTCTGTCCTCTATTGTTCGGCGGTCGGGGCTCTTCCTCGTCATTGCTATGTAGCCCCTTGTCATTGAGTTCGACACTTAGCTTGCCTGCTTGCTTGAACACCCAACAATCCCTGTTGGTGTGATTGGCTGGTTTTCCGGGGGTGCCATGTATCTGGCACAAGCGATCGAGTATTCGGTCCAAGTTGGACGTCCCTGGGTATTTCTTTTGAATGGCTTCTTCCGCTGACCGGGTTTAGAGCCTCTGAATCCGGCATTGACTGCCGTATCTTCATCATTATCACCATTAATGCGGCGCTTGTTCTTGTTGCGACGCGACCTGCCATTGCTGTCCTTGGTATCCGAACTACCAGGGTTTTTGGTCAAGTTGTTACTACGGGCTAGCCAGCTGTCCTCTCCCGTGCAAAAGCGGGTCATGAGTGTGGTGAGGGCTGCCATGGATTTCGGCTTTTCCTGTCCTAGGTGCCGGGCTAGCCACTCGTCTCGGATGTTATGTTTGAAGGCTGCAAGGGCCTCTGCATCCGGACAGTCAACGATTTGATTTTTCTTGGTTAGGAACCGTGTCCAGAATTGTGCGGCGATTCTTACGGCTGCTGAATTATGTGGCTGAGGTCATCGGCGTCTCGGTGGTCGCACATCGTGCGCTCTGGAAGTTATCAAGGAATGCGGCTTCGTGTCCTCCCAACAACCAATTGATTCTGGCGGCAAGCTGTTGAGCCAATGCCGAGCTGGTCCTTTAAGCTTGAGTGGGAGATATTTGATGGCATGTAGATCATCGCCATGGGCCATGTGGATATGGAGGAGATAGTCCTCGATCCGCACCGCAGGGATCTGTGGTACCATCGTATGATTCGATGTTTACGGGTTTGAGGCCCTCGAGGATTTGATGATCTATTACTTCATCTGTGAAGCATAGTGGGTGTCTTGGCGCCTCAGATTGGGCTATATCACGACGTAGCTCATATGAGCTTTGTCTACTGTGCTCGGCCCGGCCGGAGTTGCTGTATCCGGCGTGACGGTTATCATCACGTGTCGTGGGGCGCCCACGCAATCCGTAGATCGATCTTGTTTGCCTTGCCTTGTCCTCCAATATGTCTCACAGGTCTGGCACGTTTCCCCATGCCTTGGTACTTTTCGAGCGACGCCGTAGTGCGGCTTGAATGGAGGGTCTAGAGGCCTCTCTGTCATGACCACGGGGTGGCCGGTCGGCCGCTTCATGCGCTGGTGATGTAGGTTTGGGTGTTGCTTCCTCTAATTGGGGTAGTAGCCTGCGTTTGGGGTATCTCTTGGAGGGGCGTTCGAGTTCATACTCTTCGGCTGCAAGGAGTTCAGTCCATTTGTCAGCTAGCAAGTCTTGGTCAGCTCTAAGCTGCTGCTGCTTTTTCTTGAGGCTGCTTGCCGTGGCCATAAGCCTGCGTTTGAAACGCTCCTGTTCGGCGGGGTCCTCAGGCATGACAAATTCATCGTCGTCGAGGCTTGCCTCATCTTCGGAGGGGGGCGCATAATTATCGTCCTCTACCTCTCTTTCTGCCGCACTGTCGTGCGGTATTGCTTCTCCTCCTCCCGCCCGAGTCCTGCTTTGGAGGGGTCGTCTTCGCACTTTCCAGGTATTATTGTCTCCGTGCCAAAATCACCATTTTCTTGTGGCGGGATTTAGAACGGCGCCACGACGTCGGCGCTTGGGTTGTTTTTGGAGGGTCATCCTCCGCCGTTCCATCGCCATTCCCATCTTTTGGGATGTCCACCATGTATATGTCATATGATGAGGTGGCCTTCCGGTGCCTATGTAAGCGCTGGGTCTTGGTAAATCTCGGCATCATCGTCCATACCGTCGATTTCTTGGTCGAAGTCGAGCATGTCGGTTAAATCATCGGCAGTGGCTACAAAGTGGGTGGTGGGTGGGCGTTGAATTTCTTCGTCGTCCGCATCCCAACCTTCCTGACCGTAGTCCGGCCAGGGCTCTCCTGATAAAGAGAGAGACTTTAGTGAATTCAAGATGTCGCCAAAGGGCGAATGCTGAAAGATGTCCGCGGCAGTGAACTCCATGACCGGCGCCCAATCGGATTCGACCGCGTAGCGGAGGTTGGTCCGGAGAGGAGTCCGGCACCTTGGAGTCACGGTCTTTGCAAAGGACAGGGATGGAGTTCGCTCAATCGCCGTTGAGATCGTAGCCCCGGGCGGTGTCCAACCACTCGTCCTCGATCGAGGAGTCGGCTCCGAGCTAAGGGTCGGGCGGGCTCGTGCGGCTTCAAGGCCTTTGTTCAGCGGCGAGCTAGATCATGCCCATCGAGGCAGTCTGGCGCGATTTTGGCTGTGGCTCGAATCCGTCGAAGATCAAGTCTCCGTGGATGTCGGCCGTGTAGTTCAAACTTCCAAATCTGACCTGATGGCCAGGGGCGTAGCTTTCGATCTGCTCTAGATGGCCAAGTGAATTGGCCCGCAGTGCAAAGCTGCCGAATACGATGATCTGTCCGGGGAGAAAAGTCTCACCCTGGACCGCGTCGTTGTTGATGATCGAAGGAGCCATCGGGCCTATGAGTGACGACATAGAGGAACTCTCAATGAAAGCACCAATGTCGGTGTCAAAACCGGCGGATCTCGGGTAGGGGGTCCCGAACTGTGCGTCTAGGCGGATGGTAACAGGAGACAAGGGACACGATGTTTTTACCCAGGTTCGGGCCCTCTCGATGGAGGTAATACCCTACTCCTGCTTGATTAATATTGATGATATGGGTAATACAAGAGTAGATCTACCACGAGATCAGAGAGGCTAAACCCTAGAAGCTAGCCTATGGTATGATTGTTGTTCGTCCTACGGACTAAAACCCTTCGGTTTATATAGACACCGGATAGGGTTAGGGTTACACAGAGTCGGTTACAATGGTAGGAGATCTACATATCCGTATTGCCAAGCTTATCTTCCATGCCAAGGAAAGTCCCATCCGGACACGGGACGGAGTCTTCAATCTTGTATCTTCATAGTCTAGGAGTCCGGCCAAAGATGATAGTTCGGCTATCCGGACACCCCCTAGTCCAGGATTCCCTCAACAAGGAAGCACGAAATCATTCAAACATATCCTTTGACAAACTCTATGTTGAGCTTCATTATTATCATTTTTGGATACACAAGTGCTACTCCTTGCAAGAACTAACCCATGTAGGTAGATGGACTCAAATTCCAAGTGGTGCTCCCAACTCTTGATGAGCTACATCAACCTTGAGCAACCCACACAAGTTCAACTACATGATCAACACCACGAACCAAGGTATGTTATTCCATCTTAGAGAAGCTTTACTCCGAGTCATGAGCTAAAGCAACTCGACAAGATGTGAATACATCAAGATGCTTAAACGAAAAATGGTAACCCCATTTTGAGCTTAAACGATGAGTATGACCTATGATCAAGTGATCTCACTTGACTCCTAAGTCAATATACTCTAACACAGGTGACTTTGTCGCCAACCATCTCTAGATGAAGTTCTCTCGTGTTCTTTTCTGAGTTTTTGCATTTGTCTCATGCATATTTGTTTCCCCTTTCAAAAAAAACTTCATCTAGATTTCTTTCTTTTCTTTTCTGTTGCTCTGCATTTCTTGCATCCAATTCATTGCATATCATTCAGTAAATTCCTTGCAAATCCTTGTGAGATCTTACTAGTCAAGTGAGATGAGATGACAAGTGTTTTCTCTACGATGGACTCGGTTTCACCGATTTGCTGTTTTCGGTCCAACCGAATCCTTTCGGTACAACCGAAGCATACCACTCGGTCCCACCGATTTCCCAACAGGAAAAACAGTTTGCCACTTATTCTGTGTTTCTTCTAAATCCAGCTCCACTCAATGAATCTTGTCCTCTACAAACATCACAATTTTATCCAGTGCTTTGTGTTGTGACTCAAGGACCAAACCCATTCACAACAAATTCGAAGACCCTTCTTGGAAATTGATGTCAAAGGGGAGAGAGATCACATCAAAGCTTATCACTTCCAAAAGGGAGAGAGTATTAAGGGGAAAAGAGATCTCCAGGGGAGAGAATAATCAAGTAGAAAGTGTTTCTCAAGGATCCCGGATGCTTGGTGTTCAAGAGGAGATGCCACATGTCTTCTTGGGGAAAGACATGTTAATATATGCTTATTTGCATTAAGCTCTGTTCATTTATATCTTTCATTTCTGATTTTCTGTTCCCTATCTTCTCCCGTATCCCATGATAGATTCAGGGAGCAAGACATCTAAGGAAAGGAATCATTTAAATTCATTGCATATCTTTACTCTTGGGGACATGTCTAATCCAATGTGGTACTTAGTACTCACTCTCTACATGTCATCCAGTCTTGGTATTCTTGTGGTTTCTTACGGTTGCTCGGCTAGTAGATGTACCTGTGTTATCTAACCTTGTTTGTGCAGGTTCATTCCACCTAAGCCAACTCAAGACTACAAGGTAAGTATATGCATCACACTCATGTGTATGAGGAATTCTTGCTGATGTACATCTGTTTGCAAGAAGGACTCATAAGCATGGAGGTATTTTCTTTAATATTCTTTGCTCTGATGCATATGGCCAAGATACATGTAACACATTGCCTACTCTATCATGGTTATGCTCTCACATGCTTCTATATTCCATACTCACATGATTGCATACATGTAGGGGGAGCCTATGCTTGTTACATGTATTTCCGAAGCTTTACTTGCTACTCTTTATATCTTTATCTAAAGCTTTGATGTATGTTGACATTAATTACCTAGCATGTTTCAGATAAGTTCAACAATGGAGTGGCATGGACTAAAGGATGTGGGAACTCCTTCAAGATGCTAAGGACAAAGGATTGGCTCAAGCTTCAAGCTCAAGACTCATCATTTTACATTTTAGTGATCCAAGATCACATTGAATCTATAGGAAAAGCCAATACTATCAAGGAGGGATGAGGTGTTGCTTAATGAGCCTCTTGCTTCATGTGCTTAGTGATATGCTCCAAAACCCTCAACTACTTTCCCACTTCCACACATATGACCTAAACCTAAAGTCAAACTCGGCCCTACCGATTCTTTCTATCCGGCGCCACCGAGTTCAAATGTCATAGCCACTGCCACAAACCCTAGGCAAATCGGTCTCATCGATAGGGATCTCGGTCTCACCGAGATGGGATTGTAATCTCACTGTGTATGTCCATTACCAAAATTGGTCTCACCGAGTTTATGTAATCGGTACTACCGAGATTACAATGCAAACTCTCTGGTTAACTTATTACCAAAATTGGTCCCACCGAGTTTGAGTAATCGGTCCCATCGAGTTTGCCTGACCAACTCTCTGGTTAGCTAATTACCAAAATCGGTCTCACCGAGTTTGTGTAATTGATCTCACCGAGATTACGTTATGCCCTAACCCTAACCATATCGGTCCTACCGAGTTGCATATTGGTCCCACCGAAAACCCTAACGGTCACTAGGTTTACTAAATCGGTCCGACCGAGTTTGATGATTCGATCCCACCGAGTTTGGTAAATTGTGTGTAACGGTTAGATTTTGTGTGGAGGCTATATATACCCTGCACCTCCTCTTCATTCGTGGAGAGAGCCATCAGAACAAGCCTACACTTCCAAAGATCCTATTTACGAGAGAGAACTACCTACTCATGTGTTGAGGCCAAGATATTCCATTCCAACCACAAGAATCTTGATCTCTAGCCTTCCCCAAGTTGCTTTCCACTCAAATCTTCTTTCCACCAAATCCAAATCCTGTGAGAGAGAGTTGAGTGTTGGGGAGACTATCATTTGAAGCACAAGAGCAAGGAGTTCATCATCAACACACCATTTGTTACTTCTTGGAGAGTGGTGTCTCCTAGATTGGCTAGTTGTCACTTGGGAGCCTCCGACAAGATTGTGGAGTTGAACCAAGGAGTTTGTAAGGGCAAGGAGATCGCCTACTTCGTGAAGATCTACCGCTAGTGAGGCAAGTCCTTCGTGGGCGACGGCCATGGTGGGATAGACAAGGTTGCTTCTTCATGGACCCTTCGTGGGTGGAGCCCTTTGTGGACTCGCGCAACCGTTACCCTTCGTGGGTTGAAGTCTCCATCAACGTGGATGTACGATAGCACCACCTATCGGAACCACGACAAAAACATCCGTGTCTCCAATTGCGTTTGAATTATCCAAACCCTTCCCTTTACATTCTTGCAAGTTGCATGCTTTACTTTCCGCTGCTCACATACTCTTTGCATGCTTGCTTGTTATGTATTGAGAATGTTAAACTTGTGCCTAAAATCCACTTAAACCTAAAGAAGTTAAAAACTGCAACTTTGGTACTTAGTGTTTAATCACCCCCCCTCTAGACACCTCTTCTCAAGATCCTACAGTTTCATCTTTGTCATTCCTTTACTGAATCCATGTTGGGAGGATATGCACATGACACCTAATGGCAACCGCTTGCCCCTGATAGTAACTTGGCTGACTCTGTAGCATCACGTTGCCTTTTTAAACCTGCCTCAAAACGGATCTCCATTCTTCCTCCTCTAGATTTAATTAACCTATCGAGCATTATCCATGATGTTTGTGTCCTCTTGCGCCTAGGTGCTACTCCAACAATGAACATAGGAAGTGTTAGTGTACATCAAACTGTGAGACTACATATAAAGAAGCATGCAACTGTAACTTGACTCCAGCAACTACCTTCTTGCTGTTGAAGCTCACAAAGTTCATCTGATCTTGCCAACTCATCTTGTGTCAAGAGTGCTTCGGAAGTAGTGTCAGGTGGAAAGGGAGCTTGAGAACGTGCTACTAGCTGAGTTGACCAACGAGTAACTCATGCAACTGGTGGTATTGTGGAAGGTGTTGCAATAACTAGGGCTGTCTCTGCTTGTTTGGTGGCAGCTATTTGTTTCTGATTGGATTTTTCTGCAGCTCGTGTAGCCTGCGATACCCTGTTTGTACAATTTTTCGTTAGACTTTGACCTTCTATTGCACCATCAGTACCAGCAAAATCTGCAGGATTCTTCCGCTTCCCTTTCCCTGTCATTCTGTGTTGCTTCCTCTTTCTCTGTGCCATGTTAAGTCAAGCCGACAAGAAAAACAAATAACAATTTAGTTCTTCAGAACAAATTGATGCGTGATACTGACGAACTGAACTTTGATGTTAGACAACCACATGATAGGAGGATGTAATATGTACGAACAACAGGATGGCATGAGATAACCAGAACTATGATGTGTAAACTAAGCAGAAGACATTTCACTAAATTAGAAGCAATGCAATGGAAGGTAGACACCATATGAAAGATGCTACAAAGATTGCTCTTCCAAGTTAACAGTGTCTCATCATAAATGGCGTTTAAACAAATGTGAAGCAGTACAAGAAATAAATCATATGCAAGATGCAAACAACATCACACTACCAAGTTAAAGGTCTCTCGTCATTAGTGCCATTGCATATTCACAGCATTGCATATTCACAGCTTATGATGTGTAAACTAAGGAGAAGGCATTTCAACAAATTAGAAGCAATGAAAGCTAGACACCATATGAAAGATGCAACGAATATCACTCTACCAAGTTAAAATTGTCTCGTCATAAGTGCCATTTCAACAAATTAGAAGTAGTACAAGCTAGAAAAGAATGTGAGATGTAACCTATATCACACTCCCAAGTCAAATGTGTCTTATGATAAGTGATTGTTGCAGGTTACACAACAGTAGTACTTTGATGTAAGAACATGGTGTGATAGACAGATACTGTATGTTCTAGAAACAGGAACACGTGTCTTATTCACAAGTATAATGCGTAAAGTAAGCAGATGGAATTCAACAAAATTATAAGCAATACAAGCTAGACATCATACATAACATGCAACCACATATAACAGTGCCAAGTTAGAGGGAGCACCTGTGATGGTGCACTAGGGGAGACGTGCTCATCATCAACACAACTACGTTGAGTGTCTATGCATGTGTTGTCTTGCAAATCATCTTGGGGGGTGGAGGAGTAGAATATGTAGAGGCCCTTGATACGTCTCCATCGTATCTACTTTTCCAAACACTTCTGCCCTTGTTTTGGACTCTAACTTGTATGATTTGAATGGAACTAAACCGGACTGACGCTATTTTCAGCAGAATTGCCATGATGTTGTTTTATGTGCAGAAAACAAAAGTTCTCGGAATGACCTGAAACTCCACGGAATATCTTAGAATAAATAATAAAAAACCCTCGCCAAAGATGAAGACCAGGGGGCCCACACCCTGTCCATGAGGGTGGGGGGCGTGTCCCCCCTCCTGGGCGCGCCCCCTACCTCGTGGGCAACCTGGACACCCTCCGACGCCAACTCCAACTCTATTTATTGGCCTTCGGGGAGAAAAAAATCAGAGAGAAGAAATCATCGCGTTTTACGATACGGAGCCGCCGCCAAGCCCTAATCTCTCTCGGGAGGGCTGATCTGGAGTCCGTTCGGGGCTCCGGAGAGGGGGATTCGTCGTCGTCGTCATCATCAACCATCCTCCATCACCAATTTCATGATGCTCACCACCGTGCGTGAGTAATTCCATCATAGGCTTGCTGGACGGTGATGGGTTGGATGAGATTTATCATGTAATCGAGTTAGTTTTGTTAGGGTTTGATCCTAGTATCCACTATGTTACGAGATTGATGTTGCTATGACTTTGCTATGCTTAATGCTTGTCACTAGGGCCCGAGTGCCATGATTCCAGATCTGAACCTATTATGTTTTCATGAATATATGTGTGTTCTTGATCCTATCTTGCAAGTCTATAGTCACCTATTGTGTGTTATGATCCGACAACCCCGAAGTGACAATAATCGGGATACTTCTCGGTGATGACCATAATTTGACGAGTTCATGTATTCACTATGTGCTAATGCTTTGTTCTGGTTCTCTATTAAAAGGAGGCCTTAATATCCCTTAGTTTCCGATAGGACCCCGCTGCCACGGGAGGGTAGGACAAAAGATGTCATGCAAGTTCTTTCCATAAGCACGTATGACTATTTACGGAATACATGCCTACATTATATTGATGAATTGGAGCTAGTTCTGTGTCACCCTATGTTATGACTGTTACATGACGAACCGCATGCGGCATAATTATCCATCACTAATCCGGTGCCTACGAGCTTTCCATATACTGGTCTTCGCTTATTTACTTTCCCGTTGTTACTGTTACAATCACTACAAAATACCAAAAACATTACTTTTGGTGTCTTTACTTTTGTTACCTTTACCACCACTATCATATTACTTTGCTACAAATACTAAGTTTCCAGGTGTGGTTGAATTGACAACTCGGCTGCTAATACTTGAGAATATTCTTTGGCTCCCCTTGTGTCGAATCAATAAATTTGGGTTGAATACTCTACCCTCGAAAACTGTTGCGATCCCCTATACTTGTGGGTTATCAAGACCTTTCTCTGGCGCCGTTGCCGGGGAGCATAGCTCTATTCTTTGAGTCACTTGGGATTTATATCTGCTGGACACTATGAAGAACTTGAGAGACCCTAAGACAAAAATTTATCCCTCAACTACGAGGGGAGGTAAGGAACTACCATCTAGCTCTGCACTTGATTCACCTTCTGTTATGAGTAAGCTAGCAACACCTAAACCTGCTTCTGCTATTCGTTCTGATATGTCACATGTTATTGATGATGCCACTTCTGCTATGCATGATACTTATGATGAAACTACTTCTATGCTTGATACCACTGTGTCCCTTGGTGAATTTCTAGATGAACAAATTGCTAGGGCTGGTGAGAAAGAAATTATTGAATCTGAATACGATGATGAAAGTGATGATGAAAATATGCCTGCTATTCCTGAGGGTTATCTTTTTGATGCTGAATCTTCTGCAGCTATTTTTGCTTGTAAGGATAGATATGAACTTAAGAGGCTGCTAGTTAAATGGAGTAAAGAATCTCTTAGAGACAGAATGAAACCTGACCCTGCTTTTGCTACTTCACCTATTTGTGTTCCCGATAAGGATTATGAATTTTCTGTTGATCTAGATAAAATTACTTTGGTCGAATCTGATCCTTTTTATGGCTATGAATCTGAAACTGTTGTGGCACATCTTACTAAGTTAAATGATATAGCCGCCCTGTTTACTAATGATGAGAGATCGCGCTACTTTTATATACTCAAAATATTTCCGTTCTCATTGAAGGGTGATGCTAAGATATGGTTTAATTCTCTTGATCCTGGTTGTGTGCGTAGTCCCGTGATATGATTTATTACTTCTCGCTAAATATTTCCTGCTCATAAGAAACAAGCTACTTTGAGGGAAATATACAACTTCGTGCAAATTAAAGAAGAGAGTCTCCCACAAGCTTGGGGAGGCTTCTCAAGTTATTAATGCTTTGCTGATCATCCTCTTAAGAAACCTGAAATACTTGATATCTTTTATAATGGACTAACCGATGCTTCCAGAGATTACCTGGATAGTTGTGCTGGTTCTCTTTTCAGGGAAATAACACCGGATGAAGCTGAAATTCTATTGAATAATATGTTGACAAATGAAAATAATTGGGCACCTCCTAAGCCAGCGCCAGAGCCAATTACTGAGCCTATTCCTAAACCAACTCCGAAGAAGAGAGGTGTTCTATTTCTCAGTCCAGAAGATATGCAAGAGGCAAAGAAATCTATGAAAGAAAAAGGTATTAAAGCTGAAGATGTTAAGAATTTACCTCCTATTGAAGAAATACATGGTCTTAATTTACCGCCTGTTGAAGAAGTATATGATCTCAATTCTTTATTCACTGAAGAACCTCCTGATCCCGATATCCCGACACATGTAGTAAAGGTAAATTCTCTCTATAGATATGATAAAGCTGAAGTCCCTCCTACTAAAATTGCTAGTCAGTGCTTGGATGAGTTTGGTAACTTTATGTTTAAGCAAGACGACTTCAATGCTTATTTTGGTAGACAATTAAAATAGGATGCTTATATGATTAAACGCTTGGGTGATTATATGGCTAATATTAGAGGTGAATTTAAACTTGTTAGCAAACATGCTTCTATGATTACCACTCAAGTAGAACAAGTACATAAAGCTCAGAAAGAAGTGCTTGATGAAATGAATAGTAAGAAAAATGATTATGCTGTTAGAGTGGATACTAGAACTAGTAGAATGACTCAGGAACCTTTGTATCCCGAAGGCCACCCTAAGAGAATCGAGCAAGATTCTCAGAGAAATAATAGTGATGTACCTAGTTCTTCTAGAAGGAAGAAAAAGAAAAATGATAGGACTTTGCAAACTTCTAGTGAACCTATTGCTGAACCACCTGAGAATCCAAATGATATCTCTATGTCTGATGCTGAAACACAATCTGGTAATGAACACGAACCTAGTGAAAATGTTAATGATGATGTTCATGATGATGCTCAACCTAGTAATGATAATGATGTAGAAGCTGAACCTGCTGTTGATCTTGATAACCCACAATCAAAGAATCAACATTATGATAAGAGAGACTTCGTTGCTAGGAAACATGGTAAAGAAAGAGAACCATGGGTTCAGAAACCCATGCCTTTTCCTCCAAACCATCCAAGAAAAGGATGATGAGGATTTTGAGCGCTTTGCTGAAATGATTAGACCTATCTTTTTTGTATGCGATTAACGATGTGCTCAAAACAAATCCTTATGCTAAGTATATGAAGGATATCATTACCAATAAAAGAAAGATACCAGAAGCTGAAATTTCCACCATGCTTGCTAATTATACTTTTAAGGGTGGAATACCAAAGAAACTTGGAGATCCAGGAGTACCTACTATACCATGCTCCATTAAAAGAAATTATGTTAAAACTGCTTTATGTGATCTTGGAGCCGGTGTTAGTGTTATGCCTCTCTCTTTATATCATAGACTTGGCTTGAATAAGTTGACACCTACTGAAATATCTTTGCAAATGGCTGATGAATCGACTGCTATACCTGTAGGTATTTGTGAGGATGTGCCTGTTGTGGTTGCAAACGTTACTATTTTAACGGACTTTGTTATTCTTGATATTCCCGAGGATGATAGTATGTCTATTATTCTTGGAAGACCTTTCCTTAACAATGCAGGGGCTGTTATTGATTGCAACAAAGGCAATGTTACTTTTCATGTTAATGGTAATGAGCATACGGTACACTTTCCGAGGAAACAACCTCAAGTTTATAGCATCAACTCTATTGGAAAAATTCCATCGATTATATTTGGAGGTTTTGAATTTCCTCTTCCCACTGTTAAGAAGAAATATGATATACTTATTATTGGGGATGTCCATATCCCCATTGAGGTAACTTAGTGTTATTCGAAATTTCTCCGGTTCCATGTTAGTCGGAATGAGTTTGTTAACAAGACCTGATCAACCTTGTTAGTGGATTCCTTTTGATGAGCATGAGATGGATGAAACTAGAAGCACAACCTTCTGTACCCTCTTTATATTTTCTGTTATTTAGTAGAAATAAAGTAAAATAGTATTTTTACATCTGCTTCCTGACTTATCCGTGCAATATAAAAATACCCGAAAATAAAAGTCCTCGAATGCCATGCCAATTTAATATGATTTTTTCGAATATTTGAGGATTTTAGTGCAAAAATTACATGGGGGCTGCCACTGCCACGAGGGTGGAGGGCGCGCCCTACCCCCCTGGGCGCGCCCCCTACCTCGTGGGCCCATGGTGGCCCTCCTCTACTTATCCCTGCACCCAGTTCTTCCTCTGCCTCACACAAACCCGAAAAACCAACTCAAGCACGAGTTCCAGCCACTTTTGCTGCGATTTTCGATCTCCTTGCTCAAAGCACCTCTCGTAAAATTGTTTGGGGAGATTGTTCCTTGCTATGTGACTCCTCCATTGATCCAATTAGTTTTTGTTCTAGTGCTTTATTCATTGCAAATTTGTGCTGCATAGGTGACCATGTTCTTGAGCTAGCATGTCAAATTATATGGTTCCAAGTAGTTCTAATGCTTGATATAGGCTCTAGGCACTTGTAGGAGTAGTTGCTATCAATTTTATTGAAGTTGGTTCACTTTTGTTTGAAGTTACTAAAAATTTCAGAATTATTTTTCAGAGAAAACAATATGTTTAGGAAAATGTTCCAAGGTGGTTCTTCAAGGAAGCAAGGTCCCAGGCTTGCAATGCGTGATCCTGATGAGGAACCACCAAGAGACGCTCCTGTGAGGCCCTGTGAATGGCCTTCGGAAAATTTTATGGATCAAGCGGGAATTGTCGGTGTACTAGAGTAGGGGTACCCTAGTATCCCGAACTCGTGCGGCATTCTGACACCCAGCAAGGCTTGCTGGTGATCGCTAAGGTCCTCCATGGTTCCTTTGGAGCCATTCAAGAACAAAGTATTTAAGCCAAGAAGACAAGACCCGGCAAGAGGAGCTTGCCGGGAAGGCCACTCAAGGCACGCAGAAGACAAGACCCGGCAAGAGGAGCTTGCGGGAAGGCTCGATGAGCGACAAGCTTCCGGGACGCGACAAGGATTCAGCCATGGCAAGGCGCTTGCCATGCGGCAGTAACCTCTCTTCATCTCCGCTCCAGCTCATCCACCAACGTGTCACCATGGGACCATTCGGTAGCGTGTCAAGAGGTCAGGCAGCCAGCGGAGAGCAGCGGTAAGCGGCGCCGACAAGAATGCCATCGTGGCAAGCAAGGGCGCCCCGACGGTCCCTGTTGCCTTCGTTTAGGCGACTTGGATGGGCATTTATTGCTTTTGTCCCTTGCCGTCAGAGTTAGGTAGAATACACTGTACAAAGTAGCTGTACCAACCGCAACTCATTTTCCCATTTTGCCCTTGTCTACGTTGCCACCTGTTGGTGACCCCTTGAGCCTATAAAAGGAGGCCCATGCGCAACGTAGGAGGGGTTCGACTCATTCAAAACTACACACACACGCTAGTCTTGTAGCTCTCTGTGCTCCCTAGCAAGAACACAACATAATCACACAAGCAGCAGTAGGAGTATTATCTCTCCGGAGAGCTCCGAAGCTGGGTAAACTGCTCGTGTGTTTCGCCTCGATCTGCTCTTCGTGCAATCTCCGCCCCCCACCGAACCAAAAGGGACTCGGTCCGCCGGTCCCATAGGTGTTCGTGGGTTACGATCAGCTTCCCCGACATCTTTGGCGTGCCAGGTAGGGGGCGTCGAGGCTGTGTGAACCTGATCCGGCGTTCACACGAGCAACACCTTCATCATCTTCATCAACATGCCACCGAAGAAGAAGGCTTCGGCGGCAGCGGAGCCATCTACGTCGATCCCGCCACCACTGGAGCAAACGGATGGCGGGGAAGACGCCGGCGGAAGAACGGGCATCGACGAGAGAGCCCATGACGCTGCCAAGTCCAAGGACAAGGCTGCGCAGACCTCGGTGTCCGTACATGCATCGCGCCCGTCTCAGGAGGCGCGGGACCGACAGCGTCATGGTATTCATAGTACCATACGCTCGTTGGATCAAGACCGAGCTGGAGGATCGCGAGGCCCTCAAGACCAGCGTGCGTGCCAGCATCTTTGGCGCGAAGCGAGTCTGATCGCTGGGCGGGATGTTGCTCCTTCTAACATAGTCAAGTCCGAGCATATCCGCTCCTCGCGCCGTTCACCATCGCCACCCACCACTCCAGCGGAAGCCTTGGCGAGCTCAAGCGCTCCTAGATCGCTTTCTCCAACAGCCGACAAGGTCGGCGAATGGAGGCCACTATCCAGAGTCTCATCGGCTTTGCCAACGGCGACTCTCCGTGGCAACCAACTACATCATTGCCGCGGCAGGACGACAAGGCACGAGCCGGTGGCGACGAAACCTGTGGGGGTGCAACCACCATGCACTCCCCACCTCGAAGGCCAAGATCACCAACTCGTCGGATCCACCTCGACAGCGACTCCACCGCGTCATCGGATCCACGAGCTCGCCGTGATCAACGCCAAGTTCTTCAAGAACGGCAACAAGAAGACGCCTTCGAACTCGCGCCGAACGCCAAGAAAGCGCGACGTCAATCCGACCAGCGCTACCGGGCCCTCTGTCGATATGCATGCGCCCGAGAAACAGGCGACTTGCCGTCTGTGATGTAGGTTGCCCTGCGTTCACTCGTGAGCTGCGGCAAGTCCATGGCCCAAAGAAGAAGAATTTCAAGCCAGACGTGCGAGAAGTATGATGGCAGGGCGCATCCGTCGGAGTTCCTCGGCATCTACACCATCGCGGTGCAGGCTGCGGGGGCGAGGCGACAAGATCCTCGCCAACTACTTCCCGCTGGTACTCAAGCCCAATGTCAGATCTTGGCTCATGCACTTGCCGGACAGCTCCATATCCTCTTGGGAAGATCTATGCCATCAGTTTGTCGGCGCCTTCACAGGCGGCCACAAGCCCCATGGCCAAGAGAGCGACCTTCATCTGCTCGCCCAGAAGGAAGGAGAGTCCCTGCGCAAGTTCATTCAGAGATTCAGCCGTGTACACTACAACATCCCAGATGTCCACCCTGCCGCGGTAATCAGCGCGTTTCATCAAAACATGCGGAACTGCAGGATGAGGGAAGAAATGGCGATGTGCAAAGTCAAGGACGTCAGTGAGCTGTATGCCCTGGCCGACAAGTGTGCACGTGCTGAGGAAGGGAGAAGACTCCCAGGAGAGAATACAGAAGCAGGATCTGATAGTGAGGAGACCGCCCCGGCGAAGAAGAGCCGGCGACGGAACAACAGAAAGAAGAAGGGAAAAGAGGTGCTAGTTGTCGAGCAGTCCGGCAACGGTGGTGCCGCCAAGAAAGCCAAAGTTGGTGGCTCCGGCAAGGAGGTTTCCGCTGGCACCGACCGCCAAGCTGTGGCGGCCGCCGACAAGCAGGACAGCTCCAACAAACAGTACTGCAAGATCCACCGCACCAAGGGCCATGACCTCCAGAGCTGCAAGAAGGTCGAGCAGCTTGTTGAACAGCAGAAGGCTGAGTACGAGCGGCGTGACAAGGAGAAGGCCCAAGAAGGTGCTGGGGGAGTTAGCAAGAAGTGACCCGGCCGGGGAGGACGCCGTGGCAAGGCCAAGCAGCGGCAAGGAGACAGACCTCCCCGCGGCCGCGACAAGGATGAAGACGACGACGACGATGAAGAAATGGAAGATGACGAGACCGATGAGCAGGAATTTCAGAAAGCCACAGAGGTCCTCTGCGTTGACGGCGGTGCTTCTCTGCATACTTCACACCGCCAACTCAAGCAAAGGATGCGGAAGTTAATGCAGCGAACCATCCATAGAGTCACGCAAGCCTCGAAATGGTCCAAGACGCCTATCATCTTTGATATTGAGGACCACCCTGATCGCATAACTGCGGTCGGGTGCTTGCCGATGTTGGTCTCACCAACTATCCGCAACCTCAAGGTCACCAAGATGTTAGTTGACGGCGGGGCGGCTTAAACCTGATCTCCTCCGCGGTGCTCCGAAGCTTGGATCCTGACAACGAGCTCGAAGAGACCGGCACTTTCAAGGAATCAACCCGGAAGGAGCAAGCGAAGGGAAGATCACGTTGCGGTAACATTTGGCAGCGGCTAAACTTCAGGATCGAGAGGTCACGTTCGACGTTGCTGATTTTCCATTACCTTACAATGGGATACTCGGCCGTCCAAATACCGCCAAGTTCATGGCAGCCTCTCATTATGCATACAACTTGCTCAAGATGCCAGGCCCGATAAGTATCATTTCTGTCCATGGCGACAAGAAGGATGCTCTTATCTGCGCCGACAAGATTTACCGGGAGGCAGCAGCTGCAACAGATAGCAAATCACTTGCCGCTGAAGCTCCCGGGGGGAAGAAGAAGACCACTTTGTCCGGCAAGAGCTCTGATACCCACTCCGGCAAGCGCACCTCTTCGGAGTGCTGCGCTACCGTCGAGGACGCACCATCGAGCCCCACCGGCAAGTGCAAGAAGACGATGGCAGCTCCACGAAGACCAAGAAGGTGCCCGCCAAGGAGGACGACATCGGTGGTACCTTCACCATCGCCCACTCTCGACCCTAAATAGGAAGCGCGCTCGTTGCTTTCTCTGCGGCGAAACGTCGGCGTGTTTGCATGGCAGCCGTCGACATCCCGGTGTTCCTGTGAAAGTAATTGAGCACCACCTAGCTGTCTGTCCTCATGCGCGCCCGTCAAGCGTAAAGTCGAAGAAGCGCAAGGGGCGCCAAGAATTCATTGCGAAGAGATCAAGAAATTGGAAGCAGCAGGCCTTGTCGAGGAGTGCTCCATCCCACGTGGTTGGCCAATCCTGTAGTTGTATCATAGAGGCAAATGGGAAATGGAGACTTTGTATCGACTTCACAGATGTTAATAAAGCTTGTCCCAAAGACCCATTTCCTTGCCGCGATCGACCAGATTGTTGACTCCACGGTGGATGTGATCCGCTTTCATTTCTTGATGCATACTCGAGATATCATCGATCTTCATGGCGAAGAGGATGAGGAGAAAACCGCATTCATCACCCCATGTGGCACGTCTTGTTTTGTACGGATGCCTTTGGGCTAAAGAATGCTGGTTCAACGTTTGCAAGAGTAGTCCATGACGCTTTTGAGCCCCAAATGCACGAAATGTAGAAGCTTACATGGATGACATAGTGGTCAAAAGCAAGGACAAGGCAACTCTGTTCAAGATTTAGATGAGACCTTTGCAAATCTGCGCAAGATCAACCTCAAGCTCAACCCCGAGAAGTGCGTGTTTGGAGTCCCTTCCGCAAGCTTCTCGGGTTCTTCGTTCTCGGCGGGAATTGAAGCCAATCCCGACAAGATCAAGGCCATTGAGCAGATTGAAGCACCAAAGCGCGTCAAGGATGTACGAAGACTTGCGGTTGCGTGGCTGCTCTCAAAGAGGTTTATCTCTAGGTTCTGCTGAGCGCCCTGCCATTTTTCAAGATTTTGAAAAGGCAGGTGCAATGAAATGGACTCGAAGCGGAGGCTGCGCCGCAAGACTTAAAGAGGTACTGTCCTCCACTCCAATACTTGTCGCACCTAGGCCACAAGAGAAGTTGCTGCTGTATATAGCGGCAACCAATCAAGTGGTTAGTGCTGCGTTAGTAGCGGAAAGGGAGGCGATGATGAGTTGGCAACCAAGGCGATGCATCCAGCGACAAGCGTGGGGCTTCACCGACAAGCTCGGTCCCGACAAGGACGGATCTGCGCGAGCGCATGCGAGAAGATGCAAAAAAGGATGGTGCAGCGCCCGGTTTACTTTGTCGGTTCCCTTCTGCAGGGGCTAGGTCAAGGTACTCGGTGTGCGAAATTGCTTTTCGGCCTCCTCATGGCCTCGAGAAAGCTGCGCCATTACTTCAAGCACATGAAATCACGATCGTCACTCGCTTTCCCTGAAGAGGATATTGCAAAATCCGAAGCAACAGGCAGGATTGTCGAGTGGGCATTTGAACTGTCAAGCTTTGGCCTCAAGTTTGAAAGCACTTCAACTATCCAAAGCGAGCATTGTCGAGTTCATAGCAGAATGGACGCCAGCAGGATGAAGAGATTCCAGATGAGCATCCCGTCAAGGAAGCAAGCAAAGAGTGGCTGATGTACTTTGATGGTGCCTTCTCGCTGCAAAGGCGCCCGGTGCGGCGTGTCGCTTGTCGCACCCACCGGAGAACACCTCAAGTACATAGTCCAAATGCACTTTCCCAAGGAGCAAGCAACAAACAATACTGCAGAGTATGAAGGTTTGCTTGCCGGTCTCAGAATTGCCGTAGACCTTGGGATCAAGAAAATCATTGTCAGGGGTGACTCGCAGCTTGTCGTCCGCCAAGTAAACAAAGATTACCAGAGTCCGTTGATGGAAGCCTACGTTGATGAAGTGAGAAAGCTAGAAGAACACTTTGACGGCCTGCAAATGGAACATGTTCCAAGAGCTCGGAATGATATTGCCGATGGATCGTCAAAGTGCGCCAGACTCAAGTTACACATGGAACCAGGGATTTTTGTGCTCAAGCTGACTCAACCGACTGTAACACCATCAACTGGACAGAACAAGAAGAGGAAGTTGATTTCTGGTGACTAATTTCCGGCAGAGCTCCCCGAAGCCGCCGCCAAGAAGGTCACCAGGACCAACACGAAAAATGCTGAGGGGCAGTCTGCTCCGACAAGCCCTAGGGTTTGTTTCATTGAAGCAGACGCTCCCGACAAGCTTTGCTCCGGCAAGATTGCCGGGGAACATCAAGCTCCGGCCGAACCGCAGGTTCTCGCCATAGAAGTTGATGTTCCCGCAGCAGCAGATGTGCCTTTAGTCCTTGTTGTCGAGCCACAAGCTCCAGCATGGGCACAGCAGATTGTCCATTTCGTTCAGACAGGAGAACTTCCCGAAGAGCAAGAAGAAGCGGAAAGAGTAGCCCGGCAGTCAAGTATGTACCAGTTTGTCGACAGCACGCTGTACAGAAGAAGACTCAACGGGGTGAAATTGAAGTGTATTCACCGGGAAGATGGACAGAAGCTGTTGGTAGAGATACACGGAGGCATATGTGGTCACCACATTGGCGCAAGAGCACTTGTCGGCAAAGCTTTCCGGCAAGGTTTCTTCTGGCCGACAGCCCTCCAGGATGCAACTGCACAAGTAACCAAGTGTGAAGCGTGCCAGTTCCATTCCAAGCAGATACACCAGCCAGCTCAAGCTCTCCAGACGATCCCTTTATCCTGGCCATTTTCGGTCTGCGGGCTCGACATCCTCAGCCCCTTTCCCCGAGCTGTCGGGGGCTTTGAGTACTTATACGTCGCAATCGACAAGTTCACAAAGTGGCCGGAAGTGGAAGCAGTGAGGAAGGTGACAGCACAATCAGCGGTCAAGTTCTTCAAGTCGATTGTTTGCCGTTTTGGAATTCCTAACAGGATCATCACCGACAACTGCACACAATTCACGAGCCGCACCTTCATGCAGTACGTCCAAGATCTTGGCGCCAAGGTCTGCTTCGCTTCTGTTGCTCATCCGAGAAGCAACGGTCAAGCGGAGAGGGCAAATGTTGAAGTGCTGCGTGGGCTCAAGACCAGGACTTTCGACAGGCTGCACAAGTGCGGAAGAAACTGGATTGAGGAGCTGCCGGTGGTTCTTTGGTCGATCAGGACGACGCCAAATCGAGCCACTGGCCAGACACCTTTCGCTCTAGTCTATGGAGCAGAGGCAGTTCTCCCCACGGAACTCGTATACGGGTCACCTCGAGTGCTCGCTTATGATGAGCTTGAGCAAGAGCAGCTGCGACAAGATGACGCGCTGCTCCTTGAGGAGGACCGTCTTCAGGCTGTTGTACGAGCTGCTCGTTACCAGCAAGCTTTGCGCCGCTACCATAGCCGCAAAGTTAACGCCAGAAGTCTCGAGGAAGGCGACCTTGTTCTTCGGCGCGTTCAGTCCGCCAAGAATTCCAACAAGTTGACGCCGAAGTGGGAAGGCCCTTATCGGGTGAAACGAGTCACTAGGCCTGGTGCTGTCCGCCTTGAGACCGAAGATGGCATTCCGGTGAGCAACTCCTGGAACATTGAACATCTTCGTAAGTTTTACCCATAGGGCGCGGTTGCTGGAACCTGTTCCGGCAACCACCTTTTGTACAAGTCTTGCCGATGTTGCATGTAATCCTTTGTACAAAGCCGGGCGCAGACCCCGTGCATAAGTAAAGCTCATGTGTTGCGCACAATTTGTCAAATACATGCTTTCATTATCATTTTTGCATATGTTATCTAACATCTTGTGCAGCATCCACACCCGGTAAGCGATAACGAGCCACAAGGCTCCATAACTTTATTTTCTCTTCTTTCTCTTTCTCAAAGAAAGGAAGGTTCCTTCGCCCACAAGTTAGCCGGGGAAGGAGAGGATAATGGTGTGGGCCGCCAAGCGTCGCTCAAGGAAGTATCACTTTACCGGGAAGCAAACGACAGAAAAGCTAAGTTGCCAAAGTTTGAGCAATCAGTTTTTAAATTTTTAAGTTATCTTCCTCGAACGATAGTACTTTGTATGGAAAACACATGCGCGGAGGAACCAACTCGTAGCTGTTCGCGCCTTACTTTGTTTCGAGTCCGCTCAACAATTTAAGTGAGCTGCAACTAGTTGCGACAAGGTTGCTTGTCGGAGGCGGCACCGCCAAGAAGTTGCCGACGCTTTCAGACTCAAAGACTGGCAAAGGTGCCAGCGCGACAAGTTCCCTAAAAGCGTAGGGCACAAACATACAAAGGAATCAAGTAAAGGAAATAACATTGCAATCATTGCCTAAGATAGAGTTATATTACAAAAATAGCTTGTCGCAGATCTCATAAATTGTTCTCCTAAACATGATCAGCAGCGACAAGGAAAGATAAAATTACGGCCTAGTCTCTGCGGGTCGCCATCAACCTACTTGATCTTGCCCACCTTATCCACAATGGGTGCGACAAGGGCTTTGAGCGCCTCCACATCGGCATCTGGCGGCAAGGATCCGAGGACGCCGTTGAGGTTGAGGCCTGGATTGCGGAAGGCCACCTTCATCAACACCTTCGAGAGCTCCTCACAGATCCGGGCGCGATTCTCGCCAACTGCCGGGATCTCTTCCCGAGTCGCTGGAGAGCCGTCACCACGCCCTTGAGGAACAGCTGAGCTTGGCGCTGGGTTGAGGCGCCGTCGAGGAGTACCGAGATCCACCATCCCAGCTCCATCAACTCCTTGTCGATGGCGGCGGCAGATCCACAAGACCCTCCGTCCGAAGGCATCACGTTCTCTCGAAGGTGTTCTGGCGGTCGAGCACTCGCCAAAGAGCTCCTCGTTGGCCTTGATCTTCTCCAAGAGGGCCACCTCCGCTCCTTGGCGCCGTCCAGCGTCCTGATCGGGTGGTCACTTTCAGCTCAAGATCTGCCTTGGAGTCCTTGGCGGCATCGAGCTCTTTGATCCTTTCAGCAAGACGGCCCTGCAACTCGCCAAGAGTGTAGGCGTCCTTCTCGCGCTCGTGCTTCAGCGCAGCAAGCTCCTCACCGCTCTTCTGGAGGTTGGCCTCCAGCTGCGTCACCTTCGTCTCCAACTCTTTCTGGGCGGCCTCGGCAGCTGCAGCAGCATCTTTTGCTTCCTTGAGAGCTCCGCCAATTGATTGCTCGCGCACGGCAAGCTCTTCCTCATAGCTATCAAGATTGATCTTCCGCTGCGCCAACTTCGCCTTCTTGCAGATAGCTTCTCGGCGGCAAGCCGTTGCTGCTCCTCGACCTCAGCCTTCTCAAGGATGAAGGCAGGCGCTCTTCACGAGTCGCTCCGCTCTTCCGCTATGTTCCGAGAGCTTCTTGGTTGGCGCCCGGAGCTCTTCTGCGCTTCTCCATGTCTGCTCCTCCCTTGCGACAAGTGCTTCCGGGACTCCAACTTGGCTTGTCGGGCGCGTAGAGCGACAACAGCTTCTTCAAGAACTCCTCCTCGAGACTTCGCCGCCGCTGCTTGGCGATCAACCAGCGACAGCCCAGCGGAGGCGAGCAGCTCTTCGTCAAAGGTCTCCCCTTCGACCGGCGCCCTGGAGCTCGACGCCCAGGGGAGCTTGATGAAGACGCCATCGCCGGCCTTCAGATAGGCACCGGGCTGGGGCTCTTCGAAGCCCGACGCTGCACCGGTGGCGGAGGGATCGGCGGTCGGCGTAGCGCCTGGCGCTCCCGCGGCCTCAGGTTCGTCAGTACGATCGCCAGACCCCTCGCCAGCCTTTGTGGCGGCAGCCTTGGCGGCCTCCTCGCCGGCGGACCCATCGGCGCCAGCCTCTTCCTCCATGGTGGCGACATCGTCAGTGTTGCCGCGTGCATCCTCCTCGCCGGCGACCTCAGTCTCCATCGGCTCTGCGGCAGATGGATCTGACGATCAGAAAAAGAAAGAACAGTCAAGCAAATGTTCAAAAAGAAGAACAGAAGAAAAAGAACCCAAGGGAAATTTTCACGCAAGAGGATTACCTGCAATGGGATCTGCAGCCATGGTCTCAATCACCGGAGGATCACTGGTGCCGTCCCTTGCCGGAGAAGTCTCCCTTGCCGGAGAACGCTCCCTTGCCGGAGAATTCTCCCTTGGCGGCGTAGTTGAAGAAGATGGTATTTCGGGAGCGGCTTCCGGGCACTCCTGATGAGGCTGCTCTGCTCCTACAGAAATCAACAAGTTAGATATCAGCAAAGAAGGAGCACCCATGCACACCTAACCGTAAGAAATAAACCATATACTTACGCTGGGGCTGTCTGGGGCTGCTTTGAGGAAGGGTTGCGGGTCCGCAAGGGGTCTCAGATGCGCCTCCTGTTGCCACAGGGGATCATCTTCGATGACAACCACCGGGTCTTGGCTCTCTTCGACGCTCTCAACCAGCGCCTGAAAAGGAAAGAGTTCGTAATGAAGCAAATCAGATACAAGACAAAGCAACCAAATTGAAGAAATACAAGCACAGATAGAAGCTTACTCTTCTTCTTCTTCCTCGCCGGAGCTGTGCGCGGAGAGATTAAATTCGCTCGCCTCCGGTGCGAAGAGGCGGGGAGTAGGTTCTCTTGACCGCTTGGCGGGGTGGCAGCGTGGCACGAGAAGATCCGCCTCGGTTGTTGCAGCGGTGTGGGGCTGCTCAGCAACAAGGTGCTTGCGGCGGTGGAGCGCGTCGCCGCGGCGCTGCGGCTGTTAGCCTGCCTGCCGCCTGTCACTTCCCTGCCTTATGGAGGTGCCTTCTTGGTGGAGCTGTGGGCTCCGCTGCTGCAAGCTACTTGAAGGTGTGGAGGCGCCCTCGCACTCGCTCGGCTCGACTTGGCTCGGCCTGCTCCTCCTCGCCGCAAGCTCCTCTCGTCGGCAAGGCTTGCCGCCTCTGCTGCCTCTGCCTCCTCCACGGTGAACTCAGATTCGCCGGGCGGCAAGAATGCTGCCGCCTCCTCCAGCTCTGGTGGCGATGCACGTGATCTCGGCATCGGTGGTGTCACGGGTGAGCCACTTCTGCTCGTCGGGGCGGATCGGCACTTCTTCCAAGCTATCGAAGAACTGCCGCACAACGTCGTCCGCAGGCTCTTGCCAGGTTGGAATGATCCCATGCGAATCGCACAACGGCATCATGGCGCGGATGCGGTCGAGCGAAGAGTTGTTGCATAATGGGACGACTCCCCTCGGCAACCTAAACCACTCGGGGTGATCGGGGTCGTGCTTGAATAGCTCCAGCAGCATCGCATCCAACTCCAAGACAGTGAAATTCCAGTTGAGGCCCGGGCGCAGCCTCATGATGTCCGCCGCATTTTGGAACTCCCAAGCAGGTCTCCTCCTCTCCGCAAGGGAAGCGCGCGGCGAAGGAAATCTGCGCCAACAAGCGCCTCGGTGAGTCCGCAAGCCCGAGGCGCAAGATCCGGTCACAACAATCTTCAACCTAGCATCCTCCGGCCAAGTTACTCCAATCATTGCCGCAAGACTATGGGAGTTTACGCCTGGGCAGTGAAGGGCTGCGGGTTCTCCTCAACGATCCAACACCAATCGACTCTCCACTCCTCCCACTTGCTACGGAGCTCTCCTTCCAGATAGGCTTCTTTCTTGCCGATCCTGGAGATCCAAGCAATCCCTCCGGCAAGTGGCTCTCCTCTCTCAACGCGGGGCATGAAGAAGTGGCGGAAGAGGGCTACGTTTGGGTGGACTCCGACAAAGTTTTCGCAAAGGTGTGCGAAAACTGCCATGGTCAGGACAGCATTGGGGGTGAAATCAAGGAGGCGGAGCCCGTAGGTGTTCATGATATCGCAGAAGAATTCAGAGAAGGGCGGGCAGAGCCCGCAATAGAAGAAGAGCGCAAAGAAGGGGTACCCGCTCGGACCCAACTCTGATGCGGCGGAGAGTACCTTCGTGCGTGGATGCGCCCGCGTCTCCGTCGACCAGAAGAGGTAGTAGCCCTCCCTCAGCTCCTTTGCGTCGAGCTGGGGAAGACGGCCCGCTCCTTCGCAGCGCCCACAGCAGCTGCGCCTCGGCCGACTTCACGCCCTTCCCTTGTCACTTTGAGCCATGGCGGAGGTGGTGGAGGAGACCGACGGCGTTGATGGCGCTGGTGGCGATGAGGGCGAGCGCTGCTCTCTTCGACTACGTATGAGGGGGAGCGGCGGTGGTTTTTAGATGGGACAGCAAATGGTGAGGTGGGCGACCTGCCCTGCTTCCCCTGTATGTAAGGAGGGAGAGGGGCGGACGCCCGCTTTTCAATTAAAGAAACCCCACGATCTCTCCCACGACGCCACGTTCGTGCGTCTTTGTTAAATGGGGGCGTGGTGGGTCCGGAGCCGATTCACGCGTGATCTAGGCCGTGCCCGTGCCTGCAGATTTTGGGCCTGGCCCAACAGCTCGGCACTGTGTGTGGCCCAGGCCCGGGCTCTTGTCGGTGTACTAGAGTAGGGGTGCCCTAGTATCCCGAACTCGTGCACGGGCAGTTGCAGCACCCCGCGGCAAGGCTTGCCTGGTGATCGCCAAGGTCCTCCATGGTTCCTTTGGAGCCATTCAAGAACAAAGTATTTAAGCCAAGAAGACAAGACCCCGGCAAGAGGAGCTTGCTGGGAAGGCCACTCAAGGCACGCAGAAGACAAGACCCCGGCAAGAGGAGCTTGCCGGGAAGGCTCGGTGAGCGACAAGCTTCCGGATGCAACAAGGATTCAGCCGCGGCAAGGCGCTTGCCGCGGCAGGCAACCTCTCTTCATCTCCGCTCCAGCTCATCCACCAACGTGTCACCATGGGACCATTCCAGGCGCGCGTGTCAAGAGGCTGTGCAGCCAGCGGAGAGCAGCGGTAAGCGGCGTTGACAAGAATGCCATCGTGGCAAGCAGTGGCGCCCTGGCGGTCCCTCAAGTGCCTTTGCTTAGGCGATATGGACGGGCATTTATTGCTTTTGTCCCTTGCCGTCGAGTTAGGTAGAATACACTTGCACAAAGTAGCTGTACCAACCGCAACTCATTTTTCCCATTTTGCCCTTGTCTACGTTGCCACCTGTTGGTGACCCCTTGAGCCTATAAAAGGAGGCCCATGCGCAACGTAGGAGGGGTTCGACTCATTCAAAACTACACACACACGCTAGTCTTGTAGCTCTCTGTGCTCCCTAGCAAGAACACAACATAATCAGACAAGCAGCAGTAGGAGTATTATCTCTCCGGAGAGCTCCGAAGCTGGGTAAACTGCTCGTGTGTTTTGCCTCGATCTGCTCTTCGTGCAATCTCCGCCCTCCACCGAACCAAAAGGGACTCGGTCCGCCGGTCCCATAGGTGTTCGTGGGTTACGATCAGCTTCCCCGACAGGAATCAAAGAAGAGTTTAACGCATATTTGCGTAATGCCGGTCTTTAGGACTTTGAGGCTGACAAATGCCCCCAGTATTATGATCTCACTAGTTCATTTGTGAGGAGGTTTGAGTTTTCATCTTCGCGTAATTCTCCTTCAGTCATGTTTGACCTTTATGACAAATCTTATACCATGGACTTAGAGGATTTCACTTTTGCTTGCAAACTTCCATCTTGGGGTAGTATCAGGGATCCCCCTAAATCCGAATTTAGAGACTTTCTTGCTAGAATAACTGTGGGGGAATCTAGAGATATAACGCAAGCCACTATAGGGAGCATTCACTTTCCTGCTATACATTATTTTGCTCTCTTCATAGGTAGATGCATAAATGCTAAGGATGAAGCATGTCACATGTGTGTTCTCGATCTCAAAGATTCTCGGAAGTCTTTGTGTTAGGAGACCAATCTTATCATATGGGAGCCATTGTAGCTCGTAGGTTGCATCATAATAGACATAACGGAGATTTCTTTGGAGGAATTTATGCAACCCGCTTAGCTAATTTTCTTGAGATAGACATTCGTGAGGGTGATATGGAGTTACCCCCTACTTATTTAGATTTTGATTCTATGGTTTCCCACAAGTTTGTTGAGAGGATCGAACCACCTCTCCAAAGATCGACTAATCTTTAACAAACGGCATGTTGTCCATATTACTCTTCCTGCTCCTGCCTTCTTTGATTCTCAGACAAAAGGAAGATATATTATTACCAGAGAGGAGGCAGATGAGTACGAGAGGAGAGCGGAGGCGGCTCGACGCCACGCTGCAGCTCAGGAAGCGATAGCCGCTGCATCACAGTACGACCCCAGCTACACCTACGGGTATCCGCCAGGCTATCCCTGACAATAGACCAACTTAGGCCAAAATCCTAAGCTTGGGGGAGTACGTATTTCTCACCGACATTACATTTATGTTCACACACACTCATTGCTAGATGTCGGTGCTCATACTCTTTCACTGTAATATCCATGCTAGTTTATTTTCCTGCTTTCTTCTTGTGTGTTTAATAAACCTTAGAAAAACCAAAAAAAATAGTAGTAGTTTATTTTTCCTGCAGTAGTAGTAATGATTAAAAAGAAAACCCAAAAATATTTCCCGTTCTTCTTTTGCTTGTTGGGAGCTTTCCCGTGTAAATAGTTTTTATTTCTTTTCCTTTCTTTGGGGGTCAGTAGGAGAAGACCATGATTAAATTGTTGAAGTGGCTCTTATATGCATCATTGTTGATTTAACCAAGAGCCCATATTACCTTGTCTTCTCCTGTTTATTGAATGCTCGCAGATTCCAGCTTAGTCCAATGCACGTGCACTCTTATTATTATTCACACCTTTCGGTCGTGCAAGTGAAAGACAATTATGATGATATATGATGGACTGACTGAGATGGGAAAAGATGGTATGAACTCGACCTCTTTTGTTTTTGTAAATATGATGAGTCCATCGTTCCTGATTCAGCTTATTATGATTAAACATGTTTGCAATGACAATTAGAGATCATAGTTGCTCGTGCCATGCTTGATTAGCTATGAGTTATAATGGTTTAGCTTGCATGCCAACATGCTATTAAAATGGTTGTGATGTGGTATGATGGGGTGGTATCCTCCTTTGAATGATTTAAGTGACTTGACTTGGCACATGTTCACGCATGTAGTTGAAACAAATCAACATAGCCTTCACGATATTTATGTTCATGGTGGATTATATCCTACTCATGCCAATGTTTATTAATTTTAATGCATGTTCATGACTGTTGTCGCTCTCTAGTTGGTCGCTACCCAGTCTTTTGCTAGCCTTCACTTGTACTAAGCGGGAATACTGCTTGTGCATCCAATCCCTTAAACCCCAAAAGTTATTCCATATGAGTCCACCATACCTTCCTATATGCGGTATCTACCTGCCGTTCCAAGTAAATTTGTATGTGCCAAACTCTAAACCTTCAAATAATCATTCTGTTTTGCATGCTCGAGTAGCTCATATATCAACTAGGGCTGCCCTTATCTTCCGTGTTAGGCGGGTTATTCTCAAGAGGAGTGGACTCCGCTCCTCACTCACGAGAAAATGGCTGGTCACCGGGATGCCCAGTCCCATGCTTTATGCAAACTAAATAAAAATAATTGCAAACAAAACTCCCCCTGGGACCCGTTGAATGTTGGAGGCACTCGTTGTTTCGAGCAAGCCATGGATTGATGCTTGTGGAGGAGGGGGAGTATAAACTTTACCATTCTGTTTGGGAACCGCCTATAATTTGTTTAGCATGGAAGATATCGTCATCTCTTAGTTGTTATGTTGACAATGAAAGTATGCCGCTCAAAATATAAATTATCTCTATTTCAAAACCGAGGTCCGCACCTCTACAAATCCTCGCTTCCCTCTGCGAAGGGCCTATCTATTTACTTTTATGTTGAGTCATCACCCTCTTATTAAAAGCACTAGCTGGAGAGCACAGTTGTCATTTGCATTCATTACTGTAAATTTATATCGGGTATGACTATGATTGGATCTCTTTTACCATGAATTACAATGTCTAGTCAGTCCTTGATCTTTGAAGGTGCTCTGCATTTATGTTTTGCGGTCTCAGAAAGGGCTAGCGAGGTACCATCTTGTAATATCATATTATGATTATTTTGAGAAAGTGTTATCATCCGAGATTTATTATTATGGCTTGCTAGCTGATTATGTTATTGATATGAGTAAACATGAGACCTGCAAATTATTGCAAATGTGGTTAGTTATGATCTTTGCTGAAAACCTGAATGCTGGCTTGAATAGGTACAACAACAAGAGCAAACAGAGTTTGTAAAAGTTTTTCTTTTTCTCTTTCAGTTTGTCAACTGAATTGCTTGAGGACAAGCAAGGGTTTAAGCTTGGGGGAGTTGATACGTCTCCGTCGTATCTACTTTTCCAAACACTTTTGCCCTTGTTTTGGACTCTAACTTGTATGATTTGAATGGAACTAACCCGGACTGACGCTTTTTTCAGCAGAATTGCCATGATGTTGTTTTATGTGCAAAAAACAAAAGTTCTCGGAATGACCTGAAACTCCACGGAATATCTTAGAATAAATAATAAAAAATCCTTGCCAAAGATGAAGACCAGGGGGCCCACACCCTGTCCACGAGGGTGGGGGGTGCGCCCCCTACCTCGTGGGCCCCCTTGACACCCTCCGACGCCAACTCCAACTCTATTTATTGGCTTTCGGGGAGAAAAATCAGAGAGAAGAAATCATCGTGTTTTACGATATGGAGCCTCCGCCAAGCCCTAATCTCTCTCGGGAGGGCTGATCTGGAGTCCGTTCGGGGCTTCAGATAGGGGGATTCGTCGCCGTCGTCATCATCAACCATCCTCCGTCACCAATTTCATGATGCTCACCGCCGTGCGTAAGTAATTCCATCGTAGGCTTGCTGGACGGTGATGGGTTGGATGAGATTTATCATGTAATCGAGTTAGTTTTGTTAGGGTTTGATCCCTAGTATCCACTATGTTCTGAGATTGATGTTGCTATGACTTTGCTATGCTTAATGCTTGTCACTAGGGCCTGAGTGCCATGATTTCAGATCTGAACCTATTATGTTTTCATGAATATATGTGTGTTCTTGATCCTATCTTGCAAGTCTATAGTCACCTATTATGTGTTATGATCCGACAACCCCGAAGTGACAATAATCGGGATAATTCTCAGTGATGACCATAGTTTGAGGAGTTCATGTATTGACTATGTGCTAATGCTTTGTTCCGGTTCTCTATTAAAAGGAGGCCTTAATATCCCTTAGTTTCCGAGAGGACCCCGCTGCCACGGGAGGGTAGGACAAAAGATGTCATGCAAGTTCTTTTCCATAAGCACGTATGACTATTTACGGAATACATGCCTACATTATATTGATGAATTGGAGCTAGTTCATGTCACCCTATGCTATGATCGTTACATGACGAACCGCATTCGACATAATTATCCATCACTAATCCGGTGCCTCTGAGCTTTCCATATACTGGTCTTCGCTATTTACTTTCCCGTTATTCTGTTACAATCACTACAAAATACCAAAACATTACTTTTGTCTGTCTTTACTTTTGTTACCGTTACCACCACTATCATATTACTTTGCTACTAAACACTTTGCTGCAGATACTAAGTTTCCAGGTGTGGTTGAATTGACAACTCAACTGCTAATACTTGAGAATATTCTTTGGCTCCCCTTGTGTCGAATCAATAAATTTGGGTTGAATACTCTACCCTCGAAAACTGTTGCAATCCCCTATACTTGTGGGTTATCAGCCCTCCATTTGGAAGGATCACTTTTATCCGCTGCCTTGCTAACTTCCTTTCGCTTTATTGATTTTGAATTGTCAAGTAAAACCGAGAATAAAAAGCAATAAAATTCACTCTTCAGAACTCATTCATGCATGATACTGACAATCACTACTTTGATGTAAGGCAAACACATGATACCAGGATGGAATATGTACGAAAAATAGGACGGCATGGCATATTCACAACTGTTTGTGTAAACTGAGCAGAAACCATTCCAAGAAATAAGAAGCAATGCAAGCTAGACACCACATGAAAGATGCAACCAATATGACTCTGCCAAGTTAAAAGCGTCCCATCATAAATGGCATTTCAACAAATTAGAAGCAACGCATGCTATAAATCATATGAAAGATGCAACTAATATCGCACTGCATATACTAAAGGTGTCTCGTCATATTGATTAACGCGGGATACAAAAAAAACAATAGTTTTATTTAAGGACATGCTTAATAGATAGATGTACTATGTACTAAAAACAGGAAGGCATGTCACATTAACAGGTATAATGTATAAACTAAGCAGAATAACACATGCAATTTAACCAGATTGGAAGAATTACAATCTAGACACCATATGCAACATGCAACCACATATCACACTGCCAAGTTAGAGCATGCACCTGCGATGCTAGTGTAGGGGAAATGCGGTAATCAACTACAGAGCTAAATTCACTATCTTCATCTAGCCTTGTTGTTTCTTGAGAATCATGTCAGGTGGCTGACGCTGCATTCTTTAAATGAGGATCTTTACTCACAGTAGTCCACTGGCCTGACTGCCTCATCATACGTGATTGATGAGGGATACACAAGAACATTATTTTGATGTAAGAACATGGTTAATAGATAGATGTACTAGTATGTACCAAAAACAAGAGTGGTGAGCATGATCATCTAGGACCTGAGAGCCTGGTGGGAGGCAGGCTGCTTCGCCACCATCGTGGCTTTTTAGTTGGCTTCAAGGTGATGCCTGTCTATGCTGGGCTTGTCACTGGCTCGGCCAGTGCCCTGACTAGCTATTTGTCTTCTGGTTCTCACGGGATGGTGGTTCATGTAAAAAATATCTTTCCTTATCTTAATAAAGACTGACTTCGGCCTTTCGAATACAAGCTAGACACCACATGCAACATGCAACCACATATGACACCGCAAAGTTAAAGCAAGCACCTGGGATGGTGGTTCATTGCGAGCGAGGTCATCAACTCCAGAGCTACGTTTACCATCTCCATCTGCTGACACTGCACCCTTTATATGGCTCAAACGTGTCTGGCCTATCCACGTACGATGATGGAGCAACTTCTCTCTTTTCTTTTCTGCTTCTCTCATGTCAGCAGAGTCTGAAATACCCTTGCATAAAAACACAATGGTGAGAGTATGGGTGAAGTGTGTGCAGAACTAGTGCACTGTAAAAGTAGCAGATAGCAGGTGGCTGAAAAATAAATGACAGGAGACATATGATAGCTCTACAACATTGCATGGCAAACAAAACTAGATTTTACTCCGTATGATTTTGTAATGAGCACAGGAAATGCAGGTACTCCTCTAGCACACCACCACATGTGGTCCTATCAAGATAACAGTCGACTGAAAATAAGTAGGTCAGTCGATTTTTTTATGAATCGTCCGATCTATAAGGAACGGGCAGATGGCCTTCGCTCTACCTCCCGCCACCATCGTGACGATCTTTCTCGAACCGCCAACACCACCGGCCTGCACCCCTGCCTCCGCCGCCTCGCCCTCCCCTCGACCTCACACCGCCGTCGTGCTTGGCAGCGCCCCCAGGCCATCCCTTTAATCACGGCCGACCTTCAGATCGGGCACCAGTAGCTCTAGGCCCCACACGCCCCTAAGATAAACACCGAGGCACTACTTCCCCGGCGTAATAGGCGGACTAGCGCCTGTTACGCTGGGGAATGCTTCCGTTAATTGGGAATCAACTGACCAGGAATGGAAATCCAGGGGGCGACGAACCTCTAGATAAGGTGAAATAGTATATGAGGAGAAACCTTGTGCATCGCGAGTTACTAGGAACATCTAGTATCAAGAAGAAGCGGTCAACTAGTGTCTTCTGTGGGATGAATACCGAGCAAGCAGACACGTAAGATTTGCACGAATAAGGGAAGAGGAGTACCATTTCCGGTTGCCAATGTGGTGTCCTCCATATGTCGCGGAGATGTCTTCTTTTTGCCGGGGGAACCGATGTTTTGGAGGAGGGTGCAACCTTGGACGAACCCATGGCCAAATTATTGACTGTGTTGTCGTGGCCGTATGTCGCGGAGGGGAAGCAGATCCGAGGCGGCGAAGGACGGCGTAGCAGGGACAGATCCAGTGCGGTGGACGGTGGTGAAGTTGGAGCGACATCGGTGAGGCGCAGGACGGCGTGGTTGAACTGGCTCGGGTACGGACGACTCGGCCTTGGCTTCAACTACTAGCCATGGAGGGCGCTGCGGTTGAGGTTGCAGTGGACGACAACATCGGGGTATCGACTCCGGCGTGATGGAGGAGGGTGGCGGTTGATGGGTGGGATGGGGTGGCGGACGGAGGACGCCGGGGTTTCGCGGCCGGTGGAGAGGTAGTTTTGGCGCCCACGGAGTACAAATGGGGAATCAGACGGGGGCGGGGGGACCTAAGGGAGAACCATGTTTCGGTCTGGGACACGCTTGTTTTTGTCTTTTTGAACAGATGGGACGCGCTTGTTTGAAATATGGGGAAAGTACAAACTTTGCCCCCCTCTTAAATTTCAGACCTACTGCGGGTCGTGGGTAGGATGGTAATCCTAGGTGTCCCAAATAGTGGGCGGGAGCGATTTCGGCCACGCGCATGTGTGCTTAGGCAGCCATTGTGTATGAATGTTTTTCGGAGGCGGTTGTGTGGCGTCTAGATGAAGCTACAAACCTACCCCGGCTTATGTAACACCCCAAAATTTTGACCTTGATTTATTAATTAAAATTTTTCCAGGAAATTAAAATTTTATTTTCTAGTTTTATCTTTTAATTTCAGATCACTTTGTCCCTCTGAATTTTTGAGTTTTTCCTTCTAGGTGGAAACCTTTCAAAATATTATTAGACTTGTATATCTTCCCAAGACCATTTCTTTTTATCAGTGGAATTATTTCTTCAATTATTTTTCCTGAGCATTATTTCCTTAAAAATGATTTTTCGTAAGTTTTAGAGTTCCATTTGCACTACAACCCTTTCAAATACTTCTTTAAAATTTCCACCAAAAATTTGGGGATGTCATGTGATGTTTCCACATCACTTTTATGCAAAAATCTCTTTTAGTCATTTGGAGATTTTGAGCCCTACCTCAAGTTTTCAAATCTGGTCTAGTTTGTAACTTGCACTACAATCTATTTAAATATTTCTTTAAAAATCCCACCAAAATTGGGGGATGTTAGTAGTAGTGTATAATTAAACTTTATGCAAAAACCCATTGGTGTTCTTTGAAAAATTTGAGCAAATCATCCTCATCTTCATTCTGGTCCAGTTTGGTGTTTTGTACTGCAACCGTGTTTTATCTTGCCCTATTGCCCTTGATTTTTCTCCTGCTTATAGACCAGCCTACCGAACCCTTAAGTCCGGGAAATTGGACCCATTGGAGTATTTTGGTCCATGCAATTACGCCCTTCACTTTTTGTCCAGAACTGAAGATTTGCAAAACTTGCACTAACAAGTTTCTGGTTTTGCCCAAATAGCCTTGCCATCATCACTTGCACCTAAAGACACCCCAACCTGGAGATTTGGGCCACCAGAAGAGATGCATAGATGCCCATGGCATTCTGTCGAGCACCTTGTGTTCATGGACAACTTTGGCATAGTTTTATGTTTGCACTGTGATCTTGCCCCTCTGGACAAACCAGCATGTCCACTAATCTCCTAGCCACCTCTAACCTAGACCTGTTAATTGCCAGCCTCACCCAAGACCTGTAGGCCACCCTGGCTTTCTATCGAGCATGTAGCGTGCGTGCTCTGGGCGCGCCCAGAGCGCACGTTTTGCACGCGCGTGTAGCCGAGCCGCCGCGTCTTGCCCCTGGCCTTTGCTCGCCCGTAGGGCCACGCCCCGTTCTCGTCCGCTCGCCAGAAACCTCCAAGCCGCCCCTGATGCCCTAAAGCGCCACCGTCAGAGCCCTCTTGGCGGCACGTCGGCATCCGCAACACGCCCCTGCCATGGCAGCGCCGCCCAAGCCACAGCCGCCCGCCAGCTGCCCTCTGGAACAGCTCGAGCTCATCCACGAGCCCGTCCGCTAGCGCCCGTTGCCGCCACGTCGCCCTGCCAGCAACAGAACGACGGTTCGCCGGCCTCCTTATCCGCAGCCGCGGGAACCGACCTCGACCGCCTATAAAAGGAGCCCCCGAGCTCGTCCAGACCCTCAGGCGACCTCAGGCCATCTCCCTATTGCTCCCTTAGCCAGCAATCGACGGAGGGAGGCCGTCTGCCTCGTCTCCGGCCAGTTCGGCCGCTGCCACGCTCCGGTGCCGAACGTCACAAGCAGGTCCTCCCCAGCTCATCCAGCGCCACCGTCCGACTCCCCTCAACCATGCGGAGCCGCCGCACCTCTCTAGCCCGATCGGGAGCCACAGTAGCCCAAGCCCACAATTGCTCCCGAAACCACTGTCCACCGCAGAGCTCGCCGCCGGCGACCCCCTCCACCCCCGCCAGCCTATCGACCACAGGGAGAACCGCCCTGGACCAGCGGATCCATACCCGCCCTCAGAATCCCGCTGGGAGCCGCCGTTTGTCGACGGCAATCACCAGAGCCCTGCCACCGCTCGGCCAGAGGAGAAGGAGGCGCGGGCGACTGGTCAAACCTGACCAGTGGGCCCAAGGGACCCACTGTCAGTGACCCACGAGTCGACCCACGCTGGCTTAAGTGGAAACGTATTCCACCGAATACGCCTTCGCTAGGGGAAAGCGTAAGCCCCCGAACCGTTTTCTTTTTCTGATTTTTATTAAAAACAGAATTTTGACTAAACTTTGACTGTCTATAACTTTTTAAATATAAGTCCAATTGATTTCATTCTTTTTCGGTTGTTTCTCAAATTTTGTCTAGTTTATTTTCATATTTATTTGAAAATTTTCCAAACAACTTTTTTGTACTGTTTTGGAACTATGTGTTAATTCAAATTTTTGTAAAATAGGATTTTGAAGAAGAAGGCAACTTTCAAAAAGTGCACCCCCGCTTGCATACTCTTGAAGGCAAGCATTCTGAACCCCGGCATAATATTTTTTGTGTGTCATTCGATGCTAATACGACACCGCCTTGACATGAAGTGTTCGATATTTTACGTGATGATATGATCATGTTCATGAGTGCATAATGATGATTCCTTACTACTGGACTTTGATATGCTTCTGATAGTAATCACCCTCGTATGCCTTTCATGCCTATCGGGAGGAATCCGGGGAAAGTCTCTGTCTTGAGTAGACACGAACTTGTCTCTAATAATTCGTTGAGACGATTATGTCCGATAAGGCATGGTGAGGTATGATGAGTGGTGATTCTTTTCGGTGTGAAATATATTTGTTATACTAATCCTGCAGGGAATGCCTTAACCTCCCGAGACGCACTCAGAGATCGAGTCTTGTTCCAAAGAACCCCCATACTTGTTTCAGACTACCACTTGTCCCTGCCATAGGTAGGGTATGGTTCAAGAAGTTGTCAACCCCTTCCAAGCACACACCGCATGTAGAGGCCATGGTGGAAGATACCGATCGCATCCGTAGACATGTCACCTGGTCCGGGGCATGGGTGTTTCGGTTGGAGCCGAGGGGTAGCTCCCTAGTTTATGCTGCTATAAATTTTGTGATCCCATGCTAGTCGAGGTTGTAGCCTCCCCACTTAGACTTTTGCTTAACGGGTGTCGTGGGTGATTCCAGACACCGGTAAGTTAGGCTGGCGTGTGTGGACAGGTGTGTTTTCAATTAAAAGACCGTAGATGGAATTAGTCCCGATGGACTAAAGGAATCGGTTACTCATGGGTAAAGAGTACACCCTCTACAGAGATTATATCTATTCGAATAGCCGTGTCCATGGTTAAGGACTACAGTCAAGGATGGGTCAAGTGTCAGTCTTCGGAGGAAAAACTACTAAACCAGAACATGGATCATGACTTGTGACTCATGATGATTATGATTACTATTATTATGGACTAACCATTTACATTATTTGAAATTATTGAGTATCCCTGGGACGGTTCTATCTCCTGGATATTCACTATGATTATTCTCTTATAAGCCCTTTACGTGGTGTCGCTTAGACGCCCGACTGTGGCATGCTTGTTATTTGAATTACTTATAAGCCCTTTATGTGGTGTCGCTCAGACGCCCGACTGTGGCATGCCTGTTATTAAAATTATTTATAAGCCCTTTATGTGGTGTCGCACAGACGCCCGACTGTGGCATGCTTGTTATTTAAATTATTTATAAGCCCTTTATGTGGTGTCGCTCAGACGCCCGACTGTGGCATGCTTGTTATTTAAATTATTTATAAGCCCTTTATGTGGTGTCGCTCAGATGCCCGACCAAGGCATGTTGTATATTATTATCCTTTCGAGGCGTCGCTTCAGACACCCGATCGGTGCATTATATTTCTACTCCCTTATTGCATATTCATGTTGTATATGAATAACCTGCTTGCGTGCATCATGGATTTTTATTTCGTGACTGACGTTGTGATCATGAAATATTTCATAGCATGATTATCATTCATTATGTTATACCCGTGTTCATAATGTTTGCGAGTACATTCAAAGTACTCACTGGCTTGTCCCTGGCTACTGTCTTGGCCAGATTTCTTGCATGGAGAGGAGCATTGCGATGACAGCCTCGGAACCTATGCAATGATGATAGTAGCCTCGCAAAGATAGGAGTTATCCAGGTCAGCTGTTCCTGTGGGAAATGGAGTCCCATAGACGCTGATGAACCGCAAACCGCTTCCACCATCAACCACTAGAAACCATTTGTTGTACTCATAGGCCAGAATGGTCTTATACTACACATTTGGTATTTTGCTTGAAGTTTCAGATCAAGTTGGTGTCTCATCACCTAACAAGAATCCTGGGCTGGTGAGCACAAGGGCCATTTTCGGGAAATTAATATCCCGAAAACCGGTCCCGACAACCTTGGTATCGAGCCAGTGACCAATGGCTAATCCTATCTTAGCTAGGTCAATAAACCTAGGTTAACCAATCCACCGACCTTAACCTAACTCCGCCAAGCTTCTCGTAAGATAGCCACACAAAGGACCCCGACACCTTTTGGTAGTCGGTGCCCAATCTATCGCCTAGCTCGTCGATCACGCCAAAGGACCGACACCTAAATAGTCTCTTTCGCAGCGTGCATGAAGGAAGACTCCGCCCCTTTTTCTATAAAAGGGCACGCTAGCCTCAACCCAAAGACAAGACAACCTCTTCCCCAAACCGAAGCTATAATGCATGGCCCCATTGTGCACAATGAGACCACAGCAACCAACCTTAGAGGTTTTGTGACCGTGTTAGAAACCTTACCCGCCGTGCCTTTGCATTAGAAGAGCCCCGAAATATGTTGTGTACCAAGGGCCCATGAGCGTGAGAGCCACACCTGGGCCACTGTGGCACGCCTATGGTAGGGTCTCATCGCCGAACGCCTACAAGTTCACCGGAAGGACAACTTCCTTTGAGCCACAAGCCATCCAACTAGCTGCTCGAGAGGCTATAGTTCAACTCCGACACTCACTACTAGGAAAAGGGCTATAGATGGGATGGGTACTAATGGCGCACCTGTCAGGTACTGCGCCACTACTATATACTAATGGCGCACCATTTGTTGATGCGCCATTAGTGTGGAAGACACTAATGGCGCACCAGACACACGGTGCGCCACTAGTAATAATTTTTTCCCATTTTTCCATACATACTAATGGCGATCCGAGCGGCGCGCGCCATTACTAGTTCTAACTAGTAATGGCGACTTTGGATGAGAGTGCGCCATTAGAATATATACTTTTTTTGCAAAACTTAATGGTACGAGGGTCGACCTCGCTCCCGGCCGCCGACCGCACCCCCCGCCTCCACTGCCCCCGCCACACCCCGCCCGCACCTCCCCACTCCACCGCCGCCGACCACCCGCAACCTCCCCACTCCACCGCCGACGCCCCACCGCACCTCCTCCACTCCACCGCCCACCACCCCCGCCCGCACCTCCCCACTCCACCGCCGCGACGACCATCCGCACCTCTCCCCCGCACCGCTCCCACTCACACAAATGAATGCAACTAAAATTGCAAAAAAAACAAATTTGATGATATTTTTTCAAATAACAGATTCACCGTGACGCCACCGCCCACGCCGCCTCCCTCCTCCCTCTCCCTTTCCTCTCATCCGCAGCCGCCTCGCTGCCCCGCCCCCTCCCGACCGACTCGACTCCCGCCTCCAAGCAGTTCACCGTCTCGGATCTCCGATCAGATCGCCTCACAAGGCAACATCCACAGCGCCGATGTCTTCGTCCCTGACGACGCCCAGAACCTTCCCCACTCCACCGCCGCCCGCACCAAGCGCACCTCCCGCCTCCATCGGCCGCCACCCACCCCGGCCCGCACCTCCCCACTCCACCGTCGCCGATGACCCACCGCACCCTCCACTCCACCTTTTTCATATTCATAAATATTTTCAAATAACAAATTTGAACATATTATAAAAAAAATTATTACTGTTTTTATAAAAAAATATTACTGTCATGGTTTAAACAAGTTTGAAGATATTTAAACACAAATAAATGTCAAACAACATTTTAAATGCATAAAAATAAAAATTGGGGAGCCTGGGAATCGAACCGAGGACCTCCTAGTGTGCGTGCTGCATGCTGACCAGTCGGGCTAGTGGGTGGGTTCTGATCTAGACTGGGTTAGGTGGAATATAACCTGAGGGCTCGGACTGTAATAAAAAAACATACTAATGGCGCACCGCCGCGGGGTGCGCCATTAGTAATCCCCCCCTAGCTAATTCCACCCTCCATCGCCAGATCCCTTTGTCCCTCTCCTCGCCAGATCGACCCCCGTCGCCGCCGCCCCTCGACCCCGCCCCACCCCCCACCATCCCAGCGCTCACGCCTCCACCGCCCACCCTCACGCCGCCACCGCCCCGCCCGTCCTTCCGCCGCCCGGTCGTGCGTCCCCCGCCGCTCCTTCGCCGCGCCGCAGCAGCACGACGCCCTCCTCCTTCCCCTAGCTTCTCCTCCTCCTCACACCCGTGCCTTCTTCTCGTCAAGGTCAAGAAGGCGGCCCTTCCTCCAGATCGCTGCCCACCGCCTCCTCGGCGCCGGTGCGAGAAGGCCGTGTCGGCGCCCCGCCGCCCTCGTGCGGACTCGCCGCCCAAGCTCAGAGCCCGCTCCCACGCCCCACGAGGCGCACCACCGCCGACCAAGTCCCAGACGTCCCGTCCCCCTCGCCTCCCGGACTACGCGTCGCCTCACGCCCAAGCCCAAGCCGGAGCCAGGTTATCCAAGCTCGAGGTATCCCCCTTTTTGTTCTCTCTAAATTTTCAAAATTAACAAATGTTCACAAATCTTTAGATTTTGCTCTCTAAACTGTCCAAACTGTATTTAGTTTTTGCCCTAAATGAAATTTGACAGTGGAGGTCAGGGACGAGCGGCAGGCCGGCGACCAGCAGCACCCCTCTCTCTCTTGTGCTCTTTGTGCCGCGAATCTGAGATTATTAGCCAAGGGGTTGCCTTCGGAGCTGCGATTTGCTGGTTGAGCGCCTCGATTCTTCCTCTGGTTTGGTAGCCTGGCTCGTGTTGTCTGTTGAGCCAGAGATTTACCAAGGGTTTGGGTTGGGAGACGCTGTGGATAATGTGGCTGGGTGGCCGATACCGTGAGTTCCTAACACTTGATTCTTATGCCGGTTCGGTATCTTGCCACTCAGCAATTAGTGTTCCACTAGCCAGGCGTATTGTTGGACCAACTGCTCGTCTCTTTGTTGGCCTATAACCAAATTTGCATGATTGGGTGGTTTGTTTCTGGATGATTATAGGGTTACGTAGCATCATGCACTAGTTCTCAACACTTGTTAGCATCTTCTGTTTGTATCAGTAATAATATGCAGCAGCAGCAGCATCATGGTCATGGACTAGTTCTCGAGACTTGTTAGCATGTTCTACTAGCCAGAGAACAAAAATGGAAACCCGTGTTCCTCTGCTGCCTCTGGTTGCACCTGCTTGGTGTTATGTGAATTGTAACACCAACTTGAAATCCAACACCTGGTTTAGTTTCTGTTTGTACTCGTGGCGCATGTGTTTTGTATTTACTTAAAAGTTTAGTTGCCCGACGTATATCTTGCTCAGGAAAGCATGTACCATAAGTTGATAGCATTTTGGATATTGATTGGACACACTTTATATGAAATGATTTGTCTTGTACATTGCTCTGCCTAACTTGTATACATGAAACCATACTTGTCAATTATCGAGTATCACTGCTGAATCATAAAGTCTTGTTTTCTGCTTTAGCCATCAACAAGAAAAACACTTATCTTCATATCAGGTTGATGATGATGAACTTTATGGTAGGTTGCAAGTCCAATTCTCTCTCTCATCAACCTCTGCAGTATTCCTGTCTTGTTGATGATGATGATGAACTTCTTGCCTTGTTGTACTCCTGCTACTGCTTGCAAGTTCCAGGGTTTGCATCAGTATTCCTGCTTGCAGTAGTATGAAGGAGGATTCCAGTAGTGCATAGTGTAGGAGTATGAACAATAGTGCAGTAGTGCACTGCTTACAATAGCTGACAATGACCATGCACCGGTGGTGGCGCCGGCGATCCCACAGCTGGGCGACATGACCACGCCAATTGTCGTAGAAGACTACATCCCACTGCCTCCATCGCTTCCACCGCCTCGCCGCTTGGCGCATCAGCCGAGGAAGGAGAAGAAGAACAATGAGAACTGAACTATGTCGTATGTCGATCTCCAAATGATATATATACTTAGTTACCTATGTTATCTCTAATATGCTCGAGCTTCCTATAGGTTAGCTTCATTTTACCTAAGTTAGCTCTAATATGCTAACTTAGAGCTTATTATATGCTTAGTTTCCTATAGGTTAGCTCCAAAATAACTTATGTTAGCACAAAATGATCAAGTTTACATAATAAGCTTATAGTCTTCTTCTTATTCTTCTTCTTTTCCAAAATGACATAGGTTAGCTTCATTTTACCTAAGTTGGCTCTAATATGCTAACTTAGAGCTTATATGCTTAGTTTCCTATAGGTTAGCTCCAAAATAACTTATGTTAGCACAAAATGATCAAGTTTACATAATAAGCTTATAATCTTCTTATTATTCTTCTTATTTTCCAAAATGACACAGATTGATGGATAACGGTGCCATATAACAATTCATTTTACCTAAGTTGGCAAAATTCTTCTTATTCTTCTTCTAGTGTTCTTCTTCTTCTAGTATTCTTCTAGTCTTCTTCTTCTTCTTCTTCTTCTAACTTCTTGTTTATCATTTTGCAGATTTGATTTAATTCACGGAAGCTTGCATGGATGGAGTGCTTCTTTTCCATTTGTGTTTTTATTTTGTATCAATGTGAAACTTTTGTGAATTGATGGATAACGGTGTTGGATGAACAATGTGAAACTTTTGTAATATGTAATGATGGAACTATGTGTTGGCTATGCATGTATATATGATGGAACTTGTGTGTTGGCTATGATTTTTATATGGATGCTTGTTCTATATATATGTGTTGGATATCTCATATGTGAAATAGTGACCTGAGATTAAGAAAAAACAAAAAAAAATTAAAAAACTTGTTACTAATGGCGACTACCATGTGGTGCGCCATTAGTATAGCGTATACTAGTGGCGCCTCAGGGGCAAAACTAATGGCGATTACGTGGTGCGCCATTAGTATACAGATACTAATGGCGCACTGGTGGTGCGCCATTAGTAAAAAATACTAGTGGCGTGATACTAATGGCGCACCTGTAGTGCGCCATTAGTAGGCAAAACAGGTGCGCCATTAGTAGGCCTTTTCCTAGTAGTGACTTGTCGCCCAGAGTTAACTGTCGCTCGTTCTACTACTACCCCAGCTGTGACGGGTATGGTAGGCCACCCCAGGTTGCCAACGGAGATCACGAGACGGATCCTGCATTGTTGCATCTGGTGCGCTATGTAAGTGCACTAGAGGAACTATTCGATCAAATCACCCTTGATCTGATCGCAGCTCGAGGAGAACTGGTTCGGCGAGCCCCGGCAAGAGGAGAGGATGAGCCCGATGCCGACAACCCAGTCGTGTTGTTCGGACAACCGATCGAGTCCTTGAGGTCTGCCCCAGCCATCGACCAAAATGCTTTGGTGTCCCCAGAAGTGCTTCGTCGCCTTTTGGGAACACGCTCCAACGGGATTGTGGCCAACAACCCCCGCGATGGTCATCATCGCTACCCCGACCCTGCAGCCCCTCAACTCCATCCAGCTAACCCCGATGGTGAAGCCCATGGAGAAGCCTCGATGTCCACAAGGCACGCCCGCTTAGATATTAACGAGGTAGACTAAGTCACTCGAGTAGTACCGAGTCTTAGTATGTCCACGCCCTATAATTGTGTGATCTTGTATCGCCATAATTAAATGTTGTCTGCTTGTGCGCCCCTATTTTAAATAGTAGCCATGCATAAGTACGTTGGTGTACGGTTGCATTTTTAATCCAGGGCGTAGCTACCAAAAACCACCCCGACAACACCCACAGTAATACGTCGTTTGTGTGAGATATGTGTATCTGTGGCATTGACCCCGACCCCATAGAGCAGAACCGACAAACTAGTTTCCACTCACCGCGATAAATGACCCAGCCCAGATGCTATATAAAAGGCCACCTTGTGACCTTACCAAGTATCCCTCACCTTGTGCACAACTCTCACAACCATTTCTTTGCCATGCCGAGCCCTAGTATTTATCTGAGAACTCCAGATGCAACCCCAGGTGTTTTGTTAAATATTGTGGGACTTTACCTGCAGTGCCATGAGTTCTACCCATATACCCCAGTACGAGTTGCTCAAATCAAGGATCACCCCATCCACCTCGAAATATTGGGCAGTGGTGCACATCTCTCCCGCAAACCCAAACCAAGACCCAACGGAAGTCTCCTTCGTGGGGAAATCTATGTCGACTCAAGAATGGCCATAGAAGTTATCACAGCGTCGAAGCGCTTGCTCGCTTCGATTCAGGGTACCCTATGCCAATTAACGAGGGTATTATTACTTCCCGAGTCATGCAGCGCCCGGAGAAGTAGCATCTTTTCCCGGTGGACGAATTGAGAGAGACCCGGTACTGGCCAACCTTGCCCAGTATGTCATCGCTCAAGAGCATTTGACCCAACGAGTAATGGGTTATCTCTAGAGCCTCGCTGATTTAAATCCTTAGATCGCCATCGGCAGACCACTGAGGCCCGACCAAGAGAAACGCGTTCTTCGACTAGTCAACCCGCTTTCCCCGATAGAAGAGGAGTGTGCCCTAGTACCAGAGATATTTCCTCAGGACCCTGTCTATTTTCCGTTTTCATTGTAGACGTCACTGCTATGTTTATTGTCCCAGCATTTATTTATGTGTTGCAACTTATGTGTGGTATCCTAAATTTGTGCGATGAATTAAATATTTGGTTTCAATTAATGAGAGTAGTTTTTGCTGCTGTTAATTTGATTAATTGTTTTCACTCTCGGTAAATTCTGAAGTGAGATTTTTCCCTGAGTTGTTGCAGCGTAGATCTCTTCACGACATAGATTTTTATTCACGCAGCACCACGACAGCAGACGCACAACCACACCCACTCGACCACGTGCACTAATTGCAAATCCATGTGCACATTTTGCACCTAACTATCACCTCCCTAGCACACCACCGTCTCTGAAGGAGAGATTTGTGGGTAATTATTCGGGTGCAAGTTGCCTCCAGCACACTAACAACAGTTAGCACCCGACACCACACTTAATCCTCATGATCACCGCCACCGCGGAGAGCTAACACTCGAGCGGCAGCATCATGACGATCATCGAGGATCATCACGCACAAGAGCACGGAGAACCCCAGCAATGCCGACAACCCTTCGCACATCAGGATCATGTACCAGTCTGGCATCACCTCCGCCATTAGAGCCTCGTTTCGAGCTCCTGCAAACAGAAATGGAGGAGAAGGAAGGAGAAGGAGAAGCGACGGAGAAGAAAGGAGCACCTCGGGCATTTTATAGCTCGAGATCGGTGTACGGTGGGCGAAGTCCACCAGCGCCGCTCATCGGTCTGGTGTTCGGAGGCGAATCCGCGAGCAGTGCTGACAGCGCACTAGCCCGCGAGGTGAGTTCACGCTGCACCGGCAGCTAGCGCGCCGTGCAGTACCGTAGTACGGCCTAGATGCTCTACGCGCTAGACGTTGCCGATGGAGAAAGCGCGGGAAAGCGCGCGAGAGAGAGGAAGAAAAGAGAGCCAGAGGTAAAAGAAGAGACTGACAAGGAGCCCCGGTCCATCTCATAGCCGAGAGAGCACAGGTGCTCTGGCACTGCACTCAGCGATTTTAGAAATTTAGAAATTTATTCTAAATTTATCAGTAACCAAAAGTAGAAATTTCGCTTTCCCCAACCATAGATTTTTCCACACAGCCAAGATTCCACAATCGTAGTTTTACACCACTTAAATTGCCCACCCATTGTAGCCACATTTTATTGCATGGGTAGGATGGTTATTTTTGTGATATTACTTTAAGATAGTAGGAGTAATTCTTTTCAAAGCAGCCCTTAGCAAATCTTAAGGACGAGATTTTTTTCTTAAGGGGGGTAGTGTTGTAACACCCCAAAATTTTGACCTTGATTTATTAATTAAAATTTTGCCAGGAAATTAAAATTTTATTTTCTAGTTTTATCTTTTAATTTCAGATCACTCTGTCCCTCTGAATTTTTGAGTTTTTCCTTCTAGGTGGAAACCTTTCAAAATATTGTTGGACTTGTATATCTTCCCAAGACCATTTCTTTTTATCAGTGGAATTATTTCTACAATTATTTTTTCTGACCTTTATTTCTTTAAAAATGATTTTTCATAAGTTTTAGAGTTCCATTTGCACTACAACCCTTTCAAATACTTCTTTAAAATTTCCACCAAAAATTTGGGTATCTCATGTGATGTATCCACATCACTTTTATGCAAAAATCTCTTTTAGTCATTTGGAGATTTTGAGCCCTACCTCAAGTTTTCAAATCTGGTCCAATTTGTAACTTGCACTACTATCTATTTAAATATTTCTTTAAAAATCCCACCAAAATTTGGGGATGTTAGTAGTAGTGTATAATTCAAATTTATGCAAAAATCCATTGGTGTTCTTTGAAAAATTTGAGCAAATCATCCTCATCTTCATTCTGGTCCAGTTTGGTGTTTTGTACTGCAACCATGTTTTATCTTGCCCTATTGCCCTTGATTTTTCTCCTGCTTATAGACCAGCCTACCAAACCCTTAAGTCCAGGAGATTGGACCCATTGGAGTATTTTGGTCCATGCAATAATGCCCTTCACTTTCTGTCCAGAACTGAAGATTTGCAAAACTTGCACTAACAAGTTTCTGGTTTTGCCCAAATAGCCTTGCCATCATCACTTGCACCTAAAGAGACCCCAACCTGGAGATTTGGGCCACCGGAAGAGATGCATAGATGCCCATGGCATTCTATCGAGCACCTTGTGTTCATGGACAGCTTTGGCATAGTTTTATGTTTGCACTGTGATCTTGTCCCTCTGGACAAACCAGCATGTCCACTAATCTCCTAGCCGCCTAACCTAGACTGCAATTGCCACCTAACCCAAGACCAGAGGCTACCCCGGCTTCTCATCAAGCATGTAGCGTGCGTGCTCTGGGCGCGCCCAGAGCGCATGTTATGCATGCGCGCGCAGCCGAGCCGCCCGCTGCCTTGCCCACGCCTTTGCTTCGCCTGCGCAGGCCACGCCTGCTCTCGCCCGCCACCGAAACCTCCAAGCCGCCCCTAACGCCCTACAGCGCCGCTGTCAGAGCCCTCTTCGCGGCACGCCGGCGTCCACAACACGCCCCTGCCATGGCAGCGCCGCCCAAGCCACAGCCACCCGCCAGCTGCCCTCTGGAACAGCTCGAGCTCATCCACGAGCCCGTCTGCTAGCGCCCGTCGCCGCCACATCACCCTGCCAGCAACAGAACAGCGGTTCACCGGCGTTCTTATCCGCAGCCGCGTGAACCAACCTCGACCGCCTATAAAAGGAGCCCCCGAGCTCGTCCAGACCCTCAGGCGACCTCAGGCCATCTCTCTAGTGCTCCCTTAGCCAGCAATCGACGGAGGGAGGCCGTCTGCCTCGTCTTCGGCCAGTTCACGCCGCCACGCTCCGGTGCCGAACATCGCGAGCAGGGCCTCCCCAGCTCATCCAGTGCCACCGTCCGACTCCCCTCAACCGTGCGGAGCCGCCCCACCTCCCTAGCCCGACCGGGAGCCATTGTAGCCCAAGCCCCCAATTGCTCCCGAAACCACCGTCCGCCGCGGAGCTCGCCGCCGGTGACCCCCTCCACCCCCGCCAGCCTATCGACCACTGGGAGAACCGCCCTGGACCAGCGGATCCATCCCCTCCCTCAGAATCCTGCGGGGAGCCGCCGTTCGTCGACTGCGATCACTGGAGCCCCGCCACCGCTCGGCTAGAGGAGAAGGAGGCGTGGGCGACTGGTCAAACCTGACCAGTGGGCCCAAGGGACCCACTGTCAGTGACCCACGAGTCGACCCATGCTGTCTTAAGTGGAAACGTATTCCACCGAATACGCCTTCGCTAGGGGAAAGCGTAAGCCCTCGAACCGTTTTCTTTTTTTGATTTTTATTAAAAACAGAATTTTGACTAAACTTTGACTGGCTATAACTTTTTAAATATAAGTCCAATTGATTTGATTCTTTTTTGGCTGTTTCTCAAATTTTGTCTAGTTTATTTTCATTTTTATTTGAAAATTTTCCAAACAACTTTTTTTTACTGTTTTGGAACTATGTGTTAATTCAAATTTTCGTAAAATAGGATTTTGAAGAAGAAGGCAACTTTCAAAAAGTGCACCCCCACTTGCATACTCTTGAAGGCAAGCATTCTGAACCCCGGCATAATATTTGTTGTGTGTCGTTCGATGCTAATACGACACCGCCTTGACATGAAGTGTTCGGTATTTTATGTGATGATATGATCATGTTCATGAGTGCATAATGATGATTCCTTACTATTGGACTTTGATATGCTTCTGATAGTAATCACCCTCGTATGCCTTTCATGCCTATCGGGAGGAATCCGGGGAAAGTCTTTGTCTTGAGTAGACACGAACTTGTCTCTAATAATTCGTTGAGACGATTATGTCCGGTAAGGCATGGTGAGGTATGATGAGTGGTGATCCTGTTTGTTGGTGTGAAATGTATTTCTTATACTAATCCTGAAGGGAATGCCTTAACCTCCTGAGCCGACCGTAGATCGAGTCTTGTTCCAGTAACCCCCATACTTGTTTCGTACTACCACTTGTCCCTGCCATAGGTAGGGTACGGTTCAGTAAGTTGTCAACCCCTTCCTAGCACACACCGTACAGAGAGGCCATGGTGGAAGATACCGGCTGCATCCGGTAGACATGTCACATGGTCTAGGGGCATGGGTGTTTCCGGTTGGAGCCGAGGGGGTAGCTCCCCTAGTTTGCGCGCGTTATAAATATTATGATCCCATGCTAGTCGAGGTTGTAGCCTCCCCACTTAGACTTTTGCTTAACGGGTGTCGTGGGTGATTCCAGACACCTGTAAGTTAGGCTGGTGTGTGCGGACAGGTGTGTTTTAAATTAAAAGACCGTAGACGGAATTAGTCCCGATGGACTAAAGGAATCCGTTACTCGTGGGTAAAGAGTACACCCTTTGCAGAGATTATATCTATTCGAATAGCCATGTCCATGGTTAAGGACTACAGGCAGGGATGGGTCAAGTGTCGGTCTTAGTGTCAGTCTTAGGAGGAAAAATTGCTAAACCAGAACATGGATCATGACTTGTGACTCATGATGATTATGATTACTATTATTATGGACTAACCATTTACATTATTTGAAATTATTGAGTATCCCTGGGACGGTTCTACCTCCTGGATATTCACTGTGATTATTCTCTTATAAGCCCTTTACGTGGTGTCGCTTAGACACCCGACTGTGGCATGCTTGTTATTTGAATTACTTATAAGCCCTTTATGTGGTGTCGCTCAGACGCCCGACTGTGGCATGCTTGTTATTAAAATTATTTATAAGCCCTTTATGTGGTGTCGCATGACGCCTCGATCGTGGCATGCTTGTTATTTAAATTATTTATAAGCCCTTTATGTGGTGTCGCCGACGCCTTTGACCGTGGCATGCTTGTTATTTAAATTATTTATAAGCCCTTTATGTGGTGTCGCACAGACGCCCGACTGTGGCATGCTTGTTATCTAAATTATTTATAAGCCCTTTATGTGGTGTCGCTCAGATGCCCGACTGTGGCATGCTTGTTATTTAAATTATTTATAAGCCCTTTATGTGGTGTCGCTCAGACGCCCGACCGAGGCATGTTTTATATTATTATCCTTTCGAGGCGTCGCTTCAGACACCCGATCGGTGCATTATATTTCTACTCCCTTATTGCATATTCATGTTGTATATGAATAACCTACTTGCATGCATCATGGATTTTTATTTTGTGACTGACGTTGTGATCATGAAATATTTCAGAGCATGATTATCGTTCATTATGTTATACCTGTGTTCATAATGTTTGCGAGTACATTCAAAGTACTCACTGGCTTGTCCCTGGCTATTGTCTTGGCCAGATTTCTTGCATGGAGAGGAGCGTTGCGATGACAGCCCCGGAACCTACGCAATGATGATAGCAGCCTCGCGAAGATAGGAGTTATCCAGGTCAGCTGTTCCTGTGGGAAATGGAGTCCCATAGACGCCGATGAACCGCAAACCGCTTCCGCCATCAACCACTAGAAACCATTTGTTGTACTCATAGGCCAGAATGGTCTTTTACTGCATATTTGGTATTTTTCTTGAAGTTTCTGTATCAAGTTGGTGTCTCATCAGCTAACAGTAATCCTGGGGCTGGTGAGCACAAGGGACATTTTCTGGGAAATTAATATCCTGGAGAACCGGTCTTGACAGCTTAGACCTTTGGACGTCGGGCCAGATGGTTTCACGGGTCGGAGTTAGAAAAATAATTTCCTTCTACTACCAAACATTGGTCTCACGTGGTTTTGGGCAAGTAGAGGCTCTTTTGGCACTTTGTTTGAAATTTTGAAACAGAAGCATTCACGTTTAGATTACTCTTGAAGTTTGAGGATTGACCTAAATAGACAACGCTAAATTTGACCTTGTATGTCTGAAAACCTCATTAAATTATCCGCTTCTTTTTGAAGTTTTGACACTTGAAAATCCTATAACTACGATTAGTTTGGAATGGAGGAGCTAAATTTGAATCTATTTTGTACACGACTATATATGCTATTATGTGCAAAATCAGAGCAAAGATTGGTGCCCCGTTAATTTAGGTATGATTTACAAATGCCATGATATCGAATTCAAATAATTGAATGGACTTCATGTTGAATTCGTTTTTTAAACCACCTTAAGTTGAATTCAAATGTATGCTAGTTCATAGCTAGTTATTTATAATGTTCATTGTGTAACTTTCGTATGTATAATGTGCTTTACACACACAACATGAACTATACTCACATTTATGTTCGATTGCTAAAGTGAGCCATTGTCTGGAGTTCAAAATACTAACTATGTGGATCAATTATGTCGAATAATAACATATACATGCTCAAATTCGTTAGAATCTAGATGTCTGATGGATCAATGACCGTTCCTTACGCGAATTGCAAATATCACGATGCCATCCTAATATTTGGATACAATTTATATCTTTAATCAATGTGTACATTAGTCTTTTACGTATAGTTTCACTCTCCATCAGTGGTCTCTCACACATGCTCACACACTCTCTCCCGAGGTGTCTTTCTCGCCGACATCGTCTCGATATAACCCCCCTCTCGTAAGACTATTTTAACTAACCTTTATCACAATCACTTATCCTCTCACAAGCATACACACGCACAACCCCATCGACCCTTTCTATATACATAGACCTGCCTATGTGTCTCCTGTACGCACATTATCTTTAGGTCTGTCTCTCACGCACTGTCTCACACCTCTCTTCCTAATCGACGAGTATGATTCTAGCAGAGCATTCTGTAGGATGCCCCTTAAAGTTAGGTTGGATGAATAGTAATATCAGAGATAAGGGGTTACCATAGTCCGAGGACCTAGGGTTACAAATCCTAGCAGGCTTTGTCAGTGGACACAGAGTCCTTCACACGATTCTGCTATCTTTGTCTTGTACGACTAGTCATCTATGGGTCTCCCTAAATGCGCCACGGGCCGACCAATGTGGCGCAGGACGGAACCAAACCAAGGGCCTCACCTCGACCCACCGGACCTCACGCGATGACACATCCTCTGCCCCCAGGTCTCGTTATGTTCTCACACCCACACATACCAACACAGACACCACACAAAAAAATTCTCCTCGTGCCTCTATCCCCTCCCCCTTGCATATACACACTCAAGGGAATCTCTTGCCGTGACATCATATTCGTCTCTCTCTCTCTCTAGACCTCTCTCATTTCCCGTGCTATCTCTCCCACGCCCCTCCCCCCGCCGTCCCCTCTATCCATGCCTCTCTCGAATACGTAATACATACACATACCTCTCTAGGCCCTGCCAAATACATCAACTACACATTCACACATGTTACATCACGTACCCCATTGATCTAAAAAGCCCTCTCTTCACGTTTATTTCGCATACACCATTCCTTTTGAATAAAGTGTGGCCAAAAAATTATTTTAGAATTTCTACATATATACAACATTACGAAGTTATATGGAGGAGTATGAATGTTAATTTGCATTGCATGGTGCCCACAATGATATTTATTCCGCACTGTGAATTTTTATATTTTTATACTATATATAAAGTTAGTCATAATAAAGAGAAACGAAGAGCATCTCTCTCCATCGCATACACCCCTCTACGCCCCTTTCACGTACGCACACAAACTATCTCCAGGTCCTCTAAAAGTAATCCCCCAACACATTCACGCATGTTTCATCTTTCTCTCGTGATATATACAGTGACGATCATTGTATTTGAAGCGAAATCACGATACATACATTGGACTTCAGAATCCACTCATTACAGTCACCATTTATGTTTTGTGGTTATTATACAGTCACGGGCTCACCGTACAACTCTGTATTTGCTCAAGACACGACTAGTTGACCAGTTAAACACTCCATGTGGCACCTCTAGTGTTGCATCACATTATCTCCCTACCATTGGGCCCACCTGTCGGCTTGTATCTACTCTACACTCTTATAAATTAAAACAGAGTTGGTGATGATGGTGTGCCTGCCATCCTGCAATATAGGCCGTCCGATTTATATCTGACGGATATGAAGGAAACTATGTCAATTTTGCAAAAAGGTACCACCCACACACCTCTCCACATTTGCAGATAAGGCCTTCCCTCGTTCATCCCTTTCTCTCACAAGATAAACTAGTCATACTAGTAAATGGCACGTGGCGTGCACGTGTAGAGATATTTATAAACACACATATCGTGTGTCATTTTAAGTGTCATTATTTGAACTATCATGGGTGGAGTTGCACAACTCGTCAATTAATCATTAATAATTATCAATATATAAGGACTTTAATAGTATAAGTGTGTAAATTTAGGTTTAAACAATTTATTAGAAGACCAAAAGAAAAAGGGTACCCTCTTTGTCCTCAGCTTAATAAAATTTAATGTGTCATAGCTTGAGAAATGGATAAAGTACTATGTGGCAAGTTATTCATCATTATAAATAAAATTACCATTTGAACATTGAGTATTTCTGTTTTGTTGATCAGAATTTTTCTCAAATTTTTTCCAAAAACAAAAACAATAAAACAAATTTATATGAGAAAGTAAAAGCTATTTAGCTATAACACAATTTTTATTATATTTTTCATTCTTTAATCAGTTAAATTGCTTCCGCCAGCGGAAAATCATTTCTGGCTTCTGTGCCTATGCACAGGCTGCACCATCGACCATCGCCATGCTTTTACTCTCTCTCATCATGATGCCTACTTTTTTTTGAGAGCATCATAATGATGCCTACTTGATAGCTTTGCTAGCCTCTAGTTTTATTACTCTACTCTACTACTGCATGCACGTACTCATAGGAGTGTGCTAGAAATTTCTGAATTGCACTGGCATAATCACGTGCGCAGACCAGCAGAGGGGAGGTGCAGCGTGAATCCCTGCGATGTGGATCGTTAGATTGACATATCTAATGGTCTATATGCAGCCATATAGTCCTTTAGCACGACATGTTAAATTTGGACCGTATGATTAGAAAGATCCAACGGTTCATATGAGCTGCTATTCGTATATTATATAGGAGTATATACAAATGCATCTTGATGTTACGTGCAATGCACGAGCGTCTTGCTAGTAAGAATGAAAACAAACGACAAAAAAAATATTGGATGGTGGTTCGAAGTCATGACCACGGGCACAACGGACAAGGTGGCCTTGTATTGGTATGTTGAGCCATCTGTTTTAACACACATGAGCTGGTGTGGTGATTATACACACACGCACGCATGCACACGAATTGCATGCACACAACACTCACACGAACACGCATGCAACACTCACATGCAAACACGCACGCATGCATGGACACACCACACGACCAACACACACTCTCATGCTCAAGTGCTCAACCTACACGTGCATGCGCACACATCAGGCCCTGACAGACACATACATAACCAGGTGATTCCCACGCACGGGTTGAAGTCTTGTCGCGCCTGCGTAAATTTGTGTTTATCTGACCTTTTTCCTATGCGAACTGATAGGTGGGACCCACAAGGAATGTGGTCAATTTAACTACTCAACATGGTGCCACGCAGACTATTTGGCCGGTCAACAGAGTGCAATTCGATGCTAAATAGTGAGAAAGTGACCGTATAATCATCACAAAACGTATATAGTGACCGTAATGAGTGTATTCTAAAGTTCGATGACTGTATTACGCTTTTCTCTCTGTAGGCCCTCCAAAACTACATCTCTACACGTTCTCGCATGTTACATCTAACAACTATGCAATACAACACTACTACTACACTCTAACACAATAAATCATATGTGTTTTCAGTTATACTAGATATCATATTGTTATTTAATTATTCAGTTTGCATACATTAAAATTGCCTTTGAAATGTATGGCCAGTATCACCTACTGCGCGGGAAAAATCTCGCCCTTTCCTGTTTAATCTGGTTTGTATCGATGGATCGTGTGAAACAACAAAACTATAGTACTATAGTACTACATACAGTACAAGTAACAGTTCACTGGGCCGCTGTGTCGTGTCCTCCTCCATCGTAAGAGTGGAGCACTCGCTTTCATATATGTTCTAGTCCCTTTCGCCGACATGTGGGACATCATGCTACCGGGTCCACGTGCCATACCAAAATACTGTGCAGAGCAGCAGGGGTGAAGCACCCCAGTCATGGCGCCGTCGTAGTAATGAGCAATGAGGCGTCAAATCACAAAGCTGCACCTTTCTCGCAATTAAGTTGGAGGGACGAAGTAATAATGCTAAAAAAAGAAGTTGGAGGGATGAAGCAACCATCATTTCACTCGTTGCCGAATCCGCTTCTCCCTCATCTTCTTCAAGTTAACCACGTGTTGCTTCTGCCGTTGTTCTGCCTCATGTGGGACGCGGATCAGCTTGGTAAAGCACTGAGACGTGGGACCGCATGTTAGCAAACTGCCAGTCCACGTCCTCTAAAAATAAGCCCCCACCATCTGCGCGGCAAAATCACCTCCTTTTTTACTAATGTTGATTCTATAATTTTTAGATAAATATAATTGAGATTTGTATAGATAGCACACAGGAGCGAAACCAAGTGGTACGGTTAAGGGCATCCACAGTGTGTAGCCAAATATGAAAATAGCTTTTGGCATCGATGGGAACCATTGTGGACAGTGCTGCCAAAGCCAAAAAGATGGAACGGAAGCTCCCTGATTGATTGATTGAAGGAATAGAAAAATGCAACGTCTCTCCTCTTTCTCCCGTGCTTGGACGCATGTACAGTATAGAGCACAGAGTCTACTCCCCTGTCCCTTCTATCACAAATCACAAAGCAATGAGGCGTCAAATCACAAAGCACGGACGAAGCAACCATCATTTCACTCTTCGCTGACTCCGCTTCTCCATCGTCTTCTCTAAGAAACCACCTCACCGCACTAAGCTGGACGGATGACGCTATTGTGTACTACCAGTAGTACTGGTACATTTACGGGTCCTTTGGTTTAACGGACTTCCTGGATGCGAATAAGGTGGTTGTCTCAGCTTGCAGGCGGCACTTGCGAACGACTTACCGTGGTCTCCCTCAATGGTGTTCTCCGTCGAACGCACTTCGCCAAACCACAATGTTCGAGATATCGTCGACGTCACCACAATGGGGAAGGAAGTCAAATAGTTACTACCTCCATTTTTTTGTACACAAGGCCAGTGTATCAAAATTACAATTTGCAAAAGGCCACTAACACTAATCGAGGCAAAATTGATGGGGTTTGCCTCGTACTAGCAATCAAGGACATTAATATAACCTTGCATGCATGCGGAAGTGAGAAGGTTGGTTTGCATGGCGCTGCATTAATCAAGTGATGAGGAGTGAGATGGTTAGCTCTTTGGGCTTTGGAGAAAAAATACGCATTAATTGACACGTAAAACGAGGATTTTTATTGAATAATCCCGCGAAGGAAAACCCCGCCTTTCTTTTTTAACACCAGTACTCCTAGCACGTATGTACCTGTATCCTGTTTGGGTCTAGGCCTTGCATTTCCATACTTCGCCACACATTTTTTCCAAGCTTGCCTAAAGTTTTCAAAATGAAAAGGAGGTACACTTGCGCACGGCTGTCGCGGTCGCACCGCACCCTCACACAGTCGCTCCTGCACGCTGCGGTCGCACCGCACCCTCATACAGTCACTCCTTCACGCCGCAAACCCAACCACGGGAACGCATTCTCACTGACACATGCTACCGCACGTGGACAAACCAAACTCAGCCATCCTACCACTGACACATAATTTTCGTTCATACAGTATGTTTATCCAACCACATGTTGGGGAGGATCCTTACAGCTCGTGCGGTGGTCTGTTGGGGAAGAAGAAGAGGTGAGGAAGAAGGGTTAGGAGACGTAGGATATTCATCCAACCGCATGAAATGGTAGACTGACCCAAATGATGAAAGTCAGGCGACTTGCATAACAATATATGTTTTTACACAGCAAAAGATCCCTAAAAACAACAACATAAACAAAAACTATCACTGCTCGCGGAACGAGACGACCTCATCGTCTTTGGCTGTAGGTGCGAACCAGCCGTAGCTGTCGACGTGTGTCTCCGCACCGTGGTTGTCCTCGGCCTCCAGCTACTCATTCACGCGGAGCGTGCGGGCGCTCTGCACGGACGAAAGCACCGCCCGGTTCAAGTCCAGGACGTCTGGTTCCGCCTGCAGGAGGGCCTCGATGGCAGCGGCATCTGCGCACTCCGCGTTGAGTTGAGCGTCCGCCGCCCGATTCAAGTCTAGGATGTCCGGTTCCGCCTGCAAGAGGGCCTTGATGGTAGCGGCATCCACACGCTCCGCGTCGAGTTGAGCCTCCGCCGCCCGGTTCAAGTCTAGGACGTCTGGTTACACCTGCAGGAGGGCCTTGATGGCAGCGGCATCCGCGCGCTCCGCGTCGAGTTGAGCCTCTGCCGCCCGGTTCACATCCACGACATCCGGTTCCGCCTGCAGGAGAGCCTCGATGGCAGCGGCATGCACGGCTGCACGCGCTCCGCAGTCGAGTTGAGCCTCTGCCTCGCGGTCTTCCTTTAGTATCGCCAGGTTGAACCGCTGGTCCTCCTACACCATGGGGGACCTGGACGCCGGCATAAAGTCGACGTCCATTGCTCAAACCCATCGGGGGCCTTCTGTGCCGCGACCTCCGCCATGAACATTGGATCGGCTTCCTCCTCCTTGTAGCTTGGCTCCAGAGAACTCGTGGATTGGCCCGCCGCAAAGCGAGCTTGGGAACAGAGGTCTGTGGCGCCGACCGCCGCCGCGATTTCTGTGCGGCGCTCCGGTGTCAGCATCTTGTAGTACGTGATATTGCAGTGCACCATGGCTTTTCGGCGAACTAGGGGACGATTGATGCGGGCTAGGGGATCGAAAGGTGGGGGAATGGGCTGGAGAGGAGGTGTGGTTTTGGGGCAGTGGCTGGCGTAGGCCGAGCAGCGAAGGTTCTGGTGTGAATAGTGGTTCCAGTGACGACCGGTTAATTGGTTTTGACTGTACATCGCTCTTATCACGTTCACGTTGCACCCGGCATGCTGGACCCTCCACGTCGCTCACCGAATGGAACGCGCTTCATCTTGCGTTTTCGCTCGCTTGTGGGACCGCAGTTGAGAGCAAACCGATGTCCCTCCCCCTCCCCCGCCCGCGTCATTCATACTACCACTCCCTCCATTTTATGCGGAGTAAATAAAAACAGGGGGAGTATACTATGGATGAGGATCCCCTAACGTGGCTGCACCCATTGAGTAACTGACATGCGGGGCCTAGCAAGCATGGGGTCCGCCAGTAAGTGACCGAAAGGGAGGGTAAGGCAGGGATACCTACGTCAGAGGATCCACTTCCACTACTACTCCCTCCTTCCATCTACTATACAGGGCCTAATGCATTTTTTGAGGCTAACTTTGACCAGATGTTAGAGTAATAATATATGACATGCAACTTACACAAAGCATATGGTCAAATTCGTATGTGAAAGGAGCTTCCAATGATATAATTTTCACATTATACATCTCATGTACTATCAATCTTGTCAATAGTCAAAGGCGGTTTTGAAAAAACACATTAGAGCATGGTTAATAATATAGCCAGCCAATGGCTATAAGGAACTGCCAGGTCATCTATAGCCATCATCTATATGCACTCATACAATAGTGTGGGCTATAAGGTTGGCTATTTCCCGCAAAAAATAAAATAAGGTTGGCTATTGTATTAGTACTTTTTGCATCTCCTCTCTATCTCTTTCTTCATATTTATTGTATTTACCTAGGAATGCGTATATAGCTAGGCTCTTGCATGAGAGCTCACTCCCCTTACTTTTTCACATCTCTCTCCTCCACATAGGCAAAAGTGCCATGTAAGTTGGCTCTTAGAATGGCTATTAGGTTGGCTCTAAGCATTTACTCCCTCCTTTCCGGTTGTCGGTGTACAAAAGTAGGGGCCTTTTTGTACCCCTTTACCTGTGCATGGGCAGTTGTAGCCACCCCCGTGGCCATGCTTGGCGGGGCAAAGGAAGAAAAGGTACAAGACTGCCAGGGCAGTGCTCAAGCCAGAGGCGTGAAGAGCAAAGGGACAAGATGGATTTCCCCCGGCAAGAGCCTTGCCGGGGCGACCTACATAGCCCCGGCAAGAGCCCTGCCGGGGCAACTTGCCCAACACCAGCAAGGCTGCCACCCTTGAGCCTGAGAGTTCTGACACCATCGACAACATCGAGACCAAGACTCAGGGGCGCCTGTGTGGTGGCATGCAGATCTTTGTGAGGAACAAAGGCCTGCAAATCTAGAGAGAAACCAGAAGGCGAAGATCCCCGGCAAGAGCCTTGCCGGGGACAGGCGGAGACCCCCGGCAAGATCCTTTCCGGGGACGCCCGCGAGACCCCGGCAAGACCCTTGCCGGGGCTTCTGCGGGGACGAGGCTAGGCCCGCACCCACCAACATTCCGCTGCCCCGCGCCCGTGCCGATGCGACAATCAGCCCGCCAACTAGGCAAGCGCCTGCGTGGCGGTATGCAACTTCTAGGCCAACTAGCCAAGCACCTACGTGGTGGCATGCAGATCTTTGTGAAGACCCTGTCACCGCACTAGTGCAGCAGCCAGCCAGCGTGGTGCTGCATGCCTCGTCAGCTTGGACGCGCGTCAAAGCAAGGCGAGGCGGCGACGGATGGGATGAGCTTCGTTGTCGTCCCTGGTAAAGCAAGAGGGCACGTCGGCCGCGCATTAAATGCGTTTTTCCTACGGTCCCAGGCAATAGACTTGTACACTGTACATACTTTCCACCTCCCGTGTGCCACTGTGGCGACCCCATTGACATATAAAAGGAGGCCCGAGGCGTACTGAGGAAGGATTCAGACTTTTTGGACTAGGCATGCACTGCAGCTAGTTCAAGAGCTCAAGAACACCAAATAAACACAAACAAGCAGGACTAGGGTATTACGCATCATTTGCGGCCCAAACCTGGGTAAAAATCCCCTCGCGCTGGTCTTTTAGACCCGCTCTTTGCACAGCTCCACGCCCCGCCAACCGTAGGACGAATTCCCCAGGATCCCATAGGTGTCGTTGCCCCCAACATCTTTGGCGCGCCAGGTAGGGGCGCTGAGGCTGTGAAAATCTAGTCGAAGAGTTAGCGCATCGACTTCTTCATCGTCATGGCTCCCAAGAAGAAGGCGATCACAGTGATTTTTTCTTCTGGAGCCGAACCGCCTGTACCAGCACGGGCGGGCGACGGGGCGGCCGCGGATGGTGGCAGAGGCGTGGCCTGCGAGAACCCATGACACTCTGGCAATTGGAGCCAGGCGAGAGGCATCGTTCGTGCCCAAGACGACGAGCCGCACGCCGCTGGGTCCGGGGGCGGCGCGGCGAGCTCTAGGACGCCCCAGCAGGCGTCCGTGCCATGGCTTTCCCAGGTCGCACGTGACGAGCAACACCGCGACGCCAGTGCCCCCGGGCACCGCCGCGGGAAGATCCCTTTCCGCCGCTCCCAAGATGCACCAGGCCAGCATGCGTGCCCAGAAGCCGGCGGAAATGGTGTTCGACCACGAGACCGTGATATAGCACCTTCTAATGTGGTTAGAAGTCGGAGTGCGTCACGATCCACGCAGCTTTTGCCGCCACCCACGCCAGCGAAAGCGTTGGCGCGCGTGCAACTGCTCCTTGACTTCCCCCCTGCCGCGGAGAAGCTCGACGAGTGGAGAGCCACCATTCGGAGCCTCATCAACTTCGCCAATAAAGATGAACCACGACCAGCGGGACCCTCGTGCCGGCGCTCCGTCGAGCCAGTGCACGCCGGTGGTGGAAGGACCGGAGACGCTGCAACCACAGTGCACTCTCCTCCCCCATGCCCACACCAGCAGCCACCGGCTCGACGGGCCGACGCCCGTGACAACGTTTCCACAGCATCGTCGGACCCGCGAGCCCGCTGCGACCAACGTCAAGTTCTTTGGGAGCGAGCTCAGGAGGACGCTCGGACCACTATCGAGCGACGGCGGGAAGCGCGCCATCAGTCAGATAGGCACGTGGGGCCCACTATGGACCGCCCAGCGCCGGGGGGTTCCGGTGACCTACCTTACAAGGTGGGTTGTCCATCCTTCACATGTGAGCTGCAGCAGTTTCAGTGGCCCACCCACTGCACATTGAAGCCCGAGGTCGGAGAAAAGTACAACGACAAGACTCACCCATCGGAGTTCCTCAGCATCTACACTATCGCGATGCAAGCTGCCGGGGCTCGCGACAACAAGGTGCTTGCCAACTACTTCCTATCGGCACTTAAGCCCAACGTCATGTCATGGTTGATGCACCTGCTCGTGGATTCCATTTCTTCTTGGTCGGATCTGTGCCACGAGTTTGTTGGCGCCTTTACCGGAGGCCACCAAGCTCCTGGCTAGGTGAGTGATTTGCATGTCATCCCCCAGAAGGACGGCGAAACCCTGCGCAAGTACATACAAAGGTTCAGCCGTGTGCAGTACAACATCCCCGATGTCCATCCCGCCGCTGTCATCAGTGCATTCCATCAGAATATGCGCAACCGCAAGATGCGTGAGGAGTTGGTGATGAACAAGGTTAAGGATGTAGCTGAGCTTTATGTTCTGGACGATAGATGTGCTCGGGCTGAAGAAGGGAGGAAGTACCCTGACGAAGATGCCGTCGCGGAAACTGACTCCACAGACGAAGACATCGTCGCCCCGGCAAAGAAGGGCCGACGCCACAATAGGAAGCGTAAGGGCAAGACCGTGCTTGCCGTCGAGGGATCCAACGGCCCCTGCGCCACCAAAAAGGCCAAGGTTGACGACCCCGGCAAGGAAGTTGTTGGATGCACCGCCTACCGGGCCTTGGCGGCCGTCGACAAGCCGGGAGGCTCCGACAAGCAGTACTGCAAGATCCATCGCACCAAGGGCCATGACCTCCAGAATTGCCGGCAGGTTGAGCTGCTCGCAGAGAAGAAGAAAGCCGACTATGAGAGGCGCGATAAGGAGAAGGGACAGGACGGTGCTGAGGGGTCCGGCAAGAAGCGTGGCGGTCGAGGAGGCTGCTGCGACAAACATAATCAACAAGCACTACAAAAAAAAGACACATCCGTGACATTTTGGGCCAAACGAAATTTTTTTCTGTCATACTTATGACACTTCTATGACGATAATTGTGAAAAAACCCGGTATCATCATAGATGTGGTGGGGTCCTACTTCTATGACAAAAAATCATGACAGAAAATGGGCTTTTCATCCTGGGCGGGCCAGAGACGCAGCTGCATGACATTCTTTGGGCCGTCCATGATGGAAAAAACCATGGTATAAGCGAGGGCAAGGAAAAAATCGGGATGTTCCCGGTTACGGTGGGTGGTCGGGGCCGAGCGATGCGCGTTTCTCTCGTCCACGCACGCACGTGGGTGCGAGGCGTTGGGCTCTAACTGAACCCGAGTGAGGCGTTGGGCTCTAATCAACCCGAAGCGATTGAATGCGCAGTTACGCTACATCGAACCCGAGTGATCGATCGATGGCTATTAATCGAACCCGACCAAGCGATTCGCCGCTCGCTGCTATCTGAAGCCGATCGATGCTGCCTCTTGATGAACAAAGGAGCGTTTTGGGGGGTTGGATGAACAGTTCCTCGTGGGGTGGATGAACAGGACCCGTGGTGTGGCCTCTGGATGACAGTGAGTGTTGCTGGGGGGTTTGGATGAACAGTATCGGTGGGGGTGGATGAATAGGACCCCGATCCATCGAGTCGGTTGGGGCTGGATGAACAGGACCCCGTGGAGGGCAGGATGAACAGGACCACCCCGTGGAGGGCAGGATGAACAGTAGAAGGTGGAGGGCTGGATGAACAGTAGCCCATGGAGGGGTGGTTGAACAGGAGCCCGTGGAGAGGGGTGGTTGAACATTAGCCGGTGGAGTAGCGCGCGGTGGAGGCTGGATGAACAGTCGCAGGTGGAGGCTGGAGGAGGTCGACGGTGGATGAACAGTAGCCCGTGGAGGCCGGAGGGGGTCGACGGTGGAGATGAACAGTATCCCGTGGAATCCCGTTTTGTGGTACACCACACCCGTCCCGATGAACAGGACCCCCGTTTCGACCATAGCGCTCCAACACAAGTCCGTTTCCTCCGTTTTGCGGTATGCCACACCCCTCCCGATTAACAGGACCCCGCTTGACGGAGGGAGGTCCGCTTCTCTGTTCGCGATGCCGGACCCCTCCCGATGAATAGGATCTTGTTTCGAACGTGGCCGGTCGAACACAAGGCTGTTTCCTCCGTTTTGCGGTACACCAGGCCTCGTTTCCATCAGCTGTTCCGTCCAAGCCGGTTGGCTCCCACGCGTTCCATTGCCTCCCGATGAACACGACGCATTCCGTTGCCTCCCCATGAACACGACGACGGTGCAGTTTCTCCGTTCCGACCCAGCCATGTACACGAGCCTTGGCCGTACGTATGCGCGAGTAGGTGTTCGAGACCCTGCCCGTATGTACGTATGTGGCCGTATTTTCTTTCTTGCACACTGGCCGTTGTACGTACGTGTACATGCTACGTGCGCGCCTCTACTATGACACATGCGCGCCTCTACATCGACCAGTATGTATGTACACGTCACACCAGAATGACAATGCTACGACGCTCGACCAGGTGGGTCCCGACTGTCAGGCACTTCCTTGCGTGCGAAGATGTAGCTGGTGGGTCCCAGCAGTCAGGGGGGCAAATCGTTTTTTTTTGCCCGGACGCACTTCCTTGCGTGCGAAGATGTGGTTGGTGGGTCCCAGCAATCAGGGGGAACTTTTTTTCACGAAATACGGTGGCCCCCCTGGTGGGTCCCCGTTGTCAGGTGGAGGAATAATTATTTTGCGCGTAATAAGGAGGCACTTCCTTGCTGCGGCCGTGGACCCAGCTGTCAGCCTCTCCATGTACAGTCAACGTCCGATGCAAGTCGTTCCTTGACCATGTTGACCACGCCGCGCCGAGAGCATCAGGGCGGTGGACGAGGGCGAGGCCTAGGAAGGGGACGACGCGGAGCTGGGGAAGACGCGGCATTGGAAGACCGCGCGGAGAGGAGTATGCGGGTTCACTGGTTTGGCTGCGGAGTGAGGCTGCCGTCGCCGCAGAATAACAGGGGGTGTGGGTGAGTGGAGGGATGGCCTGGCCAGCGGTGGGAGTAGTAGGGGGCGGTGGGGCCTCCGCGGCACCACAGGCGGCCACGGGAGGCAGGAGCACGAGGCACGACCGACGCTGGTTTGGGCGGCTGGAGCAAGAAGACCAGAGGTTGAAGAAGCACTACGGCCGTTGGATGGACATAATACGGCCACTGGAGCTAGAATCGTGCATATTGACTAAGTTGACAAAGCCCTCCGTCCCCGTCAACTTAGTAGGCCCACAAGTCAGCCTGCACTATACTGGGCCCAGCTAACAGGGGGAGTATTCATTTTTTTGTGCGTAATAAGGATGCACTTCCTTGCGCGTGAAGATATAGCTGGTGGATCCGAGCTATCAGCGGCGGTAACGTTTTTTCATGAAATATAGAGGCCCTTTGTCCCAGATGTCAGGTGGAGGAATCATTATTTTGCGCGTAATAAGGAGGCATTTCCTTGCGTGCGGCCGTGGACCCAGCTGTCAGCCTCTCCATGTACAGTCCAGCTCAGATGCATGTCGGTCATTGACCACGTTGACCAGGCCGCGCCGAGAGCACCAGGGCGGTGGACGACGGTGAGGCCTAGGAAGGGAACGACACGGAGCCAGGGAAGACTCAGCAGCTTGTTTCCCGCGAGGGGAGTACGACCGACGAGGGTTTACTTGGTTCGTCTCACCGTCAGCCGGAGAATAATAGCAGTGTGTGGGTGAGTAGAGGGATGGCTAGGCCAGCGATGGGAGTACGGTGGGCGGTGAGGCCTTGGCGCAAAGCACAGCCACCGCTGGGAGGAGAGAGCAGCAGTCCCTTGGCGCTTGTTTGAGCGGCCGGAGCATGAAGAGCAGAGATTGAAGAAGACGACGGCCGTTGGATGGACATCCAATGAGAATCGCTGTCGCCAACCTTTTTAGGAAAGCCTCAAATCTGTGGAAAACATCATACAACCCATCTGCCATTGTTTCTAATAATTTACAGCCCATTTGCTAATTCTTAAGGTTTTTTTTGAAGCCCATATTATTTTTGTTAGCATTACAGCCCATATTGTGGCCACGGCTAAAAAATTATACGAAATTTTGCATATTTCGATGCGGTCCGAACTGTTTTTAATCCTGAAATTTCGAGTCACATTCAAACTGATTTTAAAAATAAATGTATATAATATAAAATCTAACAAATTGTCCATGCATAAAAATCAATGCAATTTAAAATCTTGAAATGAAAAAAAAATTGAAACTAATTGCCGGTTTGATGTGTTTTAACAATGTACAACCCATTTCTCATTATTGATAGGCCATTTTCTTGGCCAGCCGAATGAAGCTCTCCTCGTCTTGAAAGATTTGCAGCCCAACAGGCCTGACAAAGCGACCTACTTGGCAAATCACAAAAAAACTGGGCTGTGGCCATGGACCCAGCTGCCAGCCTCTCCATGTTCAGTACTCTTCCGATGGAAGTCGGTCGTTGACCACATTCACCACGCTGCACCGAGAGCACCAAGGTGGTGGACGACGGCGAGGCCTAGGAAGGGGACGACGCAGAGCCAGGGAAGACGCGACAGTGGATGCCCACGCGGAGAGGAGTACGAGGGTTCACTGGTTCGGCTGCGGTGTGAGGCTGTCATCACCGCAGAATAACAGGGGTGTGGGTGAGTGGAGGGATGGCCTGGCCAGCGGTGGGAGTAGTATGGGGGCGGTGAGGCCTCCATGGCAGAAGATCGGCCACGTGAGGCGGAGCAAAGCGGCATGACCGGCACTGCTTTGGGCAGCTGGAGCAAGAAGACCAGAGGTTGAAGAAGCACTATGGCCGTTGGATGGACATCGTCACGTCACTTGGAGCTAGAATTGTTCATATTGACTAAGTTGACAAAGCCCTCCGTCCCCGTCAACTTAGTAGGCCCACAAGTCAGCCACCCACTATGGTGGGTCCCAGCTAGCAGGGGGTATTCATTTTTTTGTGCGTCATAAGGAGGCACTTCCTTGCGTGCAAAGATATAGCTGGTGGGTCCGACCTGTCAGCGGGGGGAACGTTTTTTTCGCGAAATACAGAAGCCCTTCCTGTGGGTCCTAGCTGTCAGGTGAAGGAATCATTATTTTGCGCGTAATAAGGAGGCATTTCCTTGCGTGCGGCCGTGGACCCAGCTGTCAGATGTCGTTCTTGACCACGTTCACCAGGCCGCACCGAGAGCACCAGGGCGGTGGACGATGGCGAGGCCTAGGAAGGGAACAACACGGAGCCAGGGAAGACTTGGTAGTTGTTTCCCACGCGGAGGAGTACGAGGGTTTACTGGTTCGTCTGTCGTCCCTGGAGAATAACAGCAGGTGTGGGTGAGTAGAGGGATGGCTAGGCCAGCGATGGGAGTACGGTGGGGCGGTGAGGCCTCGCTGCAAAGATAGCCGGCAGCGGACGAGGAGCGAGCAGTCCTGCCGGCGCTTGTTTGAGCGGCCGGAGCAGGAAAAGCAGAGATTGAAGAAGACGACAACCGTTGGATGGACATCCAACAACATCGCTCTCGTGTGCATTATTTCTAATAATGTACAACCCATTTGCTAATTCTTAAGAATTTTTTGGAGCCCATCTTCTTTTGTTAGCATTACACCCCATATTGTGGCCACGGTTAAAAAGTATATGATTTTTTTGCATATTTCAAAATGCTCAACTGTTTTTAATCCCGAAATATCGATTCACATTCAAACTATTTTGAAAAATAATTTATATAAATATAAAATCCAAATAATTGTCCATGCATAAAAATCAATGGAATTTAAAATCTTGTAATGAAAAAATTGAAACTAATTCCGGTTTGATGTGTTTTAAAATGTACAACCCATTTCGGGCAAACCGAATGAAACTCTCCTCATCTTGAAAGATTTGCAGCCAAATAGGCTGATAAAGCAAGTAGGCCTCATTTGGGTATTTCTTAAAAAATAGAACTGGCTAGCCATTTTCAGCAAGAAAAAACACAACTGGGCTCATGATGTGGTAAACATAAATAAAACCACGCTAGATGGGCCACAGCCCCCAGACAGCCCGTTGTTACCCTCGATGCGTCGCTAAAACTAGTATAAATAACAACCGCTTGTTCCTAAAAAAAGAATCTACGCGACCTGCTTTGGTCCCTCGTGTCACCGCGTAGTGTAATTCTCTCGTTTATTGACTACGTTGACAATGACATGAGCCCCAGATGTCCAACCATTAGGAGGAACCATATTTTTGGGCTTGTAACATAGAGGCACTTGCTTGCGTACTGCCATGACGCTGGTGGGTCCCTACTGTCATCCTCTCCACGTACAGTCATCTCCTTGTTCCTCTCGGTTGTTGACGATGTTGACAACGCAAGTGGGTGGCGCACCGTGCACGGCAAGCGAACCAAGGCCGCAAGGCGGAGGACAACGACGAGGCCTCTGACGGAATGAACAGGAGCCGTGGAAGATGCGCCGGTCCAGTGCAGGCGGAGGGGAGTATGAGGGTTGACTGGTTCGGGTGCGGGTGTGTGTTGGGGCTTACGTCGCCGGAGAATAACAGGACATGTGGGGGAATAGAGGGTGGGACTGACCAACGTTGGAGGGTACGTATGGTAGGGCGGCGGAGGCGCAGCCAGCCATGGGGGCGGGAGCAGGCGGAGCCGACGGGGTGGTTTGGTTTGGGTGGTTGGAGGAACAAGAAGACAAGAGATAGAAGATACACGACGGATGTTGGAATTCAATCCAACGGCTGGTAGGCAGAATCGTTTGTTGACTAGCTAGTAAGTCGACACCACCTTGGATAGGCTATTTCCTCGCGGGTCCCAAATGTCAGAATCCAAATCTATCACGGTCATGCAGCCCTTCCTATGAAAATTTACAGCCCATTTGATGTGCTAGTTGGAAATAAGTTTGTGGGCACTGGTGGGGGCTAATCACTTGGCTTCTGTAATGCACAGTGAGCTCAAGCAGCCGGCGAGAGTGATGTTATTTCCCTTGGTTGGGATTTGTTAGTTGTTACAATATTTCACTCTAAATTAAAGGACTGGCAAGCCATTGCCTTGCTTCAAAGAAAATATGACAGTCACAGCCGAGTTGAAAAGGGCAAGAACATCTAACTCCAGCTTACAAAGTGTACAAAAGCACGAGGGTTAATTGTTCATCATGTTTACAAAAAAACCCAGGTTGAAAAGGGCAACAACATCTAACTCCAGCACTGTTTTTGGCAGTCACAGTCAAATGGATCGGTCAGGTCCATAGAATGAACATCCTGGGTCGTAAAATTTACTGGATTATGACCACAATATGTTGTAAATAGAAGCCCGGCACGTTCAGAAGCTCTTTTGCCCACCTAAAACTCCTTTTTTTGCTCTTGCACATACCCATCCGTCAAAACCATGCTACTGATAAACTTAAGCCTGATGGACAATAGTAACCTCGCATTCAGCAGGAAGAATGTGACAAATCTAGTGTTTGCATGGTTGGCTACATATCGTTCTAGTGTTATTGTCTTCAATCGAATCTCATGAGAAGTGAGAAAATCCCGATGCTTACGAATCCACCGATTGGTTATAACTTTCTTACCCTGTCCTGTTGCCTAAATAGACATGAAGATTGAAAACAGTTAAGGTCCAAAAAAAGAGTGTCGAAAGAGCAACAGCTGAACGGTTAATTCTAGTACACTATATGCGGGCTTCCAATGTGCGTGAAATTATCACCTTTATATACAACTTCTCCAGACGTGGAAAGCATTGCATCAAGCCAATAATCTTGTTCATATCAAAACTATTCATTTGGATATATAAGATCTTGATAGAATCCAGCACCATTGATAGGCCATCCATGGAGAAACTCTTCATTGAGCATAGAACATAATATTAGTACAAAATGTGTACTCCAAGATGACATATAACTTATGCGCAGAAATTTAAAATGCAGCTTATGGTTACAAGTGTAGATGATAATGTAAAGTACCTGAAGAACTGTGGAGCCAAGCACCATATTGAAATGAGCACAAAGATAATGTATTACACCCAAGGTCTCCAGTTTAGGCGCAGAGAGGACGGTTATTTGCAACGGTGAATAACTAGAATCAAGGATCAACCTTTGAAGTGAAGGGGCATCTTGGATGATGAGCTGCCTTCCGTCAAAACAAATTCCAATTCTTACAAGGTTAGGCGACTTTATTTGGAGACAACCGATTCTAACTGTGAAAACAAGCACCAAGCACTCCAGGGCAGGGCAACTGGAGTGGATGATGTTGTGCAATGAGGCCTCCGATATACGAACCCGCACAAGTGAAAGTTTCTTGAGATATGGGAGTCGAAGGTTTAGTACCAAATTGTCTGGTAGGTTGCACAACACAAAGGTGGCGGTGTGGAGAGAGGAGGAAAACCGCGAGATGGACATCGGTGCTGAGGGTACAGGTAGATGGCGTTTGGTATCTGGTAGGTGGTTTCCAGGGGAATAGTAGAACTCAAGAAGCTGTAGTTCTGTGAATTCAGGGGATTTCAGCCAGGCGTCCACCGTGCAGGGCATGGTATGCTTGCTCAGGTAGCATGACGGGATGAAGAGGCTTTGAATGGAGCCCTGGTGGGAGGAGATGATGGCTCTGGGGATTTCAAATCATTGAAGCTGACGACAGTCGAGATTAAGGGGCACGGTGCGCCATAGAGGGCGCCACCGAATTGAGAGGACTTGGGTGCGGCAGCAATCCTTGGTGGGAAGAAGCGAGATGATCTCCCAAAGGACGGCGTCCGGGAGATCGCTGATGCGGTCCACCCGAGATTCTACGGGTTCCTGGGATCCGGTGGGGGCGGAGTCGCCGCTTCTCCCCGCGCTGTGGGTGCGGGATGTACAACAGGCGTCGCTGCTGGCGGGAGCCTCATCTTCTTGGCGATGGGGTCAGCCGACTCCATTTTCCTAGAGGGCGTCGCGTCGCGCTCACGGATTTGAGCAGGGTAACGAATGATGAGCCTAGTTGTAGTGCGAGTGAAGAAGAAGGGGAGCTGGGGTTTTTCTGTAGTAGTGAGGAAGAAGGGGAGCTGGGGTTTTCTGTAGGAGTGAGGTGAGGAATTTGGGGGTATGAAAGTGCAACTATCCCTGGGTGGTTTTGGTAATTCCTAACAACATATAGCTCATTGAGCTAATGCTATTTCAAGATAGATATTTCAGGAAAGCTCAATGATTGGCATGGCATGGATTAGAAAGTGGACCCTTCAAAATGCTAAGGACAAAAGATTGGCTCAAGCTCAAAGCACAAGACTCTACATTTTCTATTTTAGTGATCCAATATCACATTGAGTCTATAGGAAAAGCCAATACTATTAAGAAGGGACGAGGTGTTGCTTAATGAGGTGCTTGCTCAAAATGCTTAGTGATATGCTCCAAAACCCTCCACTACTTTCTCATATCCACATATGTCCCCCACCAAATATCCAACTCGGCCCCACCGATTCTTTCTATCCGGCGCCACCGAGTTCAGTTGACATAGCCACTGCCAGAAACCATAGTCTTTTCGGTCCCACCGATAGGGATCTCGGTCTCACCGAGATGGGATTGTAATCTCTCTATTTCCCTTCGTAACATTTCGGTCAAACCGAGATGAGCGATCGGTCCCACCGAGATTGCAATGCAAACACTCTGTTTCCTTTTCGTAACGTTCCGGTCCAATCGAGATGAGCGAATCAGTCCCACCGAGTTTGCCTGACCAACTCTCTGTTTGACTATTACCAAAATCGGTCCCACCGAGTTTGTGTAATCGGTCTCACCGAGATTACGTTATGCCCTAACCCTAATGATATCGGTCCCACCGAAACACCTAACGGTCACATTATGAACCAAATCGGTCTGACCGAGTTCTCTGAATCGGTCCCACTGAGTTTGGTGATTTGTGTGTAACGGTTAGATTTTGTGTGGAGGCTATATATACCCCTCCACCCACTCTTCATTCGTGGAGGGAGCCATCAGAACATGCCTACACTTCCAATACATATTTTCTTAGAGAGAACCACCTACACTTGTGTTGAGGTCAAGATATTCCATTCCAACCACATAAATCTTGATCTCTAGCCTTCCCCAAGTTGCTTTCCACTCATATCTTCTTTCTACCAAATCCAATCCTATCAGAGAGAGTTGAGTGTTGGGGAGACTATCATTTGAAGCACAAGAGCAAGGAGTTCATCATCAACACACCATTTGTTACTTCTTGGAGAGTGGTGTCTCCTAGATTGGCTAGGTGTCACTTGGGAGCCTCCGACAAGATTGTGGAGTTGAACCAAGGAGTTTGTAAGGGCAAGGAGATCGCCTACTTCCTGAAGATCTACCCTAGTGAGGCAAGTCCTTTGTGGGCGATGGCCATGGTGGGATAGACAAGGTTTCTTCTTCGTGGACCCTTCGTGGGTGGAGCCCTTCGTGGACTCGCGCAACCGTTACCCTTAGTGGGTTGAAGTCTCCATCAACGTGGATGTACGATAGCACCACCTATCGGAACCACGGATAAAAAATCTCCGTGTCAACATTGCGTTTGCTCCCTCAAACTCCTCCCTTTACCTTCATATGCAATTGTTTTACATTCCGCTGCTATACTCTTAGAATTGCATGTGTAGGTTGATTGCTTGACTTGTGCTAAGTTGTTAAAATCTGCCAAGAACTAAAATTGGGAAAATGTTAGATTTTTATTTGGTCAAGTAGTCTAATCACCCCCCTCTAGACATACTTTCGATCCTACAGGGTACGAGTGGAGCAAGCTGGCGTGAGGTGGGTGGGAGTGAGGAGGAAGAAGAACACCCAAATTTTTTTGGGGGCGGTGTGCTGGGTGTGGGTAGCGCCTCTCATTCAGTAAATATATGGACTTTTGAATTTATTTTACTATTTACTAGGGTGGATGGGCTGTTTTTTCTTGGGCCTAGAGAAACAATTACTACTAGTACAGTGGAGATACTCTACAGCTACCCAGAAAAACAATTACTACTAGTACAGTGGATACAATACCGCTTCTGGCTCCTCCTAGGTTAACGAAACATCTCCCTCTACTGAATGACTTTATACTTTTGTTCACCAACATGCGGGCCATGCAGTGCGCGGGCCCAAATGCCATCCACCAAATTAGAAGGCAGTATGAAGGCGGAGAGTCACCCCGGTCGTAGCGCGGCAATAACGAGAAGTCGTATCACAAAACCCCACCTCCCCGCAGTCTAAGTTTGACGGACGAAGCAACCATCATTTCACTCTTCGCTGAATCCCCTTCTCCTTCACCGTCTTCAAGAAAGGCAACACTCGCATCTGCCACTGTTCTTCTCTCCCAAAGAAGGTAGGGTAAGCGGATCCGTGATGTTGGTATATTTTCGTTCAGAGAAAAAAAAGAACTTTTGCAAAGCAGTAACCGATCCTCACTCTCTTTTTTGTTTCATTGTTCCTTTCAGTGGTCTCCTAGTGTTCTTCAGTTTCATGATGGACCAAGGAGAACCAGGCAAAGATCTGCCGATATTGGAGCAGACGTGGGAGGCTGATCCCCACGAGACAGAGAGCTCCAAGAAGATGGAGGCAGCCACCGAGCCGACCCCATATATACGCCACGGCCACTCTTGAGATGGTCAATGCCCGTCTGAGGTTACAGCCCCGGCACTGCAGAGCAGTTTCCCCATTCGAGGATGTGCCCCCGCCGAGCTGCCCAAGGTGATTTTCTTCTTTGACGATCTCGATTGTGGTTTTTCATCTAAGTATGTGGTGATGAATAATGCAAAATTTTATTAGCTTCGATGCCATGCTATACATAGTGGTTTAAATAACTTGTGTTTCTTATACCGGAAAGTAATTCAGAATTTGTTTCTGTTTCAATTAGAGCCCTGATGCAGACAAGGATTGTGTGGTTGTACATGTCACTCGCTATGAGGCGGATGACCTGAATATATGCACTGGGAAAACAGAGTTATTAGGTTGTTGGATCCTGGAAGCCATTTGCGCTTATACCAATGAAGAGTTGTATTCCAGCCTCACTGTTGTCAGGCGTGTTGTCCAGGGTGTACTGAAGCACAAGAAGTTCAAAGCTACTCCTTCGTTTGTGAGGCATACTGTTCTTGTCAAGCTTACGCAGGAAGATGACGTGGCATGCCTCCACAAACAAGTTTATGAGTGGCAAGGCCACAAGGTTGTCTTCATGAAGGTTCACAGGATTGAGCTGCTGTCGGACGTCCTCGATGATGTTCATGGCAAGGTCCGTCTTGTGTCCAGCCCAAATTAGATCGAGGCATGAAATACTTGCCCCAGGTAGTGTTTAATAGTAGTTTGGATTCTGTCTAATTATCCGAACCTTGCCTGTTATCGAGCCCTCTTGGGCTAGTACTCTGTTTGAATCCGTCTATCGGAACTGCTGCTACTTTTGTGTGCCCATGAATCATCATAATTGTTGCCAAAACAGATGCGTCCTCACTAGTTTTATCATACGAGCAGTGTGTGTTTTGATGAAATAGAGTACTCGTTCGAGAACTGTGCGCCGACGTATAAATAAGTACTTTAAACACTGTTGGTGCTACCCCACTTGTAAGCAGTTGTGCAAAACACGGCACATTGGCTCAGCTCGCTTCAACACTAGGCTATCGACCAGCTAACAATCAGCAATCTGCTGTCTGACATATAAGCAACTATGTATCTTGTTACAGTGGTTCATGTAGTTAACTGAGGCCACAATGTAAATTCCAAATGTTCACACGCTAGTCCAGCGTTCATGTGGAACACTCACATTAAACTTGGCTTCATAAAAAACTTGAAAAGCATAAGTTAAGCAATTTTATACATCTCAATGATTCATAGAACATAACAAATATATACTAGTTAATAGCAAAAGACAAAGTTGTGAGAAGGTTTACAAATCAGGAAAAAACAAGCAAGGCTTCTCCGAGCAAAGATTCTCCGGCAGCTTAAATTTCCTGGAGTTCACTCTGGTTTTTCTTGTTGCCACCATCTAGGGTTAGGTTCTCTCATTCCAGAATAACCAATTATAATTGTGTTCTCAGCTGGAATGCTAAACTGAACCATGCAGTGTACTGACCAGCTAAATGTCTTGTGCATTCCAGTAAATTTAAGCGCTGCTATTTGCAGAAATAAGCAGAATACAATGCCTCTTGTCCGCGCACCTGTCCCAAAAACCTCCGTGCAGCCGTGCCAGCTTGTCCTCGGTCCATGGATGAACAGGAAGAAAGTGCACTCCGGACTAGGATGCAGATATTTTTGCTCGTCCCTGCACTGCAATCAGGAAGTAAAACGTATGAATCAGCTTCTTTTAGATTGCGTTGGTCATTCTACCTAGTAACTACCAATGTAGGAATACCTGGAAGACAGGTGGTTAGACGACGGCAACAAGGATAGCCATATCATTTTGCGCAGTTCTACTAAAGCTGAGGTGTGTGCTTTTGATTGCACGGATAGAAACGATACGGAGACAGACATCCCGAAATGATATGGAGACAGACATCCCTGTTTGCGCAAATACGAAATACGATTATTTAAACAGTGACAGATATTTGCAGTGGCGTATGATTAACAGCAACATCTATTGTGTTATAATTGGCACTAGATTGACAGTATGAAAGTGTCCTTAAGTAACTAGCATCACATCACATCAACACCGCCACTAGATTAACATGCGAAACAATAGCATTAGTATTATCACATGAGAGTAGCACATGCTCAAGAAATGTGCAATCAAATTTGTGCAGTTCCACCGGGATGAAGCAATGTTAGCGGTGTGAGATTTAAGTGTAACTACAAAAACACAATTCATGGGAAATAAAGAAAGACGGAAGCACTTCATAAAATGGTGGTGGCATTGCTTCAATTTGTCGACGGCACTAGACCATTACTTATAGTGACATTAGGTGGCATTGCATAATGCTTTATGTGATTTTACATTAACGATAGCGATATGGGTGTAGAGACAATAGAGGCATAAAGTGGTGAGGTAGATGTGGTAGCCGAGAGCGGCAAACACTCAGGCAGCATGTCTGCATTTGTCCCATTTTTTATCTCCTTGGCGACATTTTCCTATGTGAGCACAGGTAATCTAGACCTGCTCATTCTCATTTGCATTGTCCCCCAACACCCGTCACTTTCTTTCCTTTTTCAACCAAGAGATAGGTCCACTTCCCCCACCCTTCGCCATCCACCATGCTTTCTTTGTCTTTTCAACCAAGAGACTGGTTGGGTAGCCAGTATCTACTACTTTCCCCCGTTTCCACTTAGAACCAAGTCCTAGATTCATGCTACAGCTTTCCCACTTTCTTCTCTATTTTAACCAACTCTTAGATTCGACAGTATGAACTAGCTTTACCTCTAATAATAGTAAAAGTCTAGGTGGCTTTGGAACAGCGGACGGAAGTAGAAAAAGATTCACACGAAGCCAAGTGGGGAGCTGGGGCAGTAGAGCAAGGCATGTTTCGATGGAATATATACCTGAGGGTCGTCGGCATGTGGCAAAGACGGCGTCGGGAGGCTGCATCTTGGCCACAATACCGCAGGGAGGAACAAGGGGTCGGAGGCCCTCCGGAGCCGACGCTCTCTCAAAGAGAACGGCACGGCCGCCGATCAGGACGTGCAGGCAGCCGTTGGTCTCCTCCCTCGCCGCCGATGACAGCGTGAACGATGCACCTACACCCCTGCCTCGGTCGAGGTTGTCCGGCCGGATTTGTGACCATCCGTGAGCTGAGAGAGAGTGTGGCCACCTATGTCTTGCTTATATCTAGAGAGCATGAGAGAGTGAACGAGAGGAACCCTAGTAAAGCAAGCGCTAAGGCTCCTGCTTATATATATAGTGGGGTGATTTTGTTGTACCAGCTTCAAAAAAATGCGCTCCTACGTGTACCAGCGAGTGGGTGTGAGAGAACTAGTGCGTGCATGCACCGCTTCTCTTCGTGAGAATACAATATACTATGCCCAAAGAACGTTCGCCACAAGAGTAATAGTATAAGTGTGTGACGTGTGAGCTAAAATAAAATGTGCGCGACGTCTTTTGTTTTTTAGAAGTTCTGAGGGTAGGGTGTGAAGAGCACATATGTGTGTGACGTCTACCTGCAGATAGACGGTGGGTGCGAGAGGACTCGGGAGGGTGCGTGTGCGTGAGAGAGAGAGGGGGGGGGGGCACGTATCAATGCAATGCATGTGTCCGTAAATCATTATCCGACAAACATTCGCCACAAGCCAATTCCTGATGAACGCCGTAAGAACCGTTAGATCGGCATCCGACAGTGTCAGTTTTGCCATGTCATTTAACAGAACAGCCACTCCTCATACACACAAATCTTCCACGTGAGTGTTAGCAACTGCCGTATGCTCCCTCTGCTCCAAAATGCAGTGCGTATAGCTTTATTGAAAATTCGAACCTCGCAAACTTTTACCGAGTTTTCGTGTACCAAATTGTAAATGTAGAACACCATGTATATATCATTTCATTCATCTTCGAGAGGTAACTATAAAGATGGGGGAGGAGTCTACAAAGAAAGACCATCGTATCACCTGCAGCAATTTCAACCATCCTTTGGTGTGGAGGAATATCATAGGAACTCTATATGATATGATTTTTATAGGATTTTTTCCTTTAGAGCCAATTGGTTCATTGGAATAAATTCATATACTCCACATTTCAAAGGAAATAAACATGATATCATTTCTATATCTTTAGAGCCACTTGGTTCATATGAATGGATTCCTATACTCCCATAATTTCAAAGGAAAATAAACATTAGCGTATATTCAATAGAAAAGTTCCTATGATATGAACCAAATAACATCTCTTTTCTAATCCATCCTCATAGGAATTGAGATACATGTCATCTCTAGATTCAATAGAAAAGTTCCTATGATGTCAACCAAATGACATCTCTTTTCCAATCCTTACTCATAGGAATTGAGATACTCCATGTCATCTCTTTCCCTACAACTTCCATGTATACATCTTCTATTCCTAAATAGCTAGTACAACCCACTATTAGCTTTTTTCCAAGACATGCAACTATGGCACAAGAACTATATAGTGTGCGAATAACTTGAAAGATGTTCACTGGATGAAGCTAATCTGACAGTGCAGAGATGGCAAATCCAAGCACTACTGGCTGTTGGATATCATCAACATTCCACTAGATCTGCCACATGTACAATTTAGAAGACTCCATGGTTGAACTTAAGCATAATGCATAAACCTCAAAACACAAGCACTTCTCCTTTGTTCTAGAATCTTCCGTATCATAATTGATTTTTTTTCTAAATGAATTGCCATTATTTGTTTTTTACTTTATGCTTTACAATGCACAACCCCATGAATCTTAACATTTTTTATAAAACTAATTGTTTTTGAATGAGATGAACTATAAGAACTAAACGAACATCTACATCATGCATATATGACTCAGAGCTTTACATGCTATAGTGTGTATTTATTCATAATTTGGTTTCGAAATCTCATGCGTTCAATGCATGTGTACCTTACTAGTTTTGAGTAGAGTAGCAAATTTCATGCGGCCCGGGTATACCAAAATGCAGGGCCCATGCATCATTGCCTTTCGATCGGACCTACGTCCACAATTCTTTGTACGTACTATATCTCCACTGGTCCTCGAACCCAAAATGCTGCCTCGTTCCCCTAAAACCAAGCGGCCCACACATATTTAAGGCATCGACTCGAACTCAATCCCTCTCCCGTTTACTATGATGTGGCCCTGCACGCCCTAGTAGTACTCCTACAAACCCTACCGCCGCACGCATCATCGGTTTTCTTCAAGAGGACGAGGGAGAAGCCGATTTGTAGTGGAGGCGCTTTAAAAAAAATGATCTGTAGTGGAGACCCCTACCCTAGGGTGCCCTAGGTAGCTGTCGCACACATCATTGGTTTTCTCTTTTCTTTATGCTCTTGCGCCCAAGAGTGAAATGATGGTTGCTTCGTCCGTCCAGCTTAATGCGGGAAAGGTGGGGCTTTGTGATTTGACCCCTCATCGCTCATTTTCTACTACTGTGGCGCTACGACCGGGGTGCCTCTAATTCCAAATGCTGCTCCGAACTATAATTTGGTGCATTGCACGTGGAACAAGATGGTGGATGAGCCACATGTTGGACAAAGGGGTCCTGTTAAGGGTGTCACCATTTTGTGTGCAGACTGACCCTGCTTGAGTCGCCACGCCAACACGACAGGTGCAGCCTACCACTTGGTTTTGCTCCTTGGTGAATCCCGACTATATTGATCTAAAAAGATATGTACTGAACTACCCTCTCCGTCTCGTTTTTTTAGACGTCTCGGTTTATAGGGCATGCACGTAGTTCTAGGTCATCCATTTGACTAACTAAATCTGAGTTACTATGTCACAAAAAGTATATCATTGGATTATTAAGCGGATGTAGTTTCTAAACATATACTGTTCATCACATATATAGCCAGTTAAATTCTCAACCTAGAACGACGTGCATGCCATGTAAACCAGTACGGAGGAAGTATAGTAGTAAAAATGAGGTGATTTTACCGAGCGATCGACGGGGGAGCATGGCCTGTCATGCGGTCCCACGTGTCATGATGTACCAAGGCGATGCACGTGTCCCTCTTGAGGCAGAAGCAATACTACGTGGTTTGAGATTATGGCAAACCGAAGTGTGAAATAATGGTTGCTTCGTCCGTCTGGGAAGGTGTGGCATTGTGATTTGACGTCTCATTGCTCATTACTACTACTACTGGGGCGGTATGACTGGGGTGCGTCCCCCCTACTGTTCTGCACTGTTATTTGGTGCTTGACACGTCAACCCGGTTGCTATATGTCCCACATGTCGGTGACAGGAAGTATATAATTCATGAAAGCGAGCGTCGACGGAGGAGTACAAGACACAGCTTCGGTTTTTGCTGCTTCGCGCGATCCATCGATACAAACTGGGACTAACAAAGGCAAGGGCGGGTCTTTTCCCGCACGGCAGGCAGGGGAGTTTGGCATAGTCTGTTCGAGGCAAGGAGGCAGGAAGGTAAACAAGCAAATAAAGGTTGAGCGACTTAGTTTTCAGAAAATCTGATTTTACGGAGTATGTACCCACTAGGGTTTATAGGGCTCATCTAAAAAACATTCGTTTTTCCGTTTTATAAGTCTCAATTCTACTACTAGTAGTAGTTCCATCACATGTTGGATATCGAGGTGCGTTAGATCACCCAATGCAAGCAGTGTCAAGAGAAAACTCACCAATGCATGTAGAAGTTCATGGAAATTTAGTGGTCATTCATGCATTCGTTCTAATTAATGCCTCGGTAAACATAACTTCTTGAGAAAAACGAGCGTACTAATTACTTGTGCAAACTAGGAGTACGAAATTAATTCGACCACTCACTGTCTACCTTGGTTGGAGAGATTTTGAAATTGAGCCATAAACTAGAAAGGAGGGAGTAGTAACTTTTGTCTCGATTACTATTTGTGGTCTCGTATAGATGCGAAATGTATTTTTTTAGTGGCCTTGTATAAGTAAATGGAGGGAGTAGTAAAGGACATATACTCCAAACAATATGATAATCTCTCTAACCAAGGTAGTAGGTACGAGGAGTAAATGGAGGGAGTAGTAAAATTTTCTCCTCGTCCTACGAGCCACCACGCGCGTGGGCGAGGGAGCGGGCGTAAGGCGTAGTAAGCAAGCTTCACCTCATCCTGCGAGCCACCACGCACGTGGGCGGGGTAGACGGCATACTAAGAAAGCTTCTCCTCGTTCTGCGAGTTGACGGGACACATCAAAAGTACTCCAGTGTATAGAGCCTTGCCTCTAAGGTAGGCCCCACATGGTTTGCCTCTTTCTAACATAACGCGTCAAGTCACAATTTGTTTGTTCACCCGTGGTAGACGATCCTCCCTCCATCTAGTGGACAACCAGTACACGTGTCAAGTTACCACGTGGCCTGCCTTTTCGTAAAGAAATGAGCTCCACCGTGTACCCGCGCGGGTGTGGTTGGGAAAGAGACGGGAGTACATGCGCCGTGCGTTGTGACAGCCTGGTTTTTGCCCTCTCTCATTTGCTTGATTTTTATTTGGATTAAATTTGAACTTGGAGTTTTTTAATATTTTCTTATGGACTTAAACACTTGGGTACCCTTGGCTTTCACCCAAGTGCTCCATTTCCCTCTCTGATCATCATTCCCCTTCTGATCCATCCCAAAATAATCTTTGGAATATTTTTCTTAAATGAAAAATATTCATTTTCTCTCTAAAACCCTAGCCAGATCAGTATGCTCCAAAGCAACCCTAATTTTTATGGCCAGAAAAATCTGAGATAATTTACAAATATTCTTTGAACACTAGGGCACCTTCTTGAGAAAAATATTTCATCACTTTTTGGAATATTTTTGCTACAGAAAATATTTTCTGTTCTGGACAGAAATGGTGGTTTCTACAGCAACTACCATTTTACCTGGTCCAATATGCATGTGCTTTCTTGTGCATTTTCACCTTAGTAACTCTTGGCTAACCTCCAAAGCACAACCTCTAACTCCCAGCCATTTGACCTCAGTAACCTCTCAAAGTTACTGACCAGAAACTTACCTGGCGTGTGAAAACTTCTCTACTGCACCTGGATCCAAACCAAAGCGTGGTAACACCTCAAACTACCACGAACAACACGCCAGACATGAATTTTAGGCCTAGCTCAGCCTGATGTCATAGTCCACGCGGTGACCGCGTTCGTCTAGGGGTGCTGGCATGCGTGTCGACGCGCTCTGAGTGCCGCCGAGCGCTCTGTTTCGCGCATGCTCACTTCCCCGACTGCCGTAGCGAGGCGGTACGAGTGGTGGCGCCCCTGGGCTTTACGCCTTCGACGTCACCCCCCAGTCTGTTTATTGTTATTCAAATTCTTTTGAATTTACAGAACACTTCAAACAGCCATAACTCCTCAACCATAAGTCCAAATGAATTGATTCTTTTTGCATCTTGTTCTTTGCAAAGAAATCTAGCAGCTCACCAAAGATGAGATTTTTCTGAGCTGTTTAGAATTTCTGGTGATTTTCAGAAGTGTTCTTGATATTTTCTTTTTGTGTTTAAAATTATTTTCAGAGGGTGAGGCTTTGTCTTGAGGATCACCAGAAGGCTTGTGAACCTCATCTGCACTAAGGCAAGCCACAGAACATTTTCATGGTGTCATTTCAATATTTATGATTTTCTTACTTGAATGAAATGATTAATCCATGCATTTAAATAACTATTGTGTTATTTATATTCTGTTAAGTGTTTGCTAGTTAATATGCTTGATTTACAGAATGTGGAAACTAGTTTAGTTGGTGAAGCAAAGCTAGGATCTATTTATGGCGATGATAGAACTAATTTTTGTTATGCATGTTAGTAATTATTTATAGTTATGTTCTTGCATAAATAAAATGATAAAAAATTGCTAGAAAATATTCTATTAAGTACTTGCTTAGTCATTTTACTTGACTTACAGAATGGTTGACCCTCACCTGATTGGTAAAGAAATTAGGATTTGCTTGTGGTAAACTCTTTGTTATTCATATGAGAAATTAATGAGAGCTACGTTCTTGCGTGAGAAAATAATAAAACTTTCTGCAAAAATATATTGGTTAATATGTGAGTTATCTTGATCAGCAAAGTAATGAGTTGTTGATGTTTATGCTTAGTGTGAATATGGATGACATCGGTCATTTTCGTTATTAAGTGAAGCATGTGTAGTTGTGCATTTCATGGCATGCTATGACACCGGTCATTTTCATTTTAAGTTGAACCTGAATATAACACAACTTGAATATAACGTTGACTGGGTCATGGTGCCGCTGAATCGAGTTTCTTTCCCAGTGCAACCACATTTTCCTTTGTGGGAAGGCCTTGATTCGGTCCATTGACATTGCCTCTGGTCGGTGCCTCCAACTAGGGAAGGTTACGTCGTGCTTACCCTGGCCCGGTAAGCAGGCATAACCTTGTGTGCCCGTTGTTAATATTATGGTACCGGGTCCCCGAGTGGGATTGTTTTGGCCACGACGGTGGTCGGTGTGTCTTTGGTAGACACGGGGCCACCCAGGACTAGCCCGTTGGGGATTGTGTTGGAGTGGCCGGGAGAGTGTCATGGCAATGGAAGGATTTTGTCGGAATGCCGTTGGTCCACCCGAATGGGAGTGCGAGTCCATGGGTTCCGTGGTGTGGGTACAGTGTGCTACCTCTGCAGAGTGTATAATCTATCGATAGCCGAGTCCACGGTCACGGACACCTCGTAGTAAGTGTCACCATGAGTCAACGTTTAATAAAATTTTGCACACTAAGCTATGAACTTTGCATTGTTGAGGATGGCAGGAAGGCCATCGAGATATTCGGGACCAGATAATTGGTCGTGGTTGTGATCGCCGTAAGGATCACGAGTTACTCTTGTTAAGACCATGTTGGTGGTTTGTTTGTGATCCGAGAATGATCACAGTTGGTAAGTTGTCCCGAGGGACGTTCGAGCATGATCACATCATGTTTGACATATAGTGTTGCATTATTAACAATCGGTTAAGTATCATGATATTGTTTGCCATTATGATTATGCAAGTTGTGAGCTTGCAAGTACATTCAATGTACTGACCTGGCGTGTCATGCTAGATTTCAGGAAAGTCTCGTTGGAGAGGAGCGCTGCTCGAGTCTAGATCGTGTCCACATCGGTGTCCCTGTGATATGGAGTTTCCGCTACGACGTTATTCCGCTGCCACGTAGTTGTTCTGATCGAGGACCCTTTATGTTTACTAAATAATGTACATATTGTTTAGCCGCACCGGGTGTGCCGCTTGGCCTCGACAGTTGTTGTAATATAACTCTATTCCGCTAGCATCAATAAAGCGGTTGTTTTCTGTACCAAGATGTCGTGTGTTGCCAGAAGACATGGTCTCTGGGCTGGCAATGCATGGTAAACCGGTCGCTCTAAGCCGGGGTGCCACAACGCTTGGTATCAGAGCCGCGCTAACTGTAGGCCATGCTAGACTACGACGTGTTAGCTGGACGTTAGATACAAGTTTTAGTTGAGTGCCGGTAGTAATTTTTGCTGGTTGTTGCATTGCATGCATTTGGTTTATGTATTTTTATGCTAACCTGCTAATGGTTGTGGGTGTAGATGGCTCCGGTGCCGTATCCATGCCAGTTGCAGCTGATGCCGTACATGTCACTGCACCTCCTTCACAACGTGTGGTGTCGGCTGTACCCTCTCGGAGACGACCTAGTTTATCGTGTGTACCGGGAGCCTCTAGCTGATTCAGTGTATGAGTATCACGCAGTGGTCACTCTGCGCACTAGTTCCGATTCCAGCTCTTACACTCGTACTTCTCGGAGCGGTTACGCCTCCACCGCTTCTCAGTCTGTCCAGTTTGCTGCATTCGAGGTCCTTGTCGAGCTTTGCTACAACGAGGTCCGAATGCAGAACCACCCAGGTTTCTATTACTACCCATCTATGCACGACAACGGTCGTGTCCGTTTCCCTATCATTGATCCGGAGTCTGATAGTGTTGCTAGCCACCTTGCTCGTTATGTCACTGCTAGCTATCTTATGATCCACAAGCTAGCTCGAGAGCTGACTCGTTCTCGTGCTGCTTTAGCCGCTGCTTTAGTCACTACTAGATCTGCCACTACTCCATCTTCTCTGGGATTTACCCCTTATATTCCAGCCTGTTCTACTTCCCCCATTTCGCCGGTTACTCCTCCGAGTAGCACGGGCGTCTCGGCCGTGAATCCTCTCAGTAATCCTCCCGAGTGGGTTTCACTTCTCGCTACTCCTGTAGCCCCGATGCTTCATCCTACCCCTGCCCCTGAGGGAGAGTCCTCGAGGCAGCGCCGTCGTGTTACCTTTAACCCAGAGGTTTCTGTTAACCACGTCAGTCCGGGATCCGAGACCACTTCAGGGGAGGACACCGCAGCACCAGCAGAACAGTAGTATCTTTGAGTATTCGCAGTCGTCTAGATGATGTACGGATGTAGTCGTACGAGTCATGATGTTTTGGTGCATCTATGAGAGTAGCTGAACCTGGCATATTGTTTACCTTTCATGTATGAGTCTATGTATAATTATGTTGGGACTTTATTCGCCGTATTTTCTTCGCTCTTTTGTTTTCTTCTGGGATTTGTTGCTGGCCTTTTCCCAATTTTATTCTTGGATGTTTCTCATATCGATTGCGTTGTCTTGGGAAAAATCCACAATAGGATGACACGGGGAGGCAGCAGTAGCAACGTTCATGAGGGAATTCCTGTTCGTCGTTTCGCACGACATGCAGGATATTCTCCCGAGCCGTACGTTCCACCACCACCTCCACCGCCTAATCCTCCATCCACCGAGCAAATTCTGCGTATGTTTGAGGAAAAAAGGAACAATGATCTGATTGAAATATTGAGAAGTGTGCAAGCTATGGTTGGACAGAATGGAAACCAGAATGGTCATCACTCAAAGTTGTCAGATTTTCAGAGGACCAATCCACCCAGCTTCAGTCAGATTGTTGACCCATTGGATGCAGACGATTGGTTGCGCACCATTGAGAAAAAGCTTGAGATTGCTCGTACTGAAGAAAATGATAAGGCTCCCTTTGCAACTCATTACCTTGAAGGCGCAGCTGCCATATGGTGGGAAAAATACAAAAGCCATGTGGCCGGTTAATGAGGAAATCACCTGGGAAAAGTTTAAGGATCAGTTCCAAAAATATCATATCCCTACTGGAGTTATGAAGACCAAGCAGCGTGAATTTCTCGCACTCATCCAAGGAAATCAGTCTGTGGCTGAATATTTGCAAAAATTCAATCATCTGGCCCGTTACTCTCTTTATGACGTGGCCACCGAAGAAAGGAAGATTGATAGATTTCTTGGAGGCCTAAATCCGCAACTCCAGTGTACTCTCAGTATGCTTGATTTCCCAGATTTCCAAACTCTGGTGAACAAGGCTTTCATTGCTGAACGGGAGCACAAGCTTATAGCAGATAATAGGCCGGTTAACAACAACAAAAAGCGTAAGTTTGAGCCAAAGAAGGATGGGAAACTAGTGCAAAAGGCTCGTACCTGGCAGCAGACTCAGGTGGAATACAAGCCAAATTGGCAGCAGAATGTTAACAAGACCACCACTCAAGTCAAGAATGTTGTGACCAACCCAACACATGAGGAGCGTCAGCGCAATAATTCTTGCTTCAATTGCAGGCAGAACGGACATTATGCTAGGCAGTGCCCCAAGAACAACAAGGTGAATGACCTAATCAGGCCACAAGTCAACATTATGGAGCCATGGCCAACCCAGCAAAACTTCACTGGGCACGTGCATCATATCTCCGCTGATGAAGCCCAAGAGAAGCCAGAAGTCGTCATTGGTATGTTTTCTGTTAATGACATACCTGCCATAATTTTATTTGACTCTGGGGCTTCCCATTCTTTTATTTCTCGGAGTTTTGCTGCCCAAAACAACTTTTCTTGCACGCTTTTGGGCAAAAATATGCTGGTACAAACCCCGGGATCTATAATCAAGAGCAGTCTGGTCTGCTGTGATCTGGAAATCAATATCAACAGAGTTTACTTTCCAACCTCTCTAATAATCATTGAGTCTGAAAAGTTGGATATTATATTGGGTAAGAATTGGTTGACCAAATATCAAGTTTGCATAAACTGCGCAACCCGAGAAGTCACTTTGACCAGTCTGAATGGGTAGCCTACCAAATTCTATGCTCGCAAGCATATACCCAAGCAAGAATTGGTTTGCACCACTGTGGCTGAACTGGAATTTATTCCCGTGGTCAGCGAGTACCCTGATGTATTTCCAGAAGAACTGCCAGGCATGCCACCAGATCGGGAACTGGAATTTGCAATAGATCTTGTGCCCGGAACTGCACCACTATACAAGAAGTATTACCGGATGCCCTCATAAGAATTAGTGGAGCTAAAGAAACAACTTGATGAATTGCTCCAGAAAGGTTATATTCGTCCCAGCTCTTCACCATGGGGATCACCTGCTATTTTCGTGGATAAAAAGGATGGAAGTCTCCGTATGTGCGTAGATTACCGCCAGCTGAATGAGGTCACTATCAAAAATAAATATCCGCTGCCAAGGATTGATGATCTGTTTGATCAGCTTAGTGGGGCTAAAGTATTCTCTAAGATCGATTTACGGACCGGATATCATCAGCTCAAAATTTAAAAGGAGGATATTCCTAAGACCACATTCACTACTCGGTATGATCTTTACGAATATACCGTGATGTCCTTTGGTCTCACCAATGCCCCTGCTTTCTTCATGCATATGATGAACAAAGTATTCACGGACTTCCTTGACAAATTCGTGGTAGTCTTCATTGATGACATCCTCATTTACTCCAAGGGTGAAGAAGAGCACAAGGATCACCTCCGAGCAGTGCTACAACGACTCCGCGACCATCAGCTATACGCCAAATTCAGTAAATGTGAATTTTGGCTCAAGCAAGTTGGGTTTCTCGGACATGTACTATCCGCCGAAGGTATAGCCGTGGACCCGAGCAAAGTAAAGGATGTGCTTGATTGGGTGCCGCCCACGACTGTGACGCAGATCCGGAGTTTTCTCGGATTGGTTGGATATTACCGTCGTTTTATTGAAGGGTTTTCCAAGATTGCTAAACCCATGACGGAGCTGCCAAAAAGGATAAGAAGTTTGAATGGTCGGAGGACTGTGAGAAAAGTTTTAATGAGTTAAAGATACGTCTGACAACCGCACCTGTATTGACTCTTCCAGACATTTATCGCAGTTTTGATGTGTATTGTGACGCATCCAGGCAAGGTATTGGTTGCGTACTCATGCAAGACAGCAAGGTAGTGGCATATGCATCGCGACAGCTACGACCTCATGAGGGAAATTATCCTACTCATGATTTGGAATTGGCTGCGGTGGTTCATGCATTAAAAATTTGGAGACACTACCTCATTGGAAAACGGTGCCAAATTTTTACCGACCACAAAAGTCTCAAATACATCTTCACTCAACCAGATTTAAATCTCCGTCAATGAAGATGGCTAGAGTTGGTCAAGGATTATGACCTTGGAATAAATTACCACCCAGGCAAGGCCAACGTCGTTGCCGATGCGCTCAGTCGAAAGCCCGTCAGCTTAAATGTCATATTGAGATCCTTGCCGCTCGAACTTCAAGAGGAGATCGCTCAGCTCAACTTGGTCATAGTGGATGCTGGCCTCGCTAATATTTTGGAAGTTACACCCACACTTGAGATAGAGATCCGCAAGGCCCAGCCAGCTGACACCAAGCTGCAAAGACGTGCCCAGGGCCAGATGGCAGGACAGACTCCAGATTTCTTCAAGGACAAATTCGGTACCCTTCGATCCCGTGGACGGATTTGTGTACCCAATCAACCGGATTTAAGGAAGAAAATTCTGTCAGAAGCCCATGAATCCCCATATTCCATTCACCCGGGAGGTACGAAAATGTATGAGGATCTTAGACAAATATTATGGTGGGATGGAATGAAGAAAGACATTGCCTATTTTGTAGCCTGTTGCGACATATGCAACAAGGTGAAGGCAGAGCATCATAAGCCAGCCGGACTCCTCCAACCGCTGCCGGTTTCACAATGGAAATGGGATGATGTTTGTATGGATTTCATTACAGGATTGCCTAAGACTCAGCGAGGCAAAGATGCAATCTGGGTTATAGTGGACACCCTAACAAAGGTTGCTCACTTCATCCCGATCAGCACCAGATACAGAGCAGATCAACTTGCACAGCTGTATGTATCCAGAATAGTCAGTCTGCATGGAGTACCCCGAACTATCACTTCTGACCGAGGTTCCCTGTTTACCTCCGCTTTTTGGTCACGCCTCCATCAAGCCTTGGGGACAACACTGAAATATAGTACTGCTTATCATCGTCAAACGGATGGATAGACAGAAAGGGTAAATCAAATACTTGAAGATATGTTGCGAGCCTGTGCTTTAGCCCAAGGACCCAAATGGGAAGACTGCTTGCCATATGCCGAGTTTTCCTATAACAACAGCTTCCAGATCAGTCTGAAAATGTCACCATATGAAGCTCTGTATGGTCGTAAGTGCCACACTCCTTTAAATTGGTCGCAAACTGGAGATAGCCGTATCTTCGGAACAGATCTCATGATGGAAGCTGAGAAACAAGTTAAGGAAATCAGAGACAGATTGCAATTGGCCAATTCTCGACAGAAAAGCTATTATGATGCAAAGCACCGACAGATAAGCTTTGAACCCGGAGAGCACGTATACCTCCAAGTCACTCCTATGAAAGGAGTCAAGAGATTTCAGACTCGTGGAAAGTTGCCCCCCAGATTTATTGGTCCATTCCCGGTGATGTCTCGAGTAGGTACTGTTGCATATCGATTAGAACTACCCGCTGAGTTGGCAGACGTGCACAACGTGTTTCATGTTTCACAATTGAGACGCTGCATATCCCCGCGTGAGAAAAGGACTGCTATGGCTAAGGTAGAATTGGCAAATGATTTAACTTATGAAGAGAGACCGTTCAGAATTTTGGATCAGATGGAAAGGGTCACTCGCAGTAAAGTAAGGAAATTTTAAAAAGTTCAGTGGGAGCATCACAAAGAGTCAGAATCAACTTGGGAGCGGGAAGAATTTCTACAGTCACATTATCCAGAGTGGTTTTCCCAAGCAACCAAATCTCGAGGACGAGATTCGTTCTAAGTGGGGGAGGTTTGTGGCAGCCTGGTTTTTGCCCTCTCTCATTTGCTTGATTTTTATTTGGATTAAATTTGAACTTGGAGTTCTTGAATATTTTCTTATGGAATTAAACACTTGGGCACCCTTGGCTTTCACCCAAGTGCTCGATTTCCCTTTCTGATCATCATTCCCCTTCTGATCCATCCCAAAATAATCTTTGGAATATATTTATTAAATGAAAAATATTCATTTTCTCTCTAAAACCCTAGCCAGATCAGTATGCTCCAAAGCAACCCTAATTTTTATGGCCCAGTAAAATCTGAGATAATTCACAAATATTCTTTGAACCCTAGGGAACCTTCCTGAGTAAAAATATTTCATCACTTTTTGGAATATTTTTGCTACATAAAATATTTTCTGTTCTGGACAGAAATGGTGGTTTCTACAACAACTACCATTTTACCTGCTCCAATGTGCCTGGGTTTTCTTGTGCATTTTCACCTTAGTAACTCTTGGCTAACCTCCAAAGCACATCCTCTAACTCCCAACCGTTTGACCTCAGTAACCACTCAAAGTTACTGACCAGAAACTTACCTAGCGTGTGAAAACTTCTCTACTGCACCTGGACCCAAACCAAAGCGTGGTAACACCTCAAACAACCACGAACAACACGCCAGACATGAAGTTTAGGCTTAGCTTGGTCTGATGTCATAGTCCACGCGGTGACCGCGTTCGTCCAGGGGTGCTGGCATGCGTGTCGACGCGCTCTGAGTGCCGCCGAGCGCTCTGTTTTGCGCGTGCTCGCTTCCCCGACTGCCGTAGCGCGCCAAAGTTTGCCACCATCTTCGTCTCAACTCACTTAACTCCCCTCTAGCGCTCGTCGATGCCGGAGCTTGCCGCAGCGAGCACGGGTACGGTCCGGCCAACCCAACAGTGTGGTGCGCACTGTGCTCGTCGCCATCTCCTCGTTCCTGTGTTCGTATCCGTCCGCCAACAGTTGCCGCGTGAGCTGCGTCGCCTTCTTCCCCTGTCACTGATGCCGCTCGTCACGGAGCCCGAAACCCCCTCACCGCTCGCCTATAAATGGAGCCGCCCCCAGCCCCCTCGAGCACCATCCAGCACTCTCACACACCCCACAAGCGCGTAGGAAGCCGTAGCCCGGCCGGGCAGGCCTCGGGCCGCCGTCCCCGAGCTCGAGCTCGCCGGTGATCCCCTCTGGTCGCCGCGGTAGCTCCAGCCCCTCCCAGGCCAGGGCGACCCTTCCAGGGCCTTCGCCCCTCCCCAGTGAAGCCGTTCCGCCCCTCTGGAGCCCCTGGAGTTGCCTCTGCTCGCTGTCTTCTCCATCTCTGGCGACCATCGTGTTCTGCCTCCGCTGGCGAGGTTGATTCTGATGCCGTTCGACCGCCCCTAGCTACACTATGGGTACGGGCAGGTGCGCCTCAACCCCTCTTACCATCCCTCCCTCTCGTTTTGGCCAAGGAGTCCTCGTCGCCGGCGAGAGCTCCGGCGGAGCTGTGACTCCCACGGTTTCCTTCTCCCCCTCCTCCTAACACGACTAGCGGGGCCCGCTAGTCAGTCACTCTGTACGCGCGTGAAGCGGTACGAGTGGTGGCGCCCCTGGGCTTTACACCTTCGACGTCACCCCCCAGTCTGTTTATTTTTATTCAAATTCTTTTGAATTTACAGAACACTTCAAACAGCCATAACTCCTCAACATAAGTCCAAATGAATTGATTCTTTTTGCATCTTGTTCTTTGCAAAGAAATCTAGCAGCCCACCAAAGATGAGATTTTTCTGAGCTATTTATAATTTCTGGTGATTTTCATAAGTGTTCTTGATATTTTCTTTTTGTGTTTAAAATTATTTTCAGAGGGTGAGGCTTGTCTTGAGGATCACCAGAAGGCTTGTGAACCTCATCTGCACTAAGGCAAGCCACAACAACATTTTCATGGTGTCATTTCAATATTTATGATTTTCTTACTTGAATGAAATGATTAATCCATGCATTTAAATAACTATTATGTTATTTATATTATGTTAAGTGTTTGCTAGTTAATATGCTTGATTTACAGAATGTGGAAACAGGTTTAGTTGGTGAAGCAAAGCTTGGATCTATTTATGGTGATGATAGAAATAATTTTTGTTATGCATGTTAGTAATTATTTAAAGTTATGTTCTTGCATAAATAAAATGATAAAAATTTGCTAGAAAATATTCTGTTAATTACTTGTTTAGTCATTTTACTTGACTTACAGAATGGTTGACCCTCACCTGATTGGTAAAGAAATTAGGATTTGCTTGTGGTAAAATCTTTGTTATTCATATGATAAATTAATCAGAGCTACGTTCTTGCGTGAGAAAATAATAAAACTTGCTGCAAAAATATATTGGTTAATATGTGAGTTATCTTGATCAGCAAAGTAATGAGTTGTTGGTGTTTATGCTTAGTGTGAATATGGATGAAATCGGTCATTTTCGTTATTAAGTGATGCATGTGTAGTTGTGCATTTCATGGCATGCTATGAAGCCGATCATTTTCATTTTAAGTTGAACCTGAATATAACACAACTTGAATATACCGTTGACTGGGTCATGGTGCCGCTGAATCGAGTTTCTTTCCCAGTGCAACCACATTTTCCTTTGTGGGAAGGCCTTGATTCGGTCCATTGACATTGCCTCTGGTCGGTGCCTCCAACTAGGGAAGGTTACGTCGTGCTTACCCTGGCCCGGTAAGTAGGCATAACCTTGTGTGCCCGTTGTTGAGATTATGGTACCGTGTCCCCGAGTGGGATTGTTTTGGTCACGACGGTGGTCGGTGTGTCTTTGGTAGACACGGGGCCACCCAGGACTAGCCCATTGGGGATTGGGTCGGAGTGGCCGGGAGAGTGTCATGGCAATGGAAGGGTTTTGTCGGAATGCCGTTGGTCCACCCGAATGGGAGTGCGAGGCCATGGGTTCCGTGGTGTGGGTACAGTGTGCTACCTCTGCAGAGTGTATAATCTATCGATAGCCGAGTCCATGATCACGGACACCTCGTAGTAAGTCCCACCATGAGTCAACATTTAATAAAATTTTGCACACTAAGCTATGAACTTGGCATTGTTGAGGATGGCAGGAAGGCCATCGAGATATTCGGGACCAGCTAATTGGTCGTGGTTGTGATCGTCGTAAGGATCACGAGTTACTCTTGTTAAGACCATGTTGGTGGTTTGTTTGTGATCCGAGAATGATCACGGTTGGTAAGTTGTCCTGAGGGATGTTCGAGAATGATCACAACATGTTTGACATATAGTGTTGCATTATTAACAATTGGTTAAGTATCATGATATTGTTTGCCATTATGATTATGCGTGTTGTGAGCTTGCAAGTACATTCAATGTACTGACCTGGCGTGTCATGCCAGATTTCAGGAAAGTCTCGTTGGAGAGGAGCGCTGCTCAAGTCTAGATCGTGTCCACATTGGTGTCCCTATGATATGGAGCTTCCCCTACGACGTTATTCCGCTGCCATGTAGTTGTTCTGATCGAGGCCCCTTTATGTTCACTAAATAATGTACATATTGTTCAGCCGCACCGGGTGTGCCACTTTGCCTCGACAGCTGTTGTAATATAACTCTGTTCCACTAGCATCAATAAATCGGTTGTTTTCTGTACCAAGATGTTGTGTGTTGCCAGAAGACATGGTCTCTGGGCTGGCAATGCATGGTAAACCGGTCGCTCTGAGCCGGGGTGCCATATGCGTGCACCTCTTCTCTTCATGCACGTCCCCCACCTACGTGGGTGTGTGTGAGATACAAACCTAGACATAATGCGCCGTCCATCCCCATGCCTCCGCCTAGTCCGACCACCAGTCACCACCACGCCCCAGTCCTCCTCACCTTATCTCTCATCTTTCTCCCTCCATTTTTATATACAAGGCCACTATCAAAATTACAATTTGTAGATATACAAGGCCACTAATACTAATCGATGCAATATTAATGGTGTTTGCCTCGTAGTACTACTAGCAAAGGAGGACATTAATTATCCCTTGCATGCATGCGGGAGTGTGAGCATTGGCTTGATGTGCATGAAAGAGAAGAATACACATTAATTTACACAGCAAACAAGGAAACAAGGTGGCTTGCAACATTGAGTTAGAAGACATTAATATTTGCCTTGGTACATGTAATATGGGTTTGTGGCGTTTTATACAAAAATGGAGTCCGATAAAATTCTTGAGATACCATTTATCCGATAAAATTCTCGAGCAATCATTAGTTTTTACAAAATGGGATTGCTCCTGCATGGGTCAATCACAATAGGTGTTTTGTAAAAAATGCATCTTGATGTTCCGTGCAATGCACGGCCATCTTGCTAGTCCATGAAAACAACACATGGCAAAATTCCACGGCGAACGAGGGATTTGAATCTGTTGGGAGGGGCTGTTTGGATCTTGCCTGGGGTAGCCAAAATATTGGCGACCCTTTTGTCCACCGGTGCCTTTGCCACCGATGAATGAGGAATGGCTCGGGTTCTCATGCATCCTCCAGCGCGCACGTTGGAGACGAGCTCGCACGAGCTGTGTTCTTTTTGTCCCACCACGCCGCCCGAGCCGCCCGCAGACCGCTACAAACATCAATGTTCTGCTTATCACAGATAAGATTGATTAATACTTGTAACAATCCATGTCCTTAACAAAGGGTGCATGCACGTATAGGTTGAGCGTGTGTCTTGCGTTGTGTGCTATGTGCATGCAGGCATGCGAGTGTTGCGTGCGTGCAAGTGTACGTTTCAGTGTTGCATGCATGTGTGCGTACGTGCGTGTGTTCGTGAGTGCATGTGTACGCGTCAGTGTTGCATGCCTACATGCGTGCGTGTGTTCGTTATGTGTACATGTTAGTGTTGCATGCCTGCATGCGTGCGTGTCTTGCATGCGTGCATCTGTACGTGCAGGGTGAGGCTACATGTCAGTCGACTGACTTTTTCATCTCTGGTCATTAGATTTTCCAGCCGTTGGATACGAAATCAAGGGCCTGCAGTTTATCATCAAACTCCACCCCCTGAGCCGCCAGCCACCACCGGCCGAACCGTCGGCCCCTGCCGCCCGTGGCCGGCCCGCGCCGCCACGCCGCCCCGCTAGCCCCGAAACCACTCCTCACCGCCAGTCCACCGCCGCACCGACCATCCCTCTAGGCCCCCCGCGCCGAGCTTTTTTCGGCGATCCCCACCCCACCGCCCAATCAACGCGCCCCCCACTGCCGGCGACTGCCAACCAGAGGTCTCATGACTTTGAGTACCCACCGACCACTAATTTATTACCATTTCTGTCCTTCATATACGCGCTGACGGGTGGGCCCTATGGTAATGTGCGCTGCTGAATGTGGACCGTTTGACTAGTCAATTGACCGTGTCATCAACAAATTACTGAGCTGTATGGTGAGCCAGTGACCGTATGATCACCCTAAAATGTATTTTATTAATACAATACAGACTCAAACTACCATTTCTTTCTTTCATATACGGGCTGACAGGTGGGCCCCATGGTTACGCGCCCCGATGGTGCAACACTAGTTGCGCCACGTGGAATCTTTGACAAGTCAATTGATTGATTCATCAACAAAATACAGAGTTGTACGGGTGAGCCAGTGACCGTATAATCATGACATGTATTTTTTTTAACACGGTACAAACGCAAGGGCTCATATATACGCGCAAGCACTCACCGCTATAAGCGAACACACGCAGACCCTACCCCTATGAGCACCTTCGAGAGAGTGGGCCAGCATATGATCTTGAGATTTTATGAAGTCACCATAGGTGCCTCGTAGTCGAGTGGAACGTCTTCTCCCACTGAACGCACATCACCGAAAAATACTGAAATTAACCCAGGATAAATGCGAGCAGCGGGACTTTAATCCTGGTGGGCTCGAGAAACCACTGTCCTCCTAACCATCCAACCACATGTTGGTTAGCACGAAAAAATGTATGTGGTGACCGTGATGAGCTTAGTCTGAAGTCCAGTGACCATATCGTGCTTTCGCTTCAAATACAATGACCGTAAGTGTTGTCAACAAAAAATGGAGCACACATCAAAGGCAAAGTCCGTCAGTATCATCAAGAAAATACCGAGACGTATCGTGAGCTAGATACCGTATGATCACCACGAGAATGTATACGGTGACCGTAATGAGCATATTCTGAACTCCAGTGATCGTATAGTTCTTTAGCTTGAAATACAGTGACCGTCGTGCGTGAATGTGTCCTGGGCATGCATACTTTCAGAGGGCCGAGAGATAGTTTGTGTGCGTACGTGAAAGTGGTGTAGAAAGAGGGGATGTCCGGTGGAGACAAGGAGAAATATGCCCTTCGTTTCTCTTTCCCGTGACTAATATTTTAAGAGAATATATAAACATTCAAAATGCAGAACAAATATTTTTGGATGCACCATGCAATTAACTTTCATGTATAACATTGTACTATTGTATATGCTTATTTTCTTAGTGGCCGATTGCGTGTGTGGTGTGGTGGGCACATCATTTCTAGTTGTGGTGGGTCAACATGAGGACTCATGGGTCGGTTCCATCATGTGCCACATAGGTTGGATCGAGACGCGTTATACGAAGACCCATGTGGAGGACTCGGCGTACAACACGGCTAGCTACCGAGTCATGGAGGACTCTATCCCCACTGGTGATAAGCCGACTATATATGATTTGTAACCCTAGGCCCCCAGTATGTTATAGAAGCTTGGGGCTAGTTTGTCGATAGTATACACACACACACAATGCCTGTGTCACACCCAAGATGCGACCCTATCCTAAAGGAACTCGAAGGTCCCACCAAGGATAGAAGCGCATCTTGAAGACGCTTTTACAAGGTGGATATCATTACATCAACATAACATAATAGTGGGGATACATCCAATACATAAAATGTCACATGAACACAACATCACAATACATAAGAGCAACATCCGACTACGGATGAATCATAAACAGAAACTCAAACAATATCCACCCTGCTAGCCCAGGCTGCCGACCTGGAACCTATCCCCGATCAAGAAGCGTAAGAAGAACTCCAAAACAAGCAACATCGCTCTCGCGTCATGATCATCGCAAACCTGTACGCAACTGGTGGTGTAGTAATCAGGAGCCACGAGGACTCAAAGAATCCCATTACCATGGGTATCATGACTAGCAAACCTTAAAGGGAAAGGAAGGGGTAAAGTGGTGAGGTTGCAGCAGCGGCTAAGCATATATGGTGGCTAACATACGCAAATGAGAGCGAGAAGAGAAACAAAGGAACGGTCGCCAACTAGTAATGATCAAGAAGTGATCCTGAACTCCTACTTACGTCAGACATAACCCAGAAACCGTGTTCTCCTCTCGATCAACCCCGAAAAGAGACTCTCACGGTTACGTACACGGTTGGTGTATTTTAGAAGATTTTACTTCAAGTTTACTACAACCGGATATTAACAAATTCCCATCTGCCACATAACCGCGGGCACGGCTCTCGAAAGTTTATACCCTGCAGGGGTGTCCCAACTTAGCCCATGATAAGCTCTCGCGATCAACGTAGGATATTCCTTCTCCCCGGGAAGACCCGATCAGTCTCGGAATCCCGGCTACAAGACATTTCGACAGCAATAAAACAAGACCATCAAGACCTCCCGGCGTGCCGACATCCTGATAGTAGCCACGCGTATCTCGTCTCAGGCCACGACCGGATGAGCAGTACGTACAACTAGAACCAGCCCTCAAGTTTCCCCGAGGTGGCGCTGCAAGTGGCTCTAGTTTGGACCAACACTTAGACAAGCATTGGCCCGGGGGGGCTAAAATGAAGATGACCCTTAAGAGCGCGACTCCCAAGGGAAAAAGGGCTAGGTGAGGCAAATGGTAAAACCAATGTTGGGCCTTGCTGGAAAAGTTTTATTCAAAGCGAACTGTCAAGGGGGTCCCATAAATCACCCAACCGCGTTAGGGACGCAAAATCCGGGAACATAATACCGATATGACGGAAACTAGGGCGGCAAGAGTGGAACAAAACTCCAGGCATAAGGCCGAGCCTTCCACCCTTTACCAAGTATATAGATGCATTAATAATATAAGAGATATTGTAATATCCCAACATAAACATAATCCAACATGGAGCAATCTTCATCTTAACCTGCAACTAGCAACGCTATAAGAGGGGCTGAGCAGAAGTGGTAACATAGCCAAACAACGGTTTGCTAGGAAGGGTAACAAAGGTTAGAGTTTCATGGCAATTTGGGAGGCTTGAGCAGCAAGTGATAGGTAGCGCAGCATAGCGAAAGAACGAAGCAACTAGCATAGCAATGATAGTAATGAGATCCAAGGTGACGGTCATCTTGCCTGAAATCCCGCAAGGAAGAAGAACGAGTCCATGAAGAAGATGAAGCCACGAAGACGAATCAAGCGTAGACGAACGAATCCTCACGATCGCAACGAAACGAGAACTATCGAAAAGAAGCACACAACAAAGTAAACACACCACACATGAACATGACAAGATGCACAACCAAGCATAATGCATTACAAGACTACATGAAGCTACTCATGGCAAGAGATGATGCATACAAGAGAAATACATCAAAGAAAGTTTAAATGAGGCCGGAAGCAACATAGAACAATTCCGGTAAGTCCTCATATGCAAATTTCGAAATTGGTCCAGATCTGAATAACTTTATGTTCAAGTTGTTAAACATAAATTTAAAATGCACCAAGATGATTTACACGAAATTCTAGTCAAGTTACATATAAAGTTCATTTGATTCGGAGCTACGGCCTAGAAGATATGAGCAAAACAAGATAAACATGGCATTGACGCAAAATGCATACAAACCTCAAGAAAACACTCTCAAAATGAGGATGCAACATGATAATATGAAACTACATGCAAAATCAAGCAAGTTTCATATAGAGCACACTCAAAACGGAGCAACGGTTCAACACATACACTATACAAGACATAACAACAATCTGTCCAAAACAGCAAGTAGGCATCTAGCAAGCATCAAAACAACATGCTACAGCATCTCAACGTGAAAACAAAAGGCATGGGCATGATGTACAGGTAAAGCATTACAAAACATGAGCACTGATCTATCTCCAGAAATCGCTAGAACATGCTCAAACACACATGGCAAGATTGCATATAATAACAGTTTAGACTTGCAGAAAATAACATCAGGTTGCAATGTTTAGAGCTATCAAGCAACATGTTACAGGAACTTATCATGGCAAACAAAGGCATGGAATGAATCTACTAAATGCATAGAACAAAAGTCCTTTACTGACCATGAGCCAAAAAGGATCAGAAGATATGATGGCACCCATGTAAACATGGCAAGTTATATGACAGATTCATACATGGCAGGAACAACAATAAGTAGGCATGTTGGTGAGCTTGAACCACTCACTACAGAGCAATACATGGAATGTCAAGGCAACTCACAATAAGAATACATGTTTATGAAGCTAAGCATGGAAAGAGAAAGTTCATAGGGTGCATGGATCACTAGCAAAATACATGGAAAAAACTGAACATAATGTTAACAGACTGACAACAACATTATATAGCAACTTTGGAGCAAGATTACAATAAGCTACAGCAAGCTATAAATGCAACAAGGGGCATGGATGGATAGAGCATGACATGTATAACAAAACATCCTTAGTGAACATCTCCAGATTATGCATAAAATGACTTGTAGCATCAGGTTTACATAGCATCATAACATAGCAAATTCAGCCTAACAAAACAGTAACAGCAAGTACCCTACTTAACAAGCTCGATGCACTCACTACACAACTCACAAAAATACATGGATGGCACCACTGCGAAGATGGCATGACATATCACAAAACACATGTAGAGCTCATGCTCATAAGATGCACACATCAAATGCAAAAAAAATGACAAATCATCAAGTTATAACAGTTTCAGCAGATTAACATCATATAGCACTCTTGCAATGATGATTCAGGCATCAAGATGAACTCAAATGAACATGATGCAATGGAATGAAATGAGGTACTCGTCGAGGCGAACAATTTGACATATTACACGCACGAAACGGAGCAGTATGCATGGAGATATGATGCGATGAACATGGCATGATAATGTAAATAATTTCGGGACTTAGCAGTTTTCAGAAAAAAATGGATCGAGCGCTGGATACTAAAATGTGACCGGGGCGGGTTTTAGGCGGGTCTCACCATGGGCTTGGCCCAAGTCGGGGGAGAGGGTTGGCAGGCCGGGGCGCTGGGCCGGCGGCCTGGCGCTGTTGGGCCGGGGCCCACGTGGCGCCGCAGGGAGGCGGTTAGGCGCTCCGCACGGGCAGGGCGGCGGGCGCGGCTTACGCGCGTCTCGCGGAGCTCCCAGAGGAGGGAGGCGGATCCCGTCGGGATGGACGGACCCGCGGGGGGGGCCGGATCCCACCGGAAGAGAGCGGATCGGGCTCCGTGAGCTCTGCCCATGGCAATCGAGAAGAGAGAGAGAGATCGATGAGAGAGAGAGAGAAAACAGAAGGGAGGAGAAGAGGAAAGGTCCGGCACTGCCTGAGGATTAAGGTCGCCGGCCGAGCTCGGGCCGGGCGGCGGGACGGTCCGGGCGGAGGCGGCGAGAAGGCACGGCGGCGGCGGTCCGTGGAGCGGGCTGCGCGAGGAGGCGGAGCATCATCGGGCGTCGAGGACTCGGGCCTGGCGGCGGCGAGATCCGGGCCCAGATGGGCTCGGAGGGCTTCCAGCTGGCCTGGGCGGGCGCGCGAGGTGGGACGGTCCGGGATAGGTGGCCGCCTGGTTGGCTCAGCGGCCGGGAGGCGGCGCAGACCAATGGGAGCGCGCCACTTGGCGGCGGGGAGACGATCTGGCGGCGCCAAGTGGCGAGGAGGGAGCGGGTGGCGCGAAGCGGCGGTGGAGGCGGCGGAGATCCCGAGGAGGAAGGGAAGTTCTGCGGTGGGGGTTAGGGGAGGCTAGGGCCTGCCCAAAATGGCATGGGAGGGGTTTAAATAGGGTAGGTGCTAGGGTTAGGAGGGTTTTGGGGCGTTTCGGAGCCTCGGATCGCCATCGGACGGCTCCGGATCGGAGGAGGGTTTAGTGGACTGGATTTGAGTGGGTGTGGGCTGTGAAGAGAGGCCTTGGGCTGAGAAGAGAGAAGAGAAGGGCAGCCCGGCGGCAGTTTCGAAGACCGAAACATCCGACGAAGGTATCGGCAGCGGTACTGCTATATGTTTACGGTTGGGCAGTCAAACGAACTCCGAATGCGACGAAACTTGACAGGCGGTCTACCTGTGGTATACCAAGGCCGCTTGGCAAACCTCGGGCCATTCCGAGAACGTTTAACACCCGCACACGAAAACAAGGTCTGAGAGGGGCGACGGGTGCGCGCGAATGGTCCGGACTCCGAACGGACAACGGAGAGAACCCGAACGGATGCAAGTTTTGAAAAACATGAAGATGAAATGCAGATGATGACATGGAAAAATGCAACACGCAAGAAAATGACATGGCAACGACGGCGAATAACTGGCAGACACTTGGCGCATCGAATCCGGGGTGTTACAACACTCCTCCACTAACAAGAGATCTCGTCCCGAGATCTTAGGACCGAGACAGAAGGGAAAAAGGGATGAGGTGAAACAAGAACTGAAGAGAAGAAGCAAAGAATCGAGAGCAGTCGAGAAAAAGAGAGGAACGACGAGAATGACGAGAATCAAAAGCTCACGGACTCAGATAGACTATGAAACCACTCCGGTTAGAACGAGATAGAAAAGGAAATAAGACTGAAATAATTTAGGCAGCACTCCAGCTGAAACATGGAGGAATAGAGCACGAACTTGAGAGGATGGAATGATACTTGATGAAGACATGACACAAAACTCTGGAAAGAATTGAAAGAGTTGAATGAAAAGAACGGAGAAGAAAATGACAACTTGTGCCACGAATGAAATAGAAAGCAACCTTAGAAGAAATGATTGAATGGAGTTGTTGAGAAAATTCAACAACGAAAGAATAAGCTTGTCGTGGACTTATGGATAACATCTCAAAATTATGAGGTGATAACCAGCCGCAAACGGAAATGATTGGATAGCTGAGAAGAACGAAGAAATGCAAAACTCCACTTCAAAATAATATGGAGAATTAATTGCACTTTGAGATGCAAGAAGAAGAGATACTTGAACTCCACCAACTAAATCTTCATGAACTCTTGAAAGAATGAATTAAATCATAAAGAACCACCATGAAGAACTCCGGTGACAAAAGGATGACGAGATAGAATGAAGGAAGAAAGAATAAGATGAGCCTTGCGATGATTTAGATGGAGGTTCCGACAAAATAGCCGAGGAAATTTGAACTCCGGAAAGAAAAGATGAAAACACTTGGGACTAGAATTTATTCATCGTGAACAAACTTCGAAGTAAGGGATTACTCACTTGGATGAAATAAGAATAAGATTTATTGTATGCTTATCCTTCATCAACTTAAATTGGTGACAAGCAATGGATTTTGCATACTACTTATTCTTGTTGAAAAGGATTAAGGGGAATATGGCGCAAAACTTGAGAAAGTCTTCATGAACCACCGGTATGATTGAAAGAAGGAATGGATTGAATGATAATCAAGGGAGAATCTTTAATGAACCACCGTAAGAAATCAAGAATGACTGACGAACGAGAATGAATCGCCGGGAAGACTTAGAAGAACAAATATGCTCGAGGGGATTTAGATGCAAAAGAACAAAGAGATCATGAGCTGATTAAGAACACTTGAGCGAAGCACCGGGATAAATAGGGAACGATAACTGGAATGATGGCCTCCGGTAAAAAGAAATGAAAAAACAACTCCTAACATACTCCAGATGGGTAAGAAAGAATATCTAACAAACAGAATAATTCGAGAGGATAGCATGAAGCTAGAACCACTAATCTTCGGGAGAACGGGCAAGATTTAGAGGGAAAATTCTCTTCAATCTTCAAATGATGACGAGAAACACCACCAAAATTAATGAGATACTCCGGAAGAATGAAAAACAGAGAGGTTGAGCCAACAATGAAATGATTTGAAATTGATCTTGGAAAAGGCATGTGACTGATGGAATCCATTCTTACGTCACACTTGAAAAGAATTGGGAATAGCTCCGGGGAAATTAGAAGAGTCAGGTAAGATCCTGGGAAAAGACCTGTGGGTTAGGGCCCACTGAAAAGAGACACCGTTGGAAAGGAATGTTGAACAGATAGATGATGCACCGGAACAATTAAATATTTGAATGAAGTAACAACCTCGACTTAATTAGAACACAGACGAATCTTCTGAGATGTCTTCCGAACTCCGGAATGATAAACTGGCGAGAGGCGAACGAGCAGGGAAAACACTTTAACCAAGGAAAAGAATGTGATCAACTCGAAAAAAAACTTGAATTGAATCCACCGGAAAAGAAAGAGATGAAGAATGACGAACGAGACGTGAATTCACCGGTTGAAATAATTGAGGGAAAACCTGAAGAGGCTCCACATGAATGACATTGATGCTCGAAACAGACTCCGACTCCGGGAAGAAAAAGGGTGGGAGGGTGGGAAAACAAAGGCAACTTTGAAGGGGAAAACCGATAATTAACTTGAAGAGAAAAACACCGGTTGAAAGAATGCAAATGCTTCGCACGAGTAGGATGGATACTCGACTACGGACTCCGGTTCCGAGAGGAAGAAGGGTGGGTGGGTGGGAAAAGAAAACAACTAAGGATTGAACGCAAAGATGAAGAGACTCGAGTCAACTTGACGAGAAATGCACCGGATGAAAAGAGCTGAGGAACAACGATCGAAAAACCAACTGCGTGATCCTAAAGAAAAATTTGAAGGGAAGAGGAGTAGTTCAAAACACCTACGTCAAGATTCCTCACCAGAGCGACGAAGGGGCTGAGGAGTAAAAAGAATTCCTACTCCGATATAACTAGACTCCAAAACAGTTTTCTTCTAGACTCAACAACGGCCAAACTACACGATCAATCAAGGGGGCTCCTAAGGTCGGTCGAGGCTCTGATACCAACTTGTCACGCCCAAGATGCGACCCTATCCTATAGGAACTCGAAGGTCCCACCAAGGATAGAAGCGCATCTTGAAGACGCTTTTACAAGGTGGATATCATTACATCAACACAACATAATAGTGGGGATACATCCAATACATACAATGTCACATGAACACAACATCACAATACATAAGAGCAACATCCGACTACGGATGAATCATAAACAAAAACTCAAACAATATCCACCCTGCTAGCCCAGGCTGCCGACCTGGAACCTATCCCCTGATCGAAGAAGCAGAAGAAGAACTCCAAAACAAGCAACATCGCTCTCGCGTCATGATCATCGCAAACCTGTACCTGCAACTGGTAGTGTAGTAATCTGTGAGCCACGAGGACTCAGCAATCCCATTACCATGGGTATCATGACTAGCAAAGCTCAAAGGGAAAGGAAGGGGGTAAAGTGGTGAGGTTGCAGCAGCGGCTAAGCATATATGGTGGCTAACATACGCAAATGAGAGCGAGAAGAGAAACAAAGGAACGGTCGCCAACTAGTAATGATCAAGAAGTGATCCTGAACTCCTACTTACGCCGACATAACCCGTAAACCGTGTTCTCCTCTCGATCAACCCCAAAAGAAACACTCACTACATCGCACACGGTTGGTGTATTTTAGAAGAGTTTACTTCAAGTTGACTACAACCGGATATTAACAAATTCCCATCTGCCACATAACCGCGGGCACGGCTCTCAAAAGTTTATACCCTGCAGGGGTGTCCCAACTTAGCCCATGATAAGCTCTCGCGATCAACGAAGGATATTCCTTCTCCCCGGGAAGACCCGATCAGTCTCGGAATCCCGGCTACAAGACATTTCGATAGCAATAAAACAAGACCAGCAAGACCTCCCGGCGTGCCGACATCCTGATAGTAGTCGCACGTATCTCGTCTCAGGCCACGACCGGATGAGCGATGACGCATAACTAGAACCAGCCCTCAAGTTTCCCCGAGGTGGCACTGCAAGTGGCTCTAGTTTGGACCAACACTTAGACAAGCATTGGCCCGGGGGGGCTAAAATGAAGATGACCCTTGAAAGCGCGACTCCCAAGGGAAAAAGGGCTAGGTGAGGCAAATTGTAAAACCAATGTTGGGCCTTGCTAGAAAAGTTTTATTCAAAGCGAACTGTCAAGGGGGTCCCATAAATCACCCAACCGCGTTAGGGACGCAAAATCCGGGAACATAATACCGATATGACGGAAACTAGGGCGGCAAGAGTGGAACAAAACACCAGGCATAAGGCCGAACCTTCCACCCTTTACCAAGTATATAGATGCATTAATAATATAAGATATATTGTAATATCCCAACATAAACATAATCCAACATGGAACAATCTTCATCTTCACCTGCAACTAGCAACGCTATAAGAGGGGATGAGCAAAAGCGGTAACATAGCCAAACAATGGTTTGCTAGGAAGGGTAACAAAGGTTAGAGTTTCATGGCAATTTGGGAGGCTTGAGCAGCAAGTGATAGGTAGCGCAGCATAGCGAAAGAACGAAGCAACTAGCGTAGAAATGATAGTAATGAGATCCAAGGTGACGGTCATCTTGCCTGAAATCCCGCAAGGAAGAAGAACGAGTCCATGAAGAAGATGAAGCCACGAAGACGAATCAAGCGTAGACGAACGAATCCTCACGATCGCATAGCGAACGGAACTATCGAAAAGAAGCACACAACAAAGTAAACACACCACACATGAACATGACAAGATGCACAACCAAGCATAATGCATGACAAGACTACATGAAGCTACTCATGGCAAGAGATGATGCATACAAGAGAAACACATCAAAGCAAGTTTAAATGAGGCCGTAAGCAACATAGAACAATTCCGGTAAGTCCTCATATGCAAATTTCGAAATTGGTCCAGATCTGAATAACTTTATGTTCAAGTTGTTAAACAGCAATTTAAAATGCATCAAGATGATCTACACGAAATTCTAGTCAAGTTACATATAAAGTTCATTTGATTCGGAGCTATGGCCTAGAAGATATGAGCAAAACAAGATAAACATGGCATTGACGCAAAATGCATACAAACCTCAAGCAAACACTCTCGAAACAAGGATGCAACATGATAATATGAATACATGCAAAATCAAGCAAGTTTCATATAGAGCACACTCAAAACGCAGCAACGGTTCAACACATACACTCTATACAAGACATAACAACAATCTGTCCAAAACAGCAAGTAGGCATCTAGCAAGCATCAAAACAACATGCTACAGCATCTCAATGTGAAAAAAGGCATGGGAATGATGTACAGGTAAAGCACTACAAAACATGAACACTGAGCTATCTCCAGAAATCGCTAGAACATGCTCAAACACACATGGCAAGATTGCATATAATAACAGTTCAGACTTGCAGAAAATAACATCAGGTTGCAATGTTTAGAGCTATCAAGCAACATGTTACTGGAACTTATCATGGCAAACAAAGGCATGGAATGAATCTACTAAATGCATAGAACAGAAGTCCTTTACTGACCATGAGCTAAAAAGGATCAGAAGATATCATGGCACCCATGTAAACATGGCAAGTTATATGACAGATTCATACATGGTAGGAACAACAATAAGTAGGCATGTTGGTGAGCTTGAACCACTCACTACAGAGCGATACATGGAATGTCAAGGCAACTCACAGTAAGAATACATGTTTATTAAGCTAAGCATGGAAAGAGCAAGTTCATAGGGTGCATGGATCACTAGCAAAATACATGGCAAAAACTGAACATAATGTTAACAGACTGACAGCAACATTATATAGCAACTTTGGAGCAAGATTACAACAAGCTACAGCAAGCTATAAATGCAACAAGGGGCACGGATGGATAGAGCATGACATGTATAACAAAACACCCTTAGTGAACATCTCCAGATTATGCATAAAATGACTTGTAGCATCAGGTTTACATATCATCATATTATAGCAGATTCAGCCTAGCAAAACAGTAACAGCAAGTACCCTACTTAACAAGCTCGATGCACTCACTACACAACTCACAAAAATACATGGATGGCACCACTGTGAAGATGGCATGACATAGCACAAAACACATGTAGAGCTCATGCTCATAAGATGCACACATCAAATGCAAAAAAAATGACAAATCATCAAGTTATAACAGTTTCAGCAGATTAACATCATATAGCACTCTTGCAATGATGATTCAGGCGTCAAGATGAACTCAAATGAACATGATGCAATGGAATGAAATGAAGTACTCGTCGACACGAACAATTTGACATATTAGACGCATGAAACGGAGCACTATGCATGGAGATATGATGCGATGAACATGGCATGATAATGTAAATAATTTCGGGACTTAGCAGTTTTCAGAAAAAAAAAATGGATCGAGCGCTGGATACTAAAATGTGACCGGGGCGGGTTTTAGGCGGGTCTCACCATGGGCTTGGCCCAAGTCGGGGGAGAGGGTTGGCAGGCCGGGGTGTTGGGCCGGCGGCCTGGCGCTGTTGGGCCGGGCGGCTTCGGGCTGATGGGCCGGGCCCACGTGGCGCCTGCAGGGAGGCGGTTGGCGCGCTCTTCGCACGAAGCAGACGGCGGCGGCGGTTGGCGCGTCTCCGGCGGAGCTCCCGGAGGAGGGAGGCGGATCCTGTCGGGATGGACGGATCCGTCGGTGGGGGCGGATCCCATCGAAGAGAGCGGATCGGGCTCCGTGAGCTCCTGCCCATGGCAATCGAGAAGAGAGAGAGAGAGATCGATGAGAGAGAGAGAGAGAGAAAACAGAGAAGGGAGGAGAAGAGGAAAGGTCCGGGGCACTGGCCTGAAGGACGAAGGTCGCCGGCCGAGCTCGGGGCCGGCGGCGGGACGGTCCGGGCGGAGGCAGCGAGAAGGCACGGCGACGGCAGGTCCGTGGAGCGGGGCTGCGCGAGGAGGCGGAGCATCATCGGGCGTGCGGGGACTCGGGCCCTGGCGGCGGCGAGATCCGGGCCCAGATGGGCTCGGAGGGGCTTCTCGCGGGCCTGGGCGGGCCGCGGCGAGGTGGGACGGTCCGGGGGACAGGTGGCCACCCCTGGTTGGCTCCAGGCGGCTGGGAGGCGGCGCAGACCAATGGGAGCGCGCCACTTGGTGGCGGGGAGACGATGTGGCGGCGCCAAGTGGCGAGGAGGGAGCGGGTGGCACGGAAACGGAGGTGGGAGGCGGCGGAGATCTCGAGGAGGAAGGGGAAGTTGCGGCTCGGGGTTAGGGGAGGCTAGGGCGTGCCCAAAATGGCATGGGAGGGGTTTAAATAGGGTAGGTGCTAGGGTTAGGAGGGTTTTGGGGCGTTTCAGAGCCTCGGATCGCCATCGGACGGCTCCGGATCGGAGGAGAGTTTTGTGGACTGGATTTGAGTTGGTGTGGGCTGTGAAGAGATGCCTTGGGCTGAGAAGAGAGAAGAGAAGGGAAGCTCGGCGGCAGTTTCGAAGACCGAAACATCCGACGAAGGTACCGGCAGCAGTACCGCTATATTTTTACGATTGGGCAGTCAAACGAACTCCGAATGCGACGAAACTTGACAGGCGGTCTACCTGTGGTATACCAAGGCCGCTTGGCAAACCTCGGGCCATTCCGAGAACGTTTAACACCCGCACACGAAAACAAAGTCTGAGAGGGGCGACGGGCGCGCGCGAATGGTCCGGACTCCGAACGAACAACGGAGAGAACCCGAACGGATGCAAGTTTTGAAAAACATGAAGATGAAATGCAGATGATGACATGGAAAAATGCAACACGCAAGCAAATGATATGGCAACGATGGCGAATAACTGGCAGATACCTGGCGCATCGAATCCGGGGCGTTACAGCCTGGTATTCACGTGTACTTTGTACACACCCCTATCACTAATATACAGTATCGGGAGTAGGCTTTTTCCTCAACTGCAAGGGTCCGAACTAGGGTAAAACTTTGCCTCGTATTACCATCTAGCCTAATAGTCAGGGATATCCTACCGAATGATATGATGGAATCATATCTGCCAACTACTAAGAGAGAGGTGTGTCTGGGGGGGCAATGTGTAGAGAGGCCTAAAGATAATGTGCGTAAGGGAGACACGAGGGCACATATATGTGCGATAGAGGGCTAGTAGAGACCGTGCGTGTGTATATATGCATGTGAGAGAAATAGTGTTTTCCAACTGAGATTAGTGAAAAGAGTGGTACATAGTAGTCAGAAAGAGAGAGAGAGAGATACAAAGAGAGCATGTGCGTGAGACACCCCGACACCCCGAGAGAGATTGTGAGCATGTGTGAAAGAGAAATGCCGATGCATATAAAGTGTGTGCACTTATGCGGTAGATAGAAAGATATATAGCGCGTTTGTGAGAATGGGCCGAAGCATAGTGCATCTACGTGTAAAAGGCGGTTCTACGCATTAAATTAAAATATAAATGGCATTATTATTTTTGGATGAGATCATGAATTTTGCAAATTGTGTATGGACGAAAATCGGTCTATCAGACACCCATACTCTATTGAATTCTAGCATGTGCATATGTTTATTTCATATTATCGATCCATAGAGTGAGAGAGGTTTGAAATACAGGCAATGGATGCTTTTGCAATTCATATATAAACATTAATTAGTGCACTCCATGTTGTTAGTGTGAAGCACATTATACATTTGTCACTTGCATGGATACATTCCAAATTGCTAGCTACGAAATAGAATACATGTCGAATTCAACATAAAGGGGGTTTTGAAGATTCGAATTCATAGGAAGTGCATTCTTCTATTTGAACCCGATATAATGGCATTTGCAAATTAGATGTAAAAGGGGGCATCAACCTTTGTTGTGCATTTGAACATGCTATATATATATTCATACGCATGTCTAACTTTTTTTTGCAACCAAGGAGATTATATCTGGAACCATGCATGAACTGAGGTAAGTTGCATATTTTTTAATATATACTCGTGTACAATGTATATTCAAATGTACCACCTCCATTCCAAAATAATCGTAGCTTCAGGATTTTCAAGAGTAAAGATTTGTGAAGTTTGAAAAATCCTGAATGTTCAATTCAAGAGAACCGAAAACATTAATGCTTCGCTCCCAAATATTGAACGGCGCCAAATAGGCCTCTCGTCGCCCAAACCGCGAGACTAATGTTTGGTGGTAGGAAATTACTGTCCCGACTCGCCCGTGTAGCCTATCGGCCCGATGTCCAAAGGTCTAAACCGGGGTAGGTTTGTAACTTCACCAAGATGCCACCACAAGCGCCCGAGAAGCATTCATACGCCGTGGGCGCCTAAACACCCATGCGCCGCCAAAATCTATCCCGCCCACATTTGGGACACCGAGATTACTGTCCTACCCCAACCCGCAATATGTCCGAATTTTAGATGGGGCAAAGTTTGTAACTTTCCCCAAATTTCAAACAAGCGCGTCCCAAACCGAAACATTGTTCCCCCTTAGTTGCCCGCCTCCCTCTGTTTCCCCATTCATACTCTGTGGGCGCCAAAATGCCCTCTCCACCAGCCGCAAAACCCCAGCCTCCTCCGTCCTCCACCTAATAGAGCCCAATCCACCGTCGCCCAACTCCATCACGCCGGAGCCGGTACCCCGACATCGTCGTCCAACGCAACCGCAACCGCAACACCCTCAAGGACTTAGCAGCTGAAGCCGAGGTAGACCTGCCTCCACGATGCCGACGCTGACATGCGCTGTACCAGAACCACTCCGACCACGCCGTCCTGCGCCTCACTGCTGCCGCTCCACTGCCGCAACCGTCCACCGCACCGGAGCTGTTCCTGCTACGCCATCGTTCGCCGCCTCAGATCTGCTTCCCCGCCGCCGACAGACGACCGCCGCACCACACTCAACAACTTGGCCATGGGTTCGTCCAAGGCTGCACCGTCCTCCACAACTTCTCTTTTCCAGCGAACCACAAGAAGATCGTTGGAAAAACAGAAGGAGCACACATCACTGCCAGCAGAAAGATGTACTCCTCTTCCCTTATTCGTGCAAACCTTACGTCTCTGCTCACACCTTATTCATCCCATGAAAGAAACTAGTTGAGCGCTTCTTACTGGCTGGAGGTAGATGAAGGCGATCTGCCCGTTCTTTGTACAACGGACGGTGCAGAAAAACTGGACTGACCTATTTGTTTTCAGTCGAATGTTATTTTCATAGAGTCCAGTAGTAATTTAGTGTGCCATGCATGTTGTAGAGCTATCATATGTCTCCCGTCATTTATTTCTTACCGACCTGCTATCTGCTACCTTTACACTGTACTAATTGTGCACACACTTCACCCATACTCACACTATTGTTTTTTTATGCATGGGTATTTCAGACTCTGACGCAGTGTTGACGAATGCTGAAAAGAAAAGACAGAAGTCGCTCCAGTGTAATTCGAAGATAAGCACTAAGTGTTTCAATGCTCTAAAGGATGCAGTGTTAGCAGTTGGAGACAGTAAACGTAGCTCTGTAGTTGATGATCTCAATTGCCACACACAACCATCCCAGGAGCTTGCTTTAACTTCACGCTGTCAAATGTGGTTGCATGTTGCATATGGTGTCTAGCTTGTATTGCTTCCAATTTGGTTAAATTGCATCTGCTTAATTTACACATTATACCTTTGATAATGACATGCCTTCCTGTTTTTGATACATACTACATATGTCTATTAACCATGTTCGTACATCAAACTAATGCTCTTTTGTGTCGGTGTGGAACGACACCTATGGGATCACAAGAATCCCTACTACGGTTGCCGGGGCGCAGGGTTGCGAGAAGAGCAGGATTAGTAATCAGCACAAGGATCGTTTACCCAGGTTTGGGCCGCGAGGATGCGTAAAACCCTAGTCCTGCTTTGGTGGATGTATTGAGTGTTCTTGAGCCCTTGAACTAGCTACGGTGGCTGATTAGTTTCAAGGAGACGAATCCCTCTCCAGTACGCCATGGGCCTCCTTTTATAGTCGAAAGGGGCTGCCACAGTGGCACACAGGAGGTGGAAAGGCGTACAGTGCTGCGAGCTTATCGCTCGTATTACAGGACAAGACGCATTTAATGCGGCGCTGAGGTCTCCCCTAGCTTTATCGGGGATGGGAGCGAGGCCCATCCCGTCCGTCGTCGCTCCTCTTCGCTTCGACACACGCCCTGGCTAGTGATGCGTGCGGCGCCATGTAGGCAGGCAGGCAGCAGAGGTGGCGCGGTGGTAGGATCTTCATGAAGATCTGCATGCCGCCACGTAGGCGCTTGCCAATCTGGCTTGGAAGCCGCATGTTGCCACGCAGGTGCCAGCCCAGCTGTTTGAGCTGGCAGCTACATGCGAACGGCGGTGGAGGCTGGGCTGGTGTGGGCCTGGCAGTGGCCCTGCTGGCGTCCTCAGTGAGGGCCTTGCCGGGTGGTCCGGCAAGGGTCTTGCCGTGGCGCGCTGTCGTCCCCGGCAAGGATCTTGCCAGGGGTCTTGTGGCTCTCCTCGGCAAGGATCTTGCCGAGGACCATTGTCTTTTAATCCTCATCTGATCTTGAATATTCCTTGGTCTTGACAAAGATCTGCATGCCACCATGGAGGTGCCTCCCGAGCCCTAGTTCCAACGTGGTTGGTTGAGTTGGAACCCTGTGGGCTCGAGGGTGGCTCACTCTGCTGGTGTGGGCGAGCCGCCCCGGTAAGGGTCTTGTCGGGGCTGCTGAGGCTGCCCCGGCAAGGGTCTTGCCGGGGAGCCTGCTTCGTCCTTCTACTTCTTTGTGTTCTTGGCCTTGGCGTTGCCTTGGCTGTCTTGGGCTTAAGTTTTACCTTGGTTCACCTCCCCTGTTCTGCTTGGTGTGGCCGTGGGCGTGGCTTCGACTGTCCGTGCACAAGAAAAGGGGTACAGAGGTGCGCCCCTTCTTTTGTACACCGACAGGAGCCCCCGGGCCTGGGCCACACATAAGCGCGACACGTTGTTGGGCCAGGCCCAAAACGTTGCGCGGGCAGGAGGCGCGGTTTTTACCGCGGTAATTTTCCGTCTGCTGTGCTTCCCCACGACCTGCGCTGAATGAGCGACATGGAGGGGTGCGCGTGACGTGGGTGGCATGCGTGATGCGGTTCTCGCATTCATGCGTCACATCATGGTAAAGAGGCGGCTCGCGCCTTCCCCATAAAAAGAGGGAGGCGCGGAGGCACGACTCATTTACTAAATGGGACCGGGTCGCGGTCTTCAAGGCGTCCACACTCCACGATCACGGGGTGGGGAGAGTTCGCTTCACCCGTCCCCTCGGTTCTGCACGTTCGCCACGCGTCCTCCATGCGCTTGGGGTGGCAAGCGGTGGAGACGGGAAACCGGGCCATCACTGGTTGGGGCAGCGGGTCGGTCCTGATTCCCTGCGCCTCTGGTGGCTGAGTTGGCCGAGCGGGGCGGCCGAGCCCCGACCCTGCCCCTTTATAAGGAGAGGGAAGGGGAGATGGCATCCCGCATTGTTCTATCTTCTACTCCTCCTGCTTCTGCTTCTTCCTCTCATCCACCATGGAGAAGGGGAACCCTGGTCCCTCGATGGTGGCAGCGAGGGTCGCCGCTCGACAGCGCGTCCCTCCTCCTCCTAAGACCGCGATGGTGGAGCCGGCCGCGAGGGGAAGGGGCGAGGCCGTGGGCGAAGCCGTGGCAGAGGTCGTGGTGCTCGGGGAAGAGGAGTACGGGGTGGCGCGCCGGCCTCACCCCCGCCAATGATGCCTTTCCCGATGGAGGGCCACGTTGGAGACCAGCCCCGCGAGTTCTTCATCAGGCTGCGCTGGCCTCCGCGTCGCCGTCTTTGTCTTCCCGCCCCGTTTGCTCGGGAGATGGAGCGTGACCCGCCCCAGACCCTCAGGTTGCACATGAGGGGCTGCGGGAACGGGGGCACGCTGTCGGATTTCGGGTTCCGGCAGACCCTTGAGGTTCGAACTCTGGGGTGCGCACGGAGATATTTCCCCTACCAGCTCATGCGTTAATGGTTTGCAAGGGATCTAAACTAGGAACGATGAACAACACGAGAGACACGAGATTTATACTAGTTCGGGCCACCGTTGTGGTGTAATACCCTACTCCAGTGTGTGGTGTGGTGGATTGCCTCCGGGGCTGATGAAGAATAGTACAAAGGAAGAACAACCTCGCGAGGGGCTGTTCTTGAGCTGGTGCGATGGACTGTTTGGGTGAGTCCAGTCGCTTCTCTCTCTCTCTCTGGTAGGTCCGACCTCCTCCCCTCTCTCTGTGGTGGCTAGTCCTATTTATAGAGGGAGGCCCTGGGCCTCTTCCCAAATAATGAGCGGGAAGGGCGCCAACAATTGGCCATTTTGAAGGGGAACATCTAGTACACTTATCCTGACTAAAGTTGGTCTTCCGCTGCCAAAGGGTCTGACGGTGACGCCGTCCTGGGCTCCACGATGACCTCCATCCTGCCGCTCTGCTGGTCTTGGTCTTTTTGCACCGAAGCGGTAACCTTTGCCTGATGCCTTGGCCCGCCTGGCACCCGCCTGATCTCGATCGTCATGGCTTGCGTCACGGGGCACCCTCATGAGGTACCCTGCCTTGATATCTCCGCCTCCTCGTGAGCCTGCCTGACGAGGCTGCTCTTGACGAAGGTTCCTGTCGTCCGTCCCGCGAGGCTTGGCCCCTCGCGAGGGTCCTGAGCTTGAGCTGATGAAGCTGGGCCGCGCTGGGCCCCCACTTGAGCCACGCTGCAGGCTGCAGGCAGGCAAGTCTGGGGACCCCCGTTCCCATAACGCCGACAGTAGCCCCCGGGCCCAAGGCGTGCCCGGACTTGGCTTAGCAGAGAAGTGAAGGGGCAAGTGCAAAGCACCGCGGGCCCCAACAGCCTGCGGCCTCGGGCTCCGCATGGAGATTGATTGGTCGTGGGCGTCTCCGCTTCCCCACGACGCCTCGGCAACTGTCCTTCTGACAAAAAGGAGGCCCGGGCCAGACTTGGCGCTCGTTCTTGCTCGCCTTGCTCCAGATCCCCTTTCTCGCCCTTCTCCTCCTTGCTTCCGAAATCCTCTAGATCTATCTCAATCCTTCCCATCCTGCAAGCCATGGCACCTCGCAAGACCCCGTCTGAGGCCTGGTACCTCCCGGCTCTGGATCCTCCGACTGTGTCGGAGAAGAATCTCGTCCTTGTGCGTCGGAGGATGGTGGCTTAGGGCAACGAGGGAGCGATTGTGCTCAAGGCCGGCTCCGATCAGCCTAAAGGCAAGGGGAGCACCTTTTACCCGTTCTTTGTGAGCGCCATCATTGCCGGTTTGGTCCCTCCTTTTTCCGAGTTCTTCCTTGTTGTTCTCCACCAATACAACTTGCAAGCTCTGCATCTCCACCCCAACTCTATTCTTCTCCTGGCGATTTTCACCTACTATTGTGAGGCTCACGTAGGGATAAAGCCCTTGGTGGCTTTGCTGCGCCATTACTTTTACCTCCGGGTCTCTCATGGACCTATTACTGCATGTGCGAGCTTTATCGCATATTCCAGTTCCAATTCCATCTCCAAGCCCGGGAAGAGGATCGAAGGCTTCAGGAACAAGTGGGTCCTGGTGGATGTCGGGCGCATCCACCCCCGACTGGCGCTACCGTCGGGGCAGCCCAAGACCGTTGATACGTGGTCTCGCGCGGAGCTCGTCGACCCTCGTGCGAAGATGGTGCTAAAGAGGATAGACGCGGACTTGAGGCCAGGCAGCTTGGGGGCGCGGCTGACCGGCCCACGCCTCGAGGGAGTTCCTGAACACCGGGTGGCTCCGCCCAGAGCATTCGTTCCCATTGTGGAGGCTTGGGGAGGCAGGTGACGCCCTTTGCCTGAGCTCCGAGGCCCTCTCTGACGAAGATCTGGTCGCGGATCTCCATTCCTTGGTCGGGGGAGACGTGGCGAGGCCGGAGGGTGCTCCTGTCCCCCTGTTTCTTCGCGACGACTGGGAGCAAGTGGTGAACACCATGCCCACCTTCAATGGTGAGGGGCTGGTGCCCGCCGGGGCTCCCGAGGATCTGGCGATGTTGGCGACGGTGAACGTTTCCTCCAGCAACTCCAGCGGGAGTGAGGAGGAAGAAGAGGAGGTGGAGGAAGAAGGGTCTGACTTCGAGGCGACTGGCGAGGAGTCGGAGGATTCCTTCCCTCGGCGCAGGTCCCACGCCCTTTGCTCCATGCCGGACGACAATGAGGCTGGTGCCAGGCGAGGAGGGGAGGATTCTCCTTGGTTCCGAGGAAGGGCAGGTCGGGGCTGGTTCTCCCAGGGTCCGTTCTGGCTTCTGAGGCCAGCGCCGGCCTTCCCGACGCGCCTACTGCTTCCGGGCCTCCCAAGGCTGACCCTAGCTACGGGCTTTCAGGCTTCAAGTTCGGCCGGAGGCTGCTTGAGTCCGTGGACGACGACCAGTAAGTGTTCGATCCATGTTTTGCTTTGCTTCTGCCGCCGAGGCTTGATGTCTGTATTCTCTTGGCCAGGTCGGCACCTGCAGCAAAAAGGCCGAAGGGGGCTTCTGCGGCCCTACTTGAGGCGGGTTCGCTGGGGGCTGCGGCTCCGCTCAAGGGGAAAGGAGGCAGCGGCTCGCGCCCCCATGCCCGGCCATCTCGCGAGCCCAGCAGGGCGCTCAAGCGGTGAGTCAGCCCCGTGGCCCCGCTCTGGAGGTGCTCGCGCTTGACGTTGTCGCCGAGGTGCCCAAGGCCCCGGGGCTCCTCCTTCCCAAGCCGCGATCACGCTGCCGTCTTCCACACCTACTCCACTGCTCTGCCCTTCCGATCCTCGCCATCTGGACTAGGCTGCCGAATCGAGCTGGTGCGAGAGGATCTCGGAATGTCGACCCCGTCCCGGTGGCCGGGCGCCTGAGCTAGCTTCGTTGGGCCCGCTCTGCCGCCTCCGTCCGAGCAGCGCTGAACCAAGCCGCGTTGGCCTTCGATGGGGAGAAACAAGCCGCCTGCCAGGCCAGGGCCGCTCGCGATGCTGCCCAGGACGATGCCGCGGACGCCCGGGACCGCTGCAAGGCGCCGGAGGTCAAGCTGCAAGGCCTGCGCGACGAGCTCACCAAGGATGTCTGCGGCCGCCAGGAGAAGGATAAGGAGATGGAGGCTCGGGAGGCCGCCGTCAGGGACCGGACGCCGAGCTTGATGACTGCCGTGGCCTGTTAGAGACGCTGGAACAGTCGCTGAAAGCGGAGAGGGTCGAGCTAGACAGGAAGGCAAAGATCCTGGCTCAGGATCGGGTGGCCTTCGCCGGGTTGGAGGAGAAGGCTCGCGCCGCATTGAAGACGCTCTACTAGGGTGGCCTGGAGAAGCCGTTGGCTGGTGCAGAGGACATCCCCGCCGAGCTGCTTCCTTTCTTGGTCCGTGCACTTGAAGATGTCGCGGATGGCCTTGGCCCCACGGCCGAGGCCGAGGCACATGCCCTGTCTTCTGCAGCGCTGTCGCATGTCCTCAGCCACGTCTACCTTCGCGACCCCAGCGTCGACCTTGACGGCCTGCTGGAGCTTGTGAGCGGCGACCTTGCCGCAGCTGCTGCTGAGGCCGCGAAAGGCCGAGCCGAGGCCCTGCTGGGGAGTTTCGCGCCTTCAGCACCTTGCCTGAGCGTCGTGCCGCCAGGTCCGCGACCTCGGGAGGTGGAGGCGCCACAGGAAAGTGATCCCTTCGCAGCTTCCGCTCTGTTTTAATTCCTGCAACATGCACCATGCCTCGCGGAGGCGTTTAAACTTGTGTTTGGCGTTATGAAACGACTTATGGCTTGTAATATTTGCTTTGAATTCACATTCTTCCCTCCTACTTGCGTGTGTTCTACGTCGCAAGGGCCCGACCCCGCGCATACCTCAGCCGCTGTTAGCCCCGACCGGAAACCAGGACGGGACCAAGGAGTGAGGGGCTACGTGGCAAGTTAGGCTCCCGAGTCGCGATGCTCAGGAGTCCCCCTTGACGCGCGAACAACAAGTAGGGACGGGAGGCATAGGAGTGGATTGGTCGTTCTATGTTGGCAGGGCCCGGCCCCGCGCATACCTCAGCCGCCGTTAGCCCCGACCGGAGACCAGGACGGGACTAAGGAGTGAGGGGCTACGTGACCAGTTAGGCTCCTGAGTCGTGATGCTCAGGAGTCCCCCTTGACGTTCAAACGAATTTTCATACCTTGGCTCCGCTTGGGGAGGCGCGCGACGACCAGGTCCGAGGGACCTGGCTGGTGGCGACGCTCGGGCGTGGCTCCGGCGCAGCCCGTGTCCAGCCCCTCGCTGCACTCCCGAGGGAGGCGCTATGATGGCGCCTGACACCAGCTCTGGTCTCCCGAGGTTGATACGGCCAGAGCCGCCTCGCTTGTTTATCACCAGCTGAGCATAGCGCTTCAGTGTGTGTACGGGCATAGCCGCTCCTCGGCAAGAGTCGCCACCAGCGTGGAGCATGGTGCTTCCATCAGCACGTGGGGGGGCTCCCCCGGAGGAGCCCCTGGCATGTACAGCCCCGCCCTGACACGTGGCCAGCACGGTAGGGCTAGGAGAGGTGTATCTAGGCACCCGTGAGCCAGCGCGGGACTCACGAGGCCCTACCTCAAGGCGGGTTGCGCCTGGCTTTGGGCCTTTATCAATGGTGTGTTCGAATGCAAGTGCTCTACGTCCTCAGGTCCCGGCCCTCGAGCGAGCTCAGCCGCCGCTGGTATGACAGTCGCGATGCCGTGGGTCAAGGCTGGGGTGAGGGCTGAGAGCCAGAAGAGCCCATGAGTCGCGATGCTCGTGTACCCCTTTAACGTGCAAGCGCTTTGCATTAGGGCGACGAGGTCCGCGACAGGTAGTAGGCAATAATTACGTGAATCAGGTTAAGCGCGGAGGAGCAAATTCATCTAGATAGGTGCAGAGAAAGCACACGCCACTGGGTCTGGCCCGAGCAGCTTGGGGATAATGCAGCCCGAGGGGTGCCCCCAACAAGGTAAGTAAAGAACATAAGCAAAACAGATACATGTCGCAGGGACGGACCCACGCGGCCTGGGAATGATGCAGCCCGAGGGGCGCTCCCAGCTGAAAATGGAACTTGGAAAGGTGTCACCTGATATGGTCGGGGATGGCGGGATGTTGAGGTAGCGGATGACGCGTGATGAGGAAGCCGGCCCTCACGAGTCCTCCGGACCTGGAGCCTCGGGAGGCTCCGGGGGCATGTGGGGTTCCTCGAGATCCATCTCCATCTCTGCCAGGACCGCGCGCTGCTTGACCTCTTGAGCCTCCAGAGCGCACTTTAGCAGGCGCTGATGGGCAGCGACAGCGCTCGGCAGGCCGAAAGGCATGCGAACGTAGCTGTGAGGTGGACCCTCGCAATGCCCCAGGCGTGAGGGCCAGAGGCGCCCCTGAGATGCGGCCCGGTTGAGCCCTGGTATGTCGATGCAGACTCACAGCCCAGCATCCTCGCTTGGATGTGGGGCCACGGTGGGCAAGCGGCGACAGCCGCGCTTGACTCTTGACTCCTGTAGCTCCTGGGTGTTCCTCGTGATGAACTCCTGAGGGTTTGGCCCTCCTTGCCTCATACCTTCCTAAGGGAAACGTGCCTTGAAGCACGCCTCCAAGTGGTGCCCGAGCAACTCCCTCGTGACCCCGGCTAGGTCGGTGGCTCACCATGAAAGAGCCCCTGAGCCCCGCCCGAGGAGGGCACCAGGCGCGCCTTCCTATGCGATGCAGGGTGGCGCCTTGAACGGGCGTGGGTCCTGTTGCCACGCCCGGAGGTGCCTTCCCACGAGGGCTTGGACCAGCGGTTTTCTTCTTCTTAGGGATCGCCGGAAGTCTCCCGCCCCTGTGATCTGGGTCTTCATTGCTGCGGCTTGAAGGCACGCCAAGAGAGCACACGCATCCCTTTCTCACAAGGCACCGTGATGACTCCTTCACTTCCTGGCATCTTGAGGACATTGTAGCAATGGTGAGTCACCGCCATGAACTTGGCCAAAGCTGGGTACCCGAGGATGGCATTGTATGGCAGGCGAATGTGGGCGACGTCGAAGTCGATGAGCTCGGTGCGGTAGTTGTTGCGCTGTCCAAGGTGACAGAAGGCAACTTGTTCTATCGGGATGGTGGAGCCATCGGTGACTCCTGAGAAAGGCTTGGTCAGCTGAAGCTGATCGTATGGCACTTGGAGATCGTTGAATGTCTCGACAGATAGGACGTTGAGTCCTGCTCCAACGTCGATGAGGGTCCTGGTGACTTGCACGTTGCTGATGACTGGTGAGCAAAGCAAGGGGAGCACTCCGGCCGTTGCCGCACACTTGAGCTGATCCGCTGAGCTGAACGTGATAGCGCATGATGACCACCTGAGAGGGCGTGTGGCCTCAGGCTTGGGGAGGAGTGCATTCACCTCGCGAGCAAACTGCTTGAAGATGCGCTGAGAGGCTGGGGCCTGAGCGCCACCCAGGATGCAAGCGATCGCACGCGGCTCCTGGAAGCCCCCAGCCCCCTCGTCCTGATGATGGTCTTCGTACCTTCTTGGCGGCTGCGGCAGAGGTGGGATCCCTGCGTTGCCTTGAGGGCGGTCCTCACGAGGCTAGTCCCTCCAACCTCCCTCGCGAGGATAGTCCTGCCAGCAGTCCTCGCGAGGTCTGTCACGCCATCCTTGGCGAGGGACACGGTCTTCCCAGCGTCCTGCGCCTCTTCCTCCTCCTCGGCCGTAGCCCCGATCATTGCGCTTGGGGCGTCGGCCGATACGCCCTTCTCGCACGGCCCTGAGCTCCTGGCATTCGTTGGTGTTGTGGGTGTGGAGGTCGTGGTATACGCAGTACCGGCTGCCTTTGGATGACTCGGGCTGATCCCTGCCTCGCTTGGTGTCTGGTTCTGCCGCGAGCACGGCAGCCCCCTTGCGCTTCACGTCCTTGACCTTGGGCTTCTTCTCTTCTGGATCGGCAGCCGGAAGCTCGAGGAGGGACAGGCGCCCTTCCTCAGCCCTGGCGCATTTGGTCGCCAAGTTGAACAGCTCCAGGGATGTGCACAGGTCTTCATGCATTGCTAGCTCCTCCTTCATCTTGACGTCACGCACGCCATCGGAGAAGGCTGAGATGATGGCTTCCTCAGTCACCTTGGGAATCTTGAGGCGGGCGTTGTTGAAGCACTGGATGTACTTCTGCAGGGTCTCTCCTGGCTGCTGCTTGATGCGGCGCATGTCGCTCACGGCCGGAGGCCGATCGCGAGTGCCTTGGAAGTTGGTGATGAAGCGGGTGCGCATCTCGTCCCTGTGAGGAGATCGTGCCGGAGCCGTGTTCAGGAGCCAGGTTCGCCCGCCCTGAGCGCCATGGGGAACCAATTCGCCATGACCTTTTCGTCCCCGTTGGCGGCTTCGATGCCCAACTCGTAGAGCTGAAGGAACTCTGTGGAGTCGGCAGTGCCGTCGTAGCGAGGAGGCAGGTCTGCCTTGAACTTGTCGGGCCATGCGACGATACGTAGCTCGGCGGTGAAGGCGCGGCAGCCTGTAGTGGCCACCGGGGCTCTCTGCTGATGCGGAGCTTGCTCTTGTGGATTCCCGTGCACCGCTGCCTGGAGCAGCACGGGGGTCTTGACGCGGTGGCGATGGAGCGCGATCGCGGCGCTCCAGTGCTGGGAGCACGCGAGCACCTTCTTGGGGATGAGGGATCTCCTGGCAGCTCCTTTCTTGTTGCGCGGGCGCCGGACGCGCAGGGTCTCGGCCCGGGGCCACACGCCTTGGAGCCAGGGCGCCTTCTTGGGGAGGAGGTGGTGGGGGCGCCTCCGGCTCCCTGCCTCCCGCGCGAGGTGAAGGGCGAGGCAACGAGAGGGACGGCACATGGGAGTCCCCTGCAGTGCGGACGAGCTAGGCGACGCGGTCGAGCCACTCCACGTAGACGTCATCGACAGGGCGGTAGCGCAGGAGCTCGTTTGCCGCGATGAGCGCGGCTCGAGCCTCCATGGGAGTGCAAACGTAAGGGATGAAGAACCAGCAGGGCGAAGCGAAGGAGTAGCGGTGCGGCCTTCTCGCCACCGATGGATGCAGGGACGAGGCCTCATCGCTGCTCTCGCCAGTCGGGTGGTGGCTGTCGGTGTCAAACCGCGGATCTCGGTAGGGGGTCCCGATCTGCAAGGCCAAGGCTGATGGTAATAGAAAGCAAGGGACACAGATGTTTACCCAGGTTCAGGCCCTCTCGATGGAGGTAAAACCCTAATTCCTGCTTGATTAATATTGATGATATGGGTAATACAAGAGTAGCTCTACCACGAGATTGTAGAGGCTAAACCCTAAGAGCTAGCCTATGATGGTATGATTGTAATTGTGATCGGCCTTCTAAGGACCAACCTCTTTGGTTTATATAGACACCGGAGAGGACTAGGGTTTACATGGAGTCGGTTACAAGGAAGGAAATATAATATCCGGATCGCCAACCTTGCCTTCCACGCCAAGGAAAGTCCCATCCGGACACGGGCCGAAGTCCTGAGTCCTGTATCTTCACGCTTCAATAGTCCGGACGTTGTACACAGTCCGGCTGTCCGGATACCCCTAATCCGTAACTCCTCAAGAGCCCCTGAACCAGGCTTCAATGACGATGAGTCCGCGCGCAGTATTGTCTTCGCATTGCAAGGCGGGTTCCTTCTCGAATACTCCAGTAATTATCGACACGAGACCGTGTCCGGATCTCGCAAGATGATCTCCACATAACATAAACCCGATCCGCTGGCAATCTTCGGGCGTCGTGCCTAGCATCGTGGCCTGGTCCAACGTGGACCGGCGTTTCCTACCCCACAATGACTCGTGTTACGAGGGGGTTTTATTGGCATGTCCCGTCGAGGCAGAGATCGTATCCCTCTTGTTATGGGACTTTCCATTAATACGGGCGCGCGCGAGCCCATGACGGCCGTTGGTATTACCCCACGTGTTTTTAGATAAGCCTTGTCGGAGTAAATGACCACGGGTAGCCTAGCCGGCTCCCCCTGGGGCTTCTGAAAAAATTACAAGCCAATCAAGCCAATCAAGTCATGCAACATCCAAGACGCAGGGCCGCCTTCCCCCGGCCGGCTGTCATTCAGACCGGCTGTCAGGGGGCGGCCTGGCCCCAAGACCCATAGGAGAAATGGCCGGCTTCCAAGGAGCCAGCTACCAGAGGGCCGACCACAGAGTCAAGTCGCGAGAAGGCCGACTCAAGGAGCCGCCACCCCGCAGCGTGCCAAGGATGCACCTCGAACCGCATCCACATAACGGCGATGAGACGGGCGTATACAGGAAGCCTGCCACCCCGCATCCTCGAAGCGCTGGCTACAATCGCCAGACGGGCAGCCATCACCCGTCCGACACGGCACTGCTGCCATGTTGACTGTGGACGCCACCCACGACAGTGTCGTCAGACTACCCAGAAGGGCGGGTCCTTCGGTCAGAGAGATGCCCGAAGGCGGCTCGGCCTCCCCCAGTCGGCCTGGGACATGGCCGGCTCCCCATAGCCGGCTTGCTCCCTCCCTCGAAGGAAGCACCTCATTAAGGAGACAAGACGAAGCGAGGTTACAGTGATCGCCGCCAAGGCGGCGCACTATGAGCCACGCCACCCCGACAAAGCCCTCGCCATCGATTGAGGCAACAGAACCAGCCCCGACAAGGCCCTCGACGGTGGGGCCACTGTCGACCAGAAGCCGGTAGCCGCCGGGACCCAAAGAAGTCGGCGGGTTCCCAGCGACCGCGAGAAGCCGGGCGGACGAAGACACCGACGGCTAGGGCCCACACTCAGCCGGATTATTATTGTACCCCTCGGGGTAGGCCTATATAAACCCCTGTGGCACCCATGCAAAGGGTTGGATTCGATAGTTTTAGACACCACGAGAGGGGAGAGAAGAGCTAGCTGCGGCCCCTTCTTCTTCCTCACCCCAACAGCTCAAGGAGCCTCTTGTAGCCCTTGTTCATCTAGTGATCATGCGAGACCCCGCAGAGCAGCAGAGGGGTGTTATCTCCACGGAGAGCCCCAAGCCGGGTAAGATTCGCCAGCAGTGCATGTCTTAGCCTCATCCCGCTTCTGTGCACCGCGACGCCTTATTGATCCCACTATGATTAGCCACCCGTTGGCATATGTCGCACCTACCACCCAACATTTGGCGCCCACCATGGGGCCAGGTGCACCGCCGTCCGAGACCTGTTCTCGACGGAACCTCTTCCTCCCCGCATGAAGCGTAGCCAGCCCGACACGCCCGATGGCGCTTGCCCCTGACGCTGCAGCAGGTGTCGCTGACGCCAAGGCGAGCTGCCTCGCCGACCTTCTTGGCGAGACTCAGATCCGACGAGCCCAGATCCGACGCTGGCACCGGTTGCCTCGAGCCACCTCACAACCTCCTGACCAGCTCCACGCCTCCAGCGAGCCCAGCTGTGGACTCGAGTCGGTTGGCTCCACCGACCCGATGCTTGTCGACCGACACGCATCGCCGACGCCTTTCCCCACTAAGGTCGCCATCTTCGACGACCCACTTCCCTAAGCCGACAGCGCGGCAGCGCCATCATCGAGGTGTTGGTCACCAACACGGTGGCCCTCGGCGAGAACGCCACGACATCTCGCCAACGGCGCCAAGACGACCTGTCCGCTTTCTCTCGGCCGACGCCGACGCCGAGGCACTGGAAGCACGCCGCCTCGCCCTACACGCGGAGGGCCGGAGGATAGCCTCCCTGAGACGCCTCGCCGATGCCCACCAGCATGAAGTCGACCACGCCGCCTTCGGCACGCCGCCTCCCGAAGGGCCGAGCCGACTTGGCATTGTCAAGAAACGCGGCGCGGCCATCGCCGACATGCTGGGCGTGGACCGCCCCATCTACGCTGTCGGATTTCGGGTTCCGGCAGACCCTTGAGGTTCGAACACTGGGGTGCGCGCGGAGATCTCGCCCTCTACCTACCTGCACCCCGCCGCCTCGCTTGGATCTAAACTACGAAAGGAACAACACAATAGACACATGGTTTATACTAGTTCGGGCCACCATTGTGGTGTAATACCCTACTCTAGTTTGTGGTGTGGTGGATTGCCTCTTGGGCTGATGGCGATGAACAATACAAGGAAGAACAGCCTCGCGAGGGTCTGTTCTTGGCCGGGCGATGAACTTCTTGGAGGGGTTCAGTCGCTCCCTCCCTTTCTCTCTCTAGATTGCTTGGCCTCTAGCTCTGTCTATCCAAGATGCCTCTAGCTCTGTGGGTGGCTAGTCCTAGTTATAGGCAAGGGCCCTGGGCCTCTTCACAAATATTGAGCGGGAAGGGCGCCAACAATTGGCCATTTTGAAGGGGAACATCCGTACACTTATCCTGACTAAAGTTGGTCCTCGCTGTCAAAGGCTCGTGGTGACGCCGGCTTGGGCACCACAATGACTTCCTTCCCGCCGCTGGGCTGGTCTTGGTCTTGTTGCACCAAATGGACGCCTTTGCTTGATGCTCTCGCGCTTTGCTCCCTTTGCACCAAAGAGGAAAGGAGGACATCTGCTGGCTGGTTCCCGCCTGGCGCCCTTGGTCGTCATGGCTTGCGCCATGGGCACCTCGTGAGGTACCCCGCCTTGATCTCTCCGCCTCATGAGCCAGCCCGATGAGGCCATGCCCGAGGAAGCTCCCTATCGTCCGCCTCAGGAGGCTTGGCCTCACGAGGGTCTTGAGCTTGTGTTGATGAAGATGGGCCGTGCTGGGCCCCCTTGAGCCACGCCGCAGGCAGCAGTGCAAGTCTGGGACCCCTGCCCTGCAATCACCGACAGAGCCCCTGTGCTCAAGCGCGCCTGGCTTGGCCGAGCAGAGAGAGGCGGGGCGAGGCGGCGCTGCTGGGCCTAACAGCCTCACGCCTTGGGTGTCACAGCCCCAGAGTTGTTTGTAATTAGTTGCATTGCATCCATGCATCATGTTTAAATTTCATGAAGCTTGAAATGGGGATTGATCCAAACCCTAGCACCAGATCAAGTCAAACTAGGTCCAAATAAAATATTTTCTCAATGACCCAGAATGCCCTTTGGAAATGTTCATGACTTATGATAAAGGTGAAAACCTCTTCCAAAAATGATGAACATATTTTATAGGTCATTCCTGGATTTTTGAATTAAATCTTAAACTATTTGACTTTGGGCATTTAAACACTATAAATAATTTAAATGCTCAAATAATGTTGAAGTATTTGTGGGCCACCAAATAATTCAGAAAGTGCCCGCGAATATTTTCAGGATTTATAAATTGATTTGGTTTTTAAAACTGGATCAAAAACAAACTGCAAATTAGAAAACAGAAACAAAAATAGAAAGAGAGAGAACTGACCTGGCCTTACCTGCTGCCGAGTAGGCAGCCCACCTGGCCAGGCCTCTCTGGCAACCCAGCCCACCACCGCAGCTCATGTCGTCTTCCTCCTCTGCCAGGAGGAGAAGCAGCTGCGTGCGTCGCGCACAGCCACCCGTGGCCACCTCCTGCCTCCCTGTCGGCCTCCCTTGCGCCCTGGCGCCGTCCCCGAGCGCCACGCAGCCCCTGGCCCCATCTCACTCTCTCCCGAACGCTCTCCCCCTTCTCTCGCTTCTCCTCAGATGCGCCTCGAAGGAGCTCGCATCGCCGACGCTGCTTGCCACAGCCACCGTGGCTCCTCGCCAGAAGTTGCTTCTAGAAGAACCGACGTGATGCACCTGCTCTCCTTCCGAGCCACGTGAGCCGGAAGCTCAGACGCTTCCACGCCATCGTTTTCAACCTCGGCCGCTGGCGATCGCCGACCGATTCGCCGCCTTCAGCGCCTCCCGAGCCCGCTGACCTCTCTCCGCTCCACCCCGTGAGCTGCCGATCTTCCCTCTTTTTTCTCCGCTCATGCGCTCTAGCTAGCTCCACCACCCTGCCCGAAAGCTTGCTTCGCCACCGTCATGTCGCCGCCATGGCTAGAGCCCGCAGCCGTCGCGTCCCGAGCATGTTTTGCCCGCGCATGCTCTCAGAACCTGTAACACCTACCCACTCGCCCTCCCGCACCGTAGCATGCAGTCCGCTCACACGAACTCCGCCGCCATGGAAGCGGACACGCGCCGATCTAGGTCGCTCCGCGACTCCCACCAAAGACCACCGACGCGACGAGGCTCGGGTTCCAACGGTGCCATCCACGCCAACTCATGGGTTTGCTTGCCAAGGTCTGCATTGCCGCTGTTCGGACCTCGCCAAGGCCATGTCGCGGCAAGGGTTTGACCTATTTGACCATGTGGGCTCCGCTTCTAGTCAACCTTAGATTAGAGTTAATCTAATGTTAATTTAATTAGTTAAACTAATGACACTGACATGCGGGACCCACGCGCCAGGTTTGACCTGGACCCGACCTGTTGACCTGCCGACGCCACACCGACGTCAAAGTTAACGCAGATAATCATTTTCCTGGATTATTTCTAATTCTAAATGATTTGGAAATTTCGAAAATGGTTAGAACTTCTAAAATTCATAGAAACTAATCTATAACTCCAATGGAAATAAGTTATATATGAAAAATGATCAGAAAAATATGAAGAATCTATTTATGCCATGATCATGCATGTTTGAACAAGTTAACCTCACTGAATAGGACAAATGATGATTAGGCAATTTATGAAATAACATTTGGAGTTGGAATTTGTTCTTGTTCGAGTTCCACTTCAATTAACTTGGCTAGATATTGCATTAGGTGAATTCAGTACCTTAACATGACATGTCATTCATGTGAATGTGCATTGAATTGATTGTGTTCTTTCTCAGTTGCCGGTGTTTGTCCCCTCTCAGTAGACGACGTACCGACGATGAGTTCAATGACACCGATGAAGAACTATATTATCTTCAGAAGTGCCAGGCAAGCAAAACCCCCTTGTTCATTCCAATACAATCCCACTCTCTCTCTCCTGCTATCTTTTACTGCATTAGGACAACAACGATTCATCTGTTACTTGTTGCGGTAGCTGAACCCCTTTATCCTCTCGTGATGACCTATCATTCCACAAAGAATAGATGAAACCCACTAGCATGAGTAGGAGTTGTTTGAGCCTGTTGTGCCTACTCATTCATGCTTGTTGTCATGCCTGCTACGCTTAGAGTTGAGTCAGTCCGATTCATCGGGAATGAATCGGAGGTGTGAACATGTCCTACCGTTGAGAGCTAAGTGTGTGAACACGATTTGGTAAAGGTAGTGGTGAGAGGCCATGTAGGAGTACATGGTGGGTTGTCTCATTGCAGCCGTCCTCAGGAACTGAGTTCTATGTTTGTGATCCATCAAACAGTTACTACCACGCATTGGGCCTGAAACCAATGGACCCTCTCGGCTTCTTAACCACTCTTGTTCTCTGTCCAGGAGTTACAACTAGTTTCTGGTGTTTGTAGGATATGTGTTGGAGGCCGTGCATAGCGCTGACCCTAGGGGTGGGCTATGATGCGGTAGATACACCATGGCCTCGTGTACCAATGCCCGCTTGGTATCTCGGGAACCCTGCACACATCGCTCAGGGCCGTAGTGGAAACCTCGGCCGACTCCTCATGGATGGAACCCGAATAGGCAATAAACCTGGACTAGGGACTTGAGTGTTTAGGTAGGCCGTGGCCGACACCCACGTTGGGCTTCCGCTTGAAGGTTGCCGAGTACATGTCGGGTAAACGGCGGTAAGTGGTGAGAGCATGTGTGAAGAAGTACACCCCTGCAGGTTTATAAATGATCTATTCGAATAGCCGTGTCCGTGGAAAAGGACTTCTGGGTTGCCTATTTCAGTTCATAGACAAGTGAAAGTGGATACTCTAAAATGTGCAAGATAAGCGTGAGTGCTATGGATGGCGTTCTCGTGGGGGAGACGGAGCGGACCATAGTGGTGTATTGATATGGTGAATATGTGGACTCGTGTGCGCCACCTCAAAAGAGTTACTTGCAATGTAGTTCAGATAGCCACCGAGTCAAAGCTGGCTTGTTGCGCCAAACTCCACCACCCCCTTTGTTGATAATGATGCATATGTAGTTAGTTCTGATAAGTCTTGTTGAGTACGCTTTGTACTCACGCTTGCTTATTTTATGTTTTGCGAGAGATGTCAGCCTCGCTAGTAGTTCCGCTGGACTTCGACGCTTAGCTTGTTACCTCAGCTACGATCTTGTGCCCTCGGCAGATCTCGGTAGATAGTCGCTTCTCAGCCTTTTTCATTTGTAGATGTCTGACTCGACATGTTAAGCTTCCGCTTGTGCTTGTTGCTTGTATGTTTCAGATGTTGGGTCATGAGACCCATGTTTATAATATCTCGCCCTCCTGGAGCCTAATGAATAAATATTTGAGTTGTAGAGTTATGTTGTGATGCCATGTTGTATTTACACATATTGAGCATATTGTGTGTATGTTTGAAATGCTTGGTATGTGTGGGATCCGACAATCTAGTTGTTTATCCTTGGCAGCCTCTCATATGGGGAAATGTAGTCTAGTGCTTCCTGAGCGACAGTAGTCTGCTACAACCCGGTTCACCGAGTCCTGCTAGCCCAAAGACTACCGCTCTGGACACTTAACGGGCCGGCATGTGTTTCACTTCGCTCGTGGTCTGTCTCTTCGGGAAATGTCACGCGTGACATCCGAGTCCTGCTTAGCTCGCTACAGCCCGGTTCCCGAGTCCTGTTAGCCCAAGGCTATAGCCCGGATTCACACGCTGATGACCGACATGCTCGATGTGATTCATGTATGCCTGTCCCCATGGGTTAGCGCCGCTTGGGTTCACGACTAGCCATGTCGGCCCGGTTCTTCATCATATGGATGCTAGCGACACTATCATATACGTGAGCCGTAAGGTGAACGGTCCCGGCGTGAGGCCGCAAAGTGATATGAGGTGTTACCGCTAGATCGATGTGACTTGGAATCGGGTCCCGACAGCGCTGGTATCAGAGCCTGACCGCTCAGAGGATTACCAAGCCAAACTGGTCAAGTTGTGTCTAGAAATGCTTTAGTTATGTAAGGGAATTGATTGTGAAGGAACGTAAGGCTCTTTTACTCCTTATACCTCATGGCCTTCGATCCGAAATCATCCTCTTCTCTTCTACGGGATTTAAGAACTAGGCTTCTCATCTATCTATCGTGATGACGGTTACTAATCCATAGACCTTTAAGATTGTTGGTTTTAATCCCCGCTCAGTTTCTACTACTCCGTATGTTCATAGTTGGTCTTGGAACCTTGATATTGTGCTTCGAGTGGTTATGCCACCATTTTTGCAGGATGTCTCAAATCATTTTGAGCATTTACAGCCGTTATGCTGTCCGAAGTCATCCTGTGTCTCTAATAGTCTGATGCATTTGCAAATCCTTTCTTTCCGTTCCCGACGCCCTTTTTGGTCAGAATAAGCACACTAATCGGTGAGTTGAGGTACTTTGTTGCCTCGGCATATATGTTGTAGCTATTATTATGACCCTAGGTGTTTTAGGAAGTCACCTAGTAAACTAGCCATGTTTTGTGTTCCCGGTGTGATGATTCTGGCCACCATTACGAAAGCATTCCGTGAGGCCACTTAGTAGTAGGCATTCTAATCCTGGGATCTTCAACCCGAGATTCACCCTACTTACTTCATGTTGATAGTGTTTGCTCGATCCTTTAGGTTATTAGTAACTTTGCGATAGTCCTCGAGGTCTGTGGTATTTTCTTCTTCCGAATACCATGAACCGCTTATGGCAGAAGTTCCTCGCTGAACCGAAGGATCACAGTCAGAGTACTCTTGAGGAGTTCTCCATTCATAATTGTGAATCTGCCAGTTCTACCCTTTCCGCATGGGTTATCCGGAAGAAATGTTGAGCTTCGCTCGACATACTAATCTATGCATCCACAACTCAGAAAGTTATATGCTCCGCGAGTAGTTCCTCCTTAGTTGTATTCTGACCCCCGTCTATCAGTTGGTAGTCAGGAGTAGTTGTGCATTCATGTTATCGATGCCTATTACTCATTTGGTCCGTCTAGCCATTCTGTTCTGGAATGACTAGGAGAAACAAACTCCAGCACCTCATCCATTTCTTGGAGTGGTCAAAGTAGTTGTATTCCGCAGATCAAAATGCCAATTCAAGCTTTTGATTCTGTCCTATCCTGAAGTATTACCATCTTTATGTCAAGAATGTCATGAGAATTGCACCACCTCTTATGGATTTTTGACGCAGTGATACTTCTCGCTATCATTATCCATTCCTCGGTCCCGTGTTGTTGTAACCGGAATGCCGACAAGTGAACCATGATGTGTGAAATCAATACTCCTAGCAACCGTGTTGGTTGGTAGTAAATGGACAATATTCTCATTGTTAGCGTGTTGGTTATTCAATCATCATCCTAAGATTGATCGTGCTACCTAGTCCTTATTTCCGGTGCACCCTCCGAACAATGAGTTAGGATTATTCAATTCCTTGCTTATTGTTCATATCATCTTGCACTGAAAAGCAAGATTGTTCTCGAGCTTATTAACATATCGGTGGTTCGTGATTTTCCGAATATCTTCTCGGAAGTATTACCAGGTTATCCCCTGACTGTTATGTTGAGCTCGTGATCAAGTTGGTTTTCCTCTAAACCACCCCTTCTCCAAGAATCCGTGTTGGATACCCCTGAGCTAGTTGGTTAAGCTAAACGACAACTTGGAGAGTTGGAAGATAAAAGCTTACCTGACTTAGTTCATCTCTAAGGGATACCCTTGTGTTTGTGTGTTGAAGAAAGATGATATCTCCATCGATTGGTCCTCGTGATCAGTTGTTGGATCTATTGCCTTGTCAAAACTTTGGCTTGGGTATGGGCTATCGTCAAGTCAAATCAGAACTAACGATGTTTGTAATGTTGTCTTACTCGTGGTTGATCCTCGAGCATACACCATTATATATTTTGTTCTCACCAATGCTATCACCGTGTTCACATGATGGTGGAAGTTCAAGGATATGGAAATTCCGATGAGTTGTCTGTTGAGCCCATCAAGAGCATTTTGTCTCCCCATGATTCATGTTGAACATCAACCTAGCGTTGAAACTTTGTAAGCAATGCCTTCGTGTGCCATTCATGAAGCCTATGCTTGATGGAAGAGTGACTTCCTCAAATTCATGTGCTTTAGGTGTAAGTTGCCGCCATGAATTTGAGAAAGGTTTGTTTTGTTTCCTTTGGAATCATCCCAAATCAGTCATGCATACCGCTAAGTATTCTGTAGTCCGGAGACTTGCAACCTCATCCTATATGTATCCCTAGCACACCAAGCCACCGATTGATTTGTTCAAGGAGAAGGAGTTCTTCATAACAACTAGTCATGACTTATGTTAGACTTTGTTATCCTCGATGATGGTTCCCAACCTGAACTCGGTAGTGTTTTATTATAAGACTACCATGTGATCATGCTTGTCTAGGACTGCATGTTCACATGTGTGTAGCAGAACCAGCTCATGTTTTGGAGCTTGCTATCGTAGTTCATATCCCGAGAATCTCGCAACGTCATCTCGTCAATTTGTGTTGCGACCTTTCTTTTCGGACATGCTGAGTCCGAAGTATCCTATCACCAATCGAATCTGAATCTCAGGAAGATATGATGGTTGGAACATTCCAACAGTTGCATTTCGTTCCCAGCTTGCACCGTCCTTGCCATTTCACTATGGGCTGCCTTCTTAGTAATTCTTGTTCAGGATCATCCTCAAAAGTGGTCCTACCATGGGTCCCCTCCACCTCCGATGAGAAGCAAAAATCATCCATTGCGTTGTCTTCAACAAGGTAGTCCACATCATCCATTCTAGTCCGAGTATGTCATTCTTTTGAACTCCTTCAAATGATCGATGGTGAAGGCCTTAGGCTGGTTTAAAGAGTTTCAATGATCTCTGAATCAAAAGTAATTCTTTTTGCCACCTAAGGGCACAGCTCAACGAGTCACCTTTTTTCCAAGGTGCCCCGCTATGGAATCATGGCAATTATTTCCTCGCCACCTTGACACCATCCACCATCTTTCTAAGCATGGAATTGTTGCCCACCAAATCAAACTCCGTCGTTGTTCTTCCATCCCTCTCGATGTGTTTTGTGTCTCAACTCGAGATGTTTCAACATCTCTTTCCGCGAGTTGATTTGGTATAGCTCGATCTTTGAGAAGATCAATCCTAGTAGAGTTTCTTTCCGTCGTCATCGCGTGGATGAAGATCTCAAAAGAAAGGATGTCAAGATCAACGTATGCAACAAATCAACAACCTTATGAAGTGTAACCTGGATCGTGAAGACCGTGTTAGTTTGTGCCCTCTGTCTTCTTACCTCACGTCTTGAATCTCGGGATGAGATTCTTGTTTAGTGGGGGTGAGTTGTCATAGCCCCAGAGTTGTTTGTAATCAGTTGCATTGCATCCATGCATCATGTTTAAATTTCATGAAGCTTGAAATGGGGATTGATCCAAACCCTAGCACCAGATCAAATCAAACTAGGTCCAAATAAAATATTTTCAATGACCCGTAATGCCCTTTGGAAATGTTCATGACTTATGATAAAGGTGAAAACCTCTTCCAAAAATGATGAACATATTTTATAGGTCATTCCTGATTTTTGAATTAAATCTTAAACTATTTGACTTTGGGCATTTAAACAATATAAATAATTTAAATGCTCAAATAATGTTGAAGTATTTAGGCCATCAAATAATTCAGAAAGTGCCCGTGAATATTTTCAGGATTTATAAATTGATTTGGTTTTTAAAACTCGGATCAAAACAAACTGCAAATTAGAAAACAGAAACAAAATAGAAAGAGAGAGAATCGACCAAGGCACTCAAGCCCAAGAGGCAGCCCACCTTGCTGTGCCTCTTCTGCAACCCAGCCCACCGCCGCAGCTCCCGTCTGCCTTCCTCCTCTACCAGAGGAGAAGCAGCCTGCAAGGCCACGCACAACCACCCGTGGCCACCTCTTGCCTCCCCTCGCTGCCTCCTCGGCGCCTCGGCGCCATCCCCGAGCGCCACGCCGCCCCTGGCCCCATCTCACTCTCTCCCGAACGCTCTCCCCCTTCTCTGCTTCTCTCCTCGCACGCTGGAGAGCGGAGCTCGCCATCGCCGACGCCGCTTGCCACAGCCACCATGCTCCTCGCCAGAAGTTGCTTCCGAAGAACCGACGTGAAGCACCTGCCTCCCGCCGAGCCACGTGAGCCGGAAGCTCAGATCGCTTCCACGCCATCGCCTTCAACCTCGCCGCCGGAGATCGCCGACCCGATTCGCTGTCTTCAAGGCCTCCCCGAGCCCGCCGACCCTCTCTCCGCTCCACCCCGTGAGCTGCCGATCTTCCCCTTTTTTCTTCGCTGCTCATGCGCCTAGCTAGCTCTACCACCCTGCTCGAAAGCTTGCTCGCCGCCGTCATGTCGCCGCCGGGCTAGAGCCCCCAACCGTCGCTTTCGAGCATGTTTTCGCCCTCGCCGTTCCTGTGAACCCGTAACACCTATCCACTCGCCCTCCCGCATCGAGCTCGCTGTCTGCTTCAAACTCCGGCCGCCTTGAAGCGGACACCGCTGCCGATCTAGGTCGCTCCGGCGACCCCCACCAAAGACCAAATGACGCGGACGAGGCTCGGGTTCCAACGGTGCCATCCGCGGCCGAACTGCGGGCCTATGCTGCGATTCCGCACATCGCCGCTGCTCGACCTCGCCAAGGCCATGTCGCCAAGGGTTTGACCCATTTGACCATGTGGGCCTCGCTTCTAGTCAACCTTAGATTAGTAGTTAATCTAATGTTAATTTAATTAGTTAAACTAATGACACCGACATCGCTGGACCCACGCGCCAGTTTGACCTCGACCCGCCTGTTGACCTGCTGACGCCACATCGACGTCAGTCGACGCAAAGAATCATTTTCCTAGATTATTTCTAATTCTAAATGATTTAGAAATTTCGTAAAATGGTTAGAACTTCTAAAATTCATAGAAACTAATCTATAACTCCAATGGAAATAAGTTATATATGAAAAATGATCAGAAAAATCTGAAGAATCTGTTTATGCCATGATCATGCATGTTTGAACAAGTTAACCTCACTGAATAGGACAAATGATGATTAGGGCAATTTATGAAATAACATTTGGAGTTGGAATTTGTTCTTGTTCGAGTTCCACTTCAATTAACTTGGCTAGATATTGCATTAGGTGAATTCAGTACCTTAACATGACATGTCGCTCATGTGAATGTGCATTGCATTGATTGTGTTCTTTCTCGCTTGTCGGTGTTTGTCCCTCTCAATAGACGACGACGTATTTATGAGTTCGATGACACCGATGAAGAACTATATTATCTTCGTATGCCCGTGCAAGCAAAAACCCCTTGTTCATTCCAATACAATCCCACTCTCTCGCCTCCTGCTCTCTTTTACTGCATTAGGACAACAACGATTCATCTGTTACTTGCCGCGTAGCTGAACCCCTTTATCCTCCTCGTGATGACCTATCATTCCACAAGAATAGATGAAACCCACTAGCATGAGTAGGAGTTGTTTGAGCCCTGTTGTGCCTACTCATTCATGCTTGTTGTCATGCCTGCCATCGCTTAGAGTTGAGTCAGTCCATTCATCGGAATGAATCGAGGTGTGTGAACATGTCCTACTGTTGAGAGCTAAGTGTGTGAACACGATTTGGTAAAGGTAGCGTGAGAGGCCATGTAGGAGTACATGGTGGGTTGTCTCATTGCAGCCGCCCTCGTGAACTGAGTTCTGTGTTTGTGATCCATGAAACAGTTATTACCATGCATTGGGCCCCAAACCAATGGACCCTCTCGGCTTCTTAACCACCCTTGTTCTTTGTCCAGAGTTGCAACTAGTTTCCGTGTTTGTAGGTATGTGTTGGAGGCCGTAGAGAGCTGACCCTAGGGGTGGGCTATGATGCGGTAGATACACCGTGGCCCTGTGTACCAATGCCTGCTTGGTATCTCGGGAACCTGCACACATCGCTCGGGGTCAAGTAGTGGAAACCTCGGCCGACTCCCTCATGGATGGAACCCGAATAGGCGATAAACCCGGACTAGGGACTTGAGTGTTTAGGTAGGCCGTGGCCAACACCCACGCTGGGCTTCCGCTGAAGGTTGCCTCGTGTAAACGGCGGTAAGTGGTGAGAGCGTGTGTGAAGAAGTACACCCCTGTAGGGGTGCGTGAGCTTCATTGCCGCACCAGAAACTGCAGCTTCAGGGATTGATTTCAGCCTTCCTCCGCCCGCACTTGGGTTCCGCGAGCGGTAGCTGTATGTGGATGTCGGGGTGCCCAGCCCCCCGCTTTCGGAGCCAACATTACCCGCTATCCCCAATTCGGCTGGGCAGAGACGCCACGAGCCCCCGCCTGCCTTCGTCTCTGCATCGCTTCAGGTACTTGAGGGCGCCGCGTGACGGGCGCCCAAGGTGGTGAATGAGTTCCTCCTATGCCGCGTTGCCCCTCTCCGGCGCCATTCCCGCCGGATGTGGGCCTTTGGCGGGCGTGAGGACCGCATGAGGCTCCACGAGGAGGACCTGACACCCGAAGTGCTGAGGAAAGTTCTCATGATCCCGACCGGGACCTTCCCCGCAGCATCCGCAAGGGGTGCTCTGCTGTACCTTTGCTCGAATCAGGTGATTTCGGAAGCGTATGCCCAGCTGACGACCGGGCTTCGCCCGCAGCCCTCATGGGACCTCGTGAGAACCTGGGGCCAGGTGACTGCCCTTCCAGCTTGCCCCCAAGGTCCTTCCTCGAGTGGTGGCAAGAGCAACTGGGCTGAGGGGCCTCCGCGGATGATTTATGCCAGACAAGACTTTGAGGCGGCAGCCCCGAGGCCCAGACCGCTGGGCTGAAGGCGCTGAGCCGCTGCCTGCAGCTCCCATGGCAGAGGCCCCGAGGCCCCGGCCACCCTTCTTGGTGAGGCGACCAAGGCGTGTGGGCGGCCTGGGAACGGGGTCCCAGACTTGCTCGCTGCGGCTCAAGGGCGTGGCTCAAAGGAGGCCTGTGACAGGCCATCTTCGCAACGCAAACTCAAGACCTCACGAGGGGCTGAGATTGCTGGGCGGACGACCAAGAGCTTCTCAGCGCTGCCTCGCTGTGGTGGCTCACGAGGAGGCGGGAGCTCAAGGCGGGTACTCATGAGGTGCCCGTGACGCAAGCCATGATTTACCAAGGGCGCCATGGGCGCCAGCCAAGCAGCCCCTCCTTCCTCTTTGGTGCAAAGGGGCAAGCGCAGAAAGAGCATCAAGCAAAGGCATCCGCTTCGTGCAACAAGACCAAGACCAGCCCCAACGGCTGGAATGCAGCCATCGTGGAGCCCAAGCAGGCCATCACCAGAGCCTTTGGCAAAGCGAGGACCAACTTTAGTCGATAAGTGTACCCGCTGTTCCCTTCAAATGGCTAATTGTTGGCGCCTTCCCGCTCAATATTTGGGAAGAGGCCCAGGGCCTTCATCTATATAAGTAGAGCTAGCCACCATAGGATGGGGACGGAGGATCCAGATTCGAATCCAGAGAGAGAGAGAAACCCGCCCTCAAAGCCGTGAGCGACGGATACCACTTAGCAGTTCATCACATCCACCAAGAATGCACTCGCGAGGCTGTTCTTCCCTGCATCGTTTCTTCATCAGCCCTAGAGGCAATCCACACACCACAAACTAGAGTAGGGTATTACACCACAACGGTGGTCCGAACTAGTATAAATCTAGCGCCTCTTGCGTTGTTCTTGTTAGTAGTTTAGGTCTCGCGATTCGGGCGAGGTACGAGACGGCGGAGGGTTGGATCTCCGCACACCCTGTAGAGTTCGAACCTTAAGGGTCCGCTGAACCGTAATCGACATTTGGCACGCTGTAGGGTGCGCCGGTATCTGCCTTTCGCCGCCTCGCTCTTCCCCGCCACCGCAACCATGTCCGACGCTGCTGGGCTCACCGAGCGCCGAGCCGCCTCACCTCCTGCCGCCTCGCCGCTTCCTGCCGGGCGGGCGCTTCGCTGCTCCTCACCACCCGCTGCCCAACAGAGCCATCGGCCCGGGCGGGGACGGGCAGCAAGCATCGCCTTCCTACGCCCTCGCGCCTTCATGGGGAGGCCGCTGCCCTCGGTCGCCCACTGCCTCGCCGGCTTCTCCACTGTCGCCGCCCTCCTCGGCGGTTCGCAGCGCCGCCTCCACCGCCATGTCAAGACATTCGTCCGCCGGGTCGGCGCCGCCTCCACGCGCAGGGGGCTCTCGCGGACAGAGTCGCCGGCCGGGCTGACCTTCGACTTCAAGACCACCCCGCCAACTCGCCGGGCTCGGCGCGCCCCGCTGCTCGCACACCTACCATCCGCCAGTCGCCGCCACCAGACCTCATCGACGGCGGCGCCAGCCTCAATGTACTCGGCCGAGGCCTTCAACCTCCTCTCAGATACCCAGGAGCGGCTGCTACCCAGCCGGCCTTTCTCGCATAGGAGGAGGGTTATCCAGCCCTTGGGGCAATCCGCTTCCGTGACCTTCGGCACCTACGACAACTTCCGCACGGAATTGGTCGACTTCGACATCGCCACCATTGGCCTCCCCTACAACGCCATCCTCGGCTATCCGGCATTGGCCAAATTCATGGCCGCAACCCACCTGGGGTACAACCTCATGAAGATGCCAGGGAGCAGCGGTGTCCTCACCGTGCCCGGGGATACCGAGGGTGCGCTGCGATCGCTGAGGCTCACCCTCATGACGGCGGCCGCAGCACAGCCCGCCGATGCGGAAGCCCCCAAGCCCATGGGGGCTGCGCCGACCAAGAGGAAGCAGTTGTTCACTCAAGACAAGGCGGAGACCAAGCAGATACCCGTCGATGAGGACGGGTCCACACACGCCACCTTCACCATAGGCGCCAACCTCGAGCCCGAACAGAGGAAGCCCTTGTCAAGTTCCTCGCGGCGAACAAGAAGGTGTTCGCCTGGAGCCCGATCAGCTGGCTGGGATTCCACGGTGTGATCGAGCACCACCTCAACGTAGCCCCAACGCAAGGCCCAAAGGAAGGCAGAAGCGAGGAGGCAGTCCACCAAAAGCAGGCTTTCATCATCCAAGAGACACGCAAGCTAGAAGCCGCTGGGTTATCCGCGAGGTCCGATACCAGATTGGTTGGCCAACCCTGTGGTGGTGCCAAGAAGGAGGAAAGGAGCGCATGTGTGTCGACTTCACCAACCTCAACAAAGCATGCCCACAGGATCCATTTCCACCCCTCGATCGACCAGATCGTCGATTCCACCGCCGAGTGTGACCTGTTGTGCTTCTTGGACGCCTTTTCGGGGTATCACCAAATCAATATGGCGGTGGAATACGTGGAGAAGACGGACTTCCTAACCCCATGCGGAGTATACTGCTATACCTGCATGCCATTCGGGTTGCGCAACGCAGGCGCAACCTTCCAGCGGCTCATGCACATCACCTTGGGCCCGCAGCTCGGGAAGAATGTGGAGGCATACGTCGACGACATCGTGGTGAAGTCTTGCGAGGCCAAGACCTTGATACAAGACCTGGAAGAAACCTTCGCGAGCCTCAACGCAGTGAGCCTGCGACTCAACCCAGAGAAGTGTGTGTTTGAGTTCCCTCAGCAAGCTCCTTGGTTTTCTCGTGTCCCACCGAGGCATCGAGGCCAACCTGCAAAAGGTCAAGGCAGGGAAGACATGAGTCCACCAAGACCCTCAGGAGATGCAGAGCTCACAGGGCGCAGAACGGCGCTGGGCCATTTCATCTCCCGATTGGGGAGCGGGCGCGCCTTTCTTCTAGCCGATGAAGAAAAAGGGGCCCTTCGAGTGGATCAAGAGGCCACTGCTGCTTTCAAGACCTCAAGAGGTACCCACCAGCCCTCCAAAGGATGGTGGCCCCGCCCTCAGGGAGCCCTTGGTACTCACCTCGCCACTCCTTACTCCGCTAGCGCTGCTCTAGTGGCGTTAGAGAGGAACGCCGTGCCAAGACCACGGCGGCCACCCGAGCTAAGGCAAGACCAATCAAGGAACTAGCGTAAGCCAGCACCACAATGGAGGAAGATCACCACACAGCAGAGCGCACTAAGGGCGGGGGCCCCCGCCCAAGCACCCAGCCTCCGGAGGCGCCGACGCCTCAGAGGCACCACAGCTTCCGGAGGACGCCACCAAAGACCAACGCCCCTAACCTCGCCGAGCACCCGTGTACTTGTTAGTACTGCGTACACGGATGGGAGAGCATGGTACCCCATGCCAGAAGCTCCTCCTGCACTCCTAGTGGCTTCAAGCAGCCTACGACACTACTTCCGTGGTCATCCAATCAAGGTCGCCTCGGCATACCCCGGAGAGGGTGCTCAGAGCCCTAACTCGGCAGAAGGGTCGCCGAGGGAACATTGAGCTGCAGCATTCCAAATGAAGTTTAGTACGCACCAGAGTCATCAAGGAGGCCGCTACTGCAGATTTTGTGGCCGAATGGATGTAAGCACCGGCCTCGTGGCCGCCGAGGATCGGTCCCTCTCCCTGTGGAGTGAAGCGCCTGTAAGGTTGGGTCATGTACTTCGACGGAGCGCTTCCGCATGTATACTGGGCTGGGGCAGATTATATCCCCTCTCTCGACAAGCTTCTACTATGCCGCTGCAGCTCTGCTTCCAAAGATGGCGAGAAGGTCTCCAACAATATAGCAGAATACGAGGGACCGATAGCAGGCCTGAGGCTGCCGCTGCCTTGGGGGTGAAGCGCCTACCATCAAGGGCGATTGGCAGCTCCGCCAATTTCTCCAACAAGGTGTACGAGCCAAGGGATGAACACATGGAGGCCTACCTTGCTGGAGGTCCGCAGGATGGAGAAACAGTTCCTGGGGTTGAGCTGCAGCACGTGCCTGCTGGGCACCAATCAAGAGGCCGACGACATCGCCAAACGATCCTCCAGGAGGTTACCCTAGGAGCCAGTGTCTTTGAGGAACGGCTCTTCAAGCCCTCAGCCCCGGCCAAGTATCAAGCACGGCACAGCCTCGGAGCCCCAACCTCAGGGCTCCGGCCTCGAGCACCCCTCGCCTTACAATGGAACCTCAAGAGGAGGCCGGATCACAGAGCTCAAGAGTTACTTAACGCTGGGACTTTGCCAGAGAAGGAGGAGGAGGCAGATCATGTGGCGCTGCAAGCCACGGCATACAAAGATCATGGATGGAGAGCTTTACCGAGACGCACCAAACGACGATCCCTACGCTGCATCACCAGGAACAGGGAAGGAATTGTTGGCAGATATACATGGCGGAGATTGTGGGCACCATTTGTTGGGGAACGCTGCAAAAATTAAAATTTTCCCACGGTTTCACCAAGATCCATCTATGAGTTCATCTAAGCAACAAGTCAAGGGAGTGAGTTTGCATCTACATACCACTTGTAGATCGCAGACGGAAGCGCTCGAGGGAGCGGTGATGATGGAGTCGACTCGACGTGATTCAGATCACCGATGACCAAGTGCTGAACGGACAGCACCTCCTGCTCAACACACGTGACGGTGACGGGTGACGCCCTCCGCCTTGATCCAGCAAGGAGGAAGGAGAGGTTGAGGAAGAAAGCTCCACCGGCAGCACGACGACGTGATGATGGTGGAGAAGCAAGATTCGGCTGTGGCTTCGCCAGCACACAACGGATGAGGAGAGGTGTTGGGAGGGAGGGCTGCGCCTTGGCTTAGTGTGTGGCTGCCTCCCTCACCCCTCTATTTATAGGGGAAAGGAGAGAATGGCCCCTCTAGATGGCATCTAGAGGGGGCGGAGGCCAAGGGAGGGGGCTTGCCCCCTGCAAGGGGCGCCTCTAGGGTTCCCTCAACCCTAGGCGCAAGGGCCCAAGGGGGGTGCCCAGCCCACCAGGGGCTGGCTCCTCCCACGCAGCCCATGGGCCCCGGGAGGGGTGGCCCTCCCGTGGACCTCCGAACCTTCCGTGGCCCCTCAGACACACCGCAGACCCTCAAACTTTTCAAGTCCGCTTGACAACTTCCCATATATAAATCTTTACCTCCGACCTTCCGAACTCCTCGTGACGTCCGGATCTCATCCGGACTCAACAACATTCGTAATCACATACAAGTCTTCCTAATAACCCTAGCATCACCAACCTTATGTGTAGACCCTACGGTTCGGGAGACATGCGATATGACCGAGACGCTCCTGTGTCAATAACCAACAGCGGATCTGGATACCCATGTTGGCTCCCACATGCTCCTCGATGATGTCATCGGATGAACCACGATGTCGAGGATTCAAGCAACCCCAGATACTATTCCTTTGTCGACGGTATAGTTATTTGCCCGAGACTCGATCGCCGGTATCCCAATACCTTGTTCAGTCTCGCACGCAAGTCACTTTACTCGCATCAGAATGCATGATCCCGTGACTGCACACTTGGTCACTTTGAGCTCATTATGATGATGCACAACCGAGTGGGCCCAGTGATACCTCTCCGCCATACGGAGTGACAAATCCTGCCTCGATCCGTGTCAACCCAATGACACTTTCGAGATACCGTAGTGCACCTTTATAGTCACCCAGCTTACGCCAGACATTTGGTACACCCAAAGCACTCCTACGGTATCCGGGAGTTACACGATCTCATGGTCTAAGGAAGAGATACTTGACATTGAAAAGCTCTAGCAAAACGAACTACACGATCTTGTGCTATGCTTAGGATTGTCTTGTCCATCACGCCATTCTCCTAATGACGTGATCCCGCTGTCAATGACATCCGATGTCCATAGTCGAAACCATGACTATCTGTCAACCAACGAGCTAGTCAACTAGAGGCTTACTAGGACGATTGTAGTCTATGTATTCACACGTATTACGATTTCCTGATAATACAATTATAGCATGAATAAAAGACAATTATCATGAACAAGGAAATATAATAATAATGCTTTTATTATTGCCTCTAGGGCATATTTCCAACAGTCTCCCACTTGCACTAGAGTCAATAATCTAGTTACATTGTGATGAATCGAACACCCATAGAGTTCTCGTGTTGATCATGTTTTGCCCATGAAAGAGGTTTAGTCAATGGATCTCATGACATTCAGATCCGTATGCACTTTACAATTTCTATGTCTCCATCCTGAACATTTTCACGGATGGAGTTGAAGCGACGCTTGATGTGCCTCGGTCTTCTTGTGAAACCTGGCCCTTGGCAAGTGCAATAGCTCCAAGGTTGTCACGTAAGAGTTTGATCGGCCCCGACGCATTGGGTATGACTCCTAGGTCGGTGATGAACTCCTTCACCCAAATTGCTTCATGCGCTGCCTCCGAGGCTGCCATGTACTCCGCTTCACATGTAGATCCCGCCACGACGCCTCGCTTGTAGCTGCACCAGCCATCGCTCCACCATTCAACATATACACGATCCGGTTTGTGACTTAGAGTCATCCAGATCTGTGTCAAGCTAGCGCCGACGTAACCCTTTACGACGAGCCTTCATCACCTCCATAAACGAGAAACATGTCCTTTGTCCTTTTCAGTACTTTAGGATATTCTTGACCGCTGTCCAAAGGTTCCTTGCCGGGATTACTTTGGTACCTTCCTACCAAACTTACGGCAAGGTTTACATCAGGTCTGTACACAGATGGCATACATAATAGATCCTATGGCTGAAGCATAGGGATGACACTCATCTCTTCTTTATCTTTTGTCGTGGTCGGCATTGAGCCGAGCTCAATCTCACACCTTGCAGTACAGTGCAAGAACCCTTTCTTGACTGATCCATTTTGAACTTCTTCAAAATCTTATCAAGGTATGTGCTTTGTGAAAGACCTATGAGGCGCCCTCGATCTATCTCTATAGATCTTGATGCCTAATATATAAGCAGCTTCTCCAAGGTCCTTCATTGAAAACACTTATTCAAGTAGGCCTTAATGTTGTCCAAGAATTCTATATCATTTCCCATCAAAAGTATGTCATCTACATATAATATGAGAAATGCTACAGAGCTCCCACTCACTTTCTTGTAAACGCAGCTTCTCCATAAGTCTCAAGATAAACCCAAACGCTTTGATCATCTCATCAAAGCGAATGTTCCAACTCCGAGATGCTTGCACCAGCCCATAAATGGATCGCTGGAGCTTGCATACTTTGTTAGCATTCTTAGGATCGACAAAACCTTCCGGCTGCATCATATACAGCTCTTCCTTAAGATAACCGCTATGAACGCTGTTTTGACGCCCATCCGCCATATCTCATAATCATAGTATGCGCAATTGCTAACATGATTCGACGGACTTAAGCTTCGCCACGGGAGAGAAAGTCTCATCGTAGTCAATCCCTTGAACTTGCCGATAACCCTTAGCGACAAGTCGAGCTTTATAGATGGTGACATTACCATCCGCCCCGCCTTCTTCTTAAAGATCCATTTGTTTTCTATCGCCGCCGATCATCGGGCAAGTCACCAAAGTCCATACTTTGTTTTCATACATGGATTCTATCTCGGATTTCATGGCTTCTAGCCATTTGTTGGAATCTGGGCCCGCCATCGCTTCTTCATAGTTCAAGGTTCACCGTTGTTCAACAACATGATTTCCGTGACAGGTTGCCGCACACTCGGTGCGGAACGTGTCCTTGTGGACCTAATGGGTTCAAGAGCAACTTGATCCAAGTACCTTGATCATCATCATTATTTTCCTCTCGCTGGTGTAGGCATCACAGAACATTTTCCCGAGCTGCACTACTTTCCTGCTCAAGAGGTAGTACTTCATCGAAGTTCTACTTTCCTCCCACTTACTTCTTTCGAGAGAAACTTTTTCCGTAAAGGATCCGCTTGGCAACAAAGATCTTGCCTCGGATCTTAAGTAGAAGGTATACCCAATGGTTTCCTTAGGTATCCTATGAAGACGATTTTCCGACTTGGGTTCGAGCTTTTCAGTTGAAGTTTCTTGACATAAGCATCGATCCCCAAACTTTTAGAAACGATAGCTTAGGTTTCTTCCCAAACCATAATTCATACGGTGTCGCCTCAACGGATTTAGACGGTGCCCTATTTAAAGTGAATGTAGCTGTCTCTAGAGCGATCCCCAAAATGATAGCGTAAATCGGTAAGAGACATCATAGACCGCACTATATCCAATAGAGTGCGACATTTACGTTCGACACACCGCTACGCCGAGGTGTTCCAGCGGCGTGAGTTGTGAAACGATTCCACATTTTCTTAAGTGTGTACCAAATTCGTGACTTAAATATTCTCCTCCACGATCCGATCGAAGAATTTTATCTTTCGTCACGCTTGATTCTCTACTTCATTCTGAAATTCCTTGAACTTTTCAAAGGTCTCAGACTTGTGTTTCATCAAGTAGACATACCCATATCTACTCAAGTCATCTGTGAGAGTGAGAACATAACGATATCCTCCGCGAGCCTCAACGCCATTGGACCGCACACATCGGTATGTATGATTTCCAACAAGTTGGTTGCTCGCCCATTGTTCCGAGAACGGAGTCTTGGTCATCTTGCCCATGAGGCATGGTTCGCATGTGTCAAATGATTCATAATCTAGAGACTCCAAAAGTCCATCAAGATGGAGTTTCTTCATGCGCTTGACACCAATGTGACCAAGGCGGCAAAGTGCCACAAGTATGTGGGACTATCGTTATCAACTTTACATCTTTTGGTATTCACGCTATGAATATGTGTAACATTACGCCGAGATTCATTAAGAATAAACCATTGACCATTGGAGCATGACCATAAAACATATCTCTCATATAAATAGAACAACCATTATTCTCGGATTTAAATGAGTAGCCATCTCGCATTAAACGAGATCCAGATACAATGTTCATGCTCAAACTTGGCACCAAATAACAATTATTAAGGTTCAAAACTAATCCCATAGGTAAATGTAGAGGTAGCGTGTCGACGGCGATCACATCGACTGAACCATTCCCGACGCCAAGATCGTCACCTCGCCCTTCGCCAGCCTCCGCTTATTCCGCAGCTCCTTCTGTGAGTTACAAATATGAGCAACGGCACCGTATCAAATACCTGTGAGTTACTACGAGTAATCGGTAAGGTACACATCAATTACATGTATATCAAATATACCTTTAGTGTTGCCGCCTTCTTATCCGCTAAGTATTTGGGGCAGTTCCGCTCCAAAGGACTCCTTCCCTTGCAATAAAAGCACTCACCTCGTGCTTGGGTCCATTCTTTGACTTCTTCCCGCAACTGGCTTACCGGCGCGGCAACATCTTTGCCGCCCTTCTTGAAGTTCTTCTTACCCTTGCCCTTCTTGAACTTAGTGGTCTTATTGACCATCAACACTTGATGTTCTTTCTTGATTTCAACCTCTCACGACTTCACATTGAAAATACTTCAGAATGGTCTTCACCATCCCCTGCATATTGTAGTTCATCACAAAGCTCTTGTAGCTTGGTGGGAGCGATCAAGGATTCTGTCAATGACCGCCTCGTCCGGAGGTTAATGTCCACTGGGACAGCGGTTGTGCAACCTGCATATTTTGAGTATGTGCTCACCGATGTAACTATTTTCCTCCATCTTACAACTATAGAACTTGTCGGAGACTTCATATCTCTCGACCCGGCATGAGCTTGGAAAACTAGTTTCAGCTCCTCGAACATCTCATATGCTCCGTGTTGCTCAAAACGCTTTTGGAGCCCCGGTTCTAAGTCAGAAAGCATGCCGCACCGAACGAGGGAGTAATCATCAAGACGAGTCCGCCAAACGCTCAAATCGTCTTGCAGTTCTGGAGAGAGGTGGGTCACCTAACGGTGCTTCTAGGACATATGCCTTCTTGGCAGCTATGAGGATGATCTCGTTCCGGACCCAATCCAGATAGTTGCTGCCATCATCTTTCAGCTTGGTTTTCTAGGAACGCTGAAGTTCATGTTGACATGAGCGCTGGCCATTTGATCTACAAGACATATTTTGCAAAAGTTTTAGACTAAGTTCATGATAATTAAGTTCATCTAATCAAATTATTGAATGAACTCCCACTCAGATTTGACATCCTCTAGTCATCTAAGTGTTACACGATCCGAGTCGACTAGGCCGTGTCCGATCATCACGTGAGACGGACTAGTCATCGCCGGTGAACATTCTCATGTTGATCGATCTTCTATACGACTCGTGTTCGACCTTTCGGTCTCCGTGTTCCGAGGCCATGTCTGTACATGCTAGGCTCGCAAGTTAACCCTAAGTGTTTTGCATGTAAAACTGTCTTACACCTGCTGTATGTGAACGTAAGGATCTATCACACCCGATCATCACGTGGTGCTTCAAACGATTTAACTTTAGCAACGGTGCACGCTTAGGGAGAACACTTCTTGAAATTGTTGTAAGGGATCATCTTATTTACTACCGCTGCTCTAAGTAAACAAGATGCATAAACATAATAAACATCACATGCAATTATATAGTAGTGACATGATATGGCCAATATCATATAGCTCCTTTGATCTTCATCTTCGGGCTCCATGATCATCTTGTCACCGCATGACACCATGATCTCCATCATCATGATCTCCATCATCGTGTCTTCATGAAGTTGTCACGCCAACGACTACTTCTACTTCTATGGCTAACGTGTTTAGCAATAAAGTAAAGTAGTTTACATGGCGCTCTTCAATGACACGCAGGTCATACAAAAATAAAGACAACTCCTATGGTTCTGCCGTTGTCATACTCATCGACATGCAAGTCGTGATTCCTATTACAAGAACATGATCTCATACATCACAATATATCATTCATCATTCATCACAACTTGGCCATATCACATCACATGACAATTGCTGCAAAAACAAGTTAGACGCCCTCTAATTGTTGTTGCATCTTTTACGTGGCTGCAATTGGGTTCTAGCAAGAACGCTTTCTTACCTACTTAATAACCACAACGTGATTTTGTCAACTTCTATTTACCCTTCATAAGGACCCTTTTCATCGAATCCGCCCAACTAAAGTGGAGAGACAGACACCCGCCAGCCACCTTATGCAACTAGTGCATGTTAGTCGGTGGAACCGGTCTCACGAAGCGCACGTAAGGTTGGTCCGGCCGCTTCATCCCACAATACCGCTGAAGCAAGATAAGACTAGTAGCGCAAGTAAGTTGACAAGATCCACGCCCACAACAAAATTGTGTTCTACTCGCAATAGAGAACTACGATAGACCTAGCTCATGATGCCACTGTTAGAACGCTGCAGAAAATTAAAATTTTCCCACGGTTTCACCAAGATCCATCTATGAGTTCATCTAAGCAACGAGTCAAGGGAGTGAGTTTGCATCTACATACCACTTGTAGATCGCAGACGGAAGCGCTCGAGGAGCGGTGATGATGGAGTCGACTCGACGTGATTCAGATCACCGATGACCAAGTGTTGAACGGACAGCACCTCCGCTGCTCAACACACGTGACGGCACGGGTGACGCCTCCGCCTTGATCCAGCAAGGAGGAAGGAGAGGTTGAGGAAGATAGCTCCACCGGCAGACGACGGTGTGATGATGGTGGAGAAGCAAGATTCGGCAGGCTTCGCCAAGCACACAACGGAGGAGGAGAGGTGTTGGGAGGGAGGGCTGCGCCTTGGCTTGTGGTGCGCTGCCTCCCTCACCCCTCTATTTATAGGGAAAGGGAGAGGGGCCGCCCCTCTAGATGGCATCTAGAGGGGGCGGCGGCCAAGGGAGGGGGCTTGCCCCTCAAGCAAGGGGGCGCCTCTAGGGTTCCCCCAACCCTAGGCGCAAGGGCCCAAGGGGGGTGCCCAGCCCACCAGGGGCTGGCTCCTCCCCACGCAGCCCATAGGCCCCCGGAGGGGTGGCCCTCCCGGTGGACCTCCGAACCTTCCGTGGCCCCTGCATAATACCGATATGCCTCAAACTTTCCGTGTCCGCTTGACAACTTCCCATATATAAATCTTTACCTCCGACCTTTCCGAACTCCTCGTGACGTCCGGATCTCATCCGGACTCAACAACATTCGGTAATCACATACAAGTCTTCCTAATAACCCTAGCGCCACCGAACCTTATGTGTAGACCCTACGGTTCGGGAGACATGCGATATGACCGAGACGCCCCAGTCAATAACCAACAGCGGATCTGGATACCCATGTTGGCTCCTACATGCTCCTCGATGATGTCATCGGATGAACCACGATGTCGAGGATTCAAGCAACCCCAGATACTATTCCCTTTGTCGACGGTATGTTATTTGCCCGAGACTCGATCGCCGGTATCCCAATACCTCGCTCAGTCTCGCATCGCAAGTCACTTTACTCGCATCAGAATGCATGATCCCGTGACCGCACACTTGGTCACTTTGAGCTCATTATGATGATGCACTACCGAAAGGGCCCAGTGATACCTCTCCGCCATACGGAGTGACAAATCCTCGCCTCGATCCGTGTCAACCCAATGTACACTTTCGAGATACCTGTAGTGCACCTTTATAGTCACCCAGCTTACGCCAGGACGCTTGGTACACCCAAAGCACTCCTACGGTATCCGGAGTTACACGATCTCATGGTCTAAGGAAGAGATACTTGACATTGGAAAAGCTCTAGCAAAACGAACTACACGATCTTGTGCTATGCTTAGATTGGTCTTGTCCATCACGTCATTCTCCTAATGACGTGATCCCGCTTGTCAATGACATCCGATGTCCATAGTCAGAAACCATGACTATCTGTGACCAACGAGCTAGTCAACTAGAGGCTTACTAGGACGATTGTAGTCTATGTATTCACACGCGGTATTACGATTTCCGGATAATACAATTATAGCATGAATAAAAGACAATTATCATGAACAAGGAAATATAATAATAATGCTTTTATTATTGCCTCTAGGGCATATTTCCAACACCATTCATCATCACGGACCCTTGTCGGAAGGCGCCCACAACAGCGTTTCTATTGGCCGATCAAGGCCAAGGACGCCATCGACCTCGTGAAGGCTTGCGAGGCTTGCCAATTCCATGCCATGCAGATCCACCAGCCAAAGCAGAGGCTCGCAAACCATTCCCCACTTGGCCATTCATGTCCGGGGCTGGACATTCTGGCCCTTTCCTTGGGCGCAGGGGCTATCGCCACCTTTACGCCGCCAGTGGACAAATTCACCAAGGGTCAAGTCGAGGCCGTTCGCGCCATCCCCGCCGGTTCTGCGTCAAGTTCATCAAGGGCATCGTGAGTCGGTTCGAGTGCCGAACCGCATCATCACCGACAACGGTTCGCAGTTCACCAAAGAACCTTTTTAAAACGTATCGCGCTAACCTTGAACGCAGATATGCTACGCCGCGGTGGCACACCCTCCAGCAATGGACAGCCGAAAGGGCTAATGCAGAGGTCCTAAGAGGCCTCAAGACCAGACGCTCAAGAAGAAGCCGAAGCCCGCGCAGAGGCTTGTACGACGAAGCTTCCATCCGTGGCTGTGGTCCATCCGCATAACCGCGACTCAAGCCAACCGGAGAGACCCCTTCTTCCCTGGTCCACGGAGCCAAGCGTCCTCCTCACGAGGTCAAGGCCGATCCGCTGCTGGTCCAAGCGCTCGATAAACGTAGCAGACGCCATGCGGGGATGGCTCTTGTGCCGGGGAGGAGCGCCGCTGGAAGCTGCACTCACGAAGCGGCAAGGTACCAAAGAAAGCGCCCGCGATACCATCGCCGCAACATCCGCCTCTAATCTCTCGAGGTAGGAGACCTCTGTTCGACGGGTCCTCTCCAGGGAGGGACTGCATAAGCCTCTCCCACGTGGAGGGCCCATTCAAGGTTGTTCATGTTTCCAGTGCTGGCCCGCGCGCTTGGAGACGCAAGAGGGAGTACCTATACGTAACGCGGGAACATCCAAAGACTCCGAGGTTCTACCCCTAAAAGGCCTAGAGCCTGTGAAGAAGGCGAATGACTGTGAAGTTCATCTTTTTGGAAAAGGCCCTGAGCCTGTGAAGAAGGCGAATGCCTGTGAAGTTCATCTTTTTGGAAAAGGCCCTGAGCCTGTGAAGAAGGCGAATGCCTATGAAGCTCACCTCTTGGTAAAGGCCCAGAGCCTATGAAGAAGGCGAACGCCTGTGGAAGCCGACGTTGTTCTCGAAAGGCCCGGAGTCGTGAAGAGGGCTAACGCCTGCGTGAAGCTAGCTTACTAAAAGAAAGGCCCGAGCTCGAAGAAGGCCCAAGGCTCGTGGAAGCTCGCCGCCTGCGACACTCTCATGTAATAATGATTGGGGCTGTACACGCCCGGAGTCTCAGGGTGCCGCCTCAGCCCCGGGCCCCTCCTACGCCCAGAGCAGCACTTAGCTCCGCTACCGGTGAGAAGACGCCCAAGACTAGACTAGGTGCCGGACGCGCTTTTTCATTTGCTTTCTCGCAGCTTGATCGGTTATTCCTATTTGAAGTTTTTATCGAAACTATCACCCTTTTTTTGGTCCGTGGTCCTTCGATCTTTTTCTCCCTCCTGCCTTGTTTTTGTAAGGGACTCGCGAGGCGTAAGCCTCGGAGCCCCTCTGGTGTTCCTACCCCTATCGCTTTCAAGTTTCACAGCCCTGGTCCACGGCCGAGCACCCTTCCGACCATGCCTCACGGGCAGCACAACGCGAACACGGGCCAGGGTCGGTCGCCCACGCCGCCACGATCGTTCACTTTGAATGAGCGCACGCGTAAGAGAACAAAGATCGTGATAACAAAAGTAGTACAATAATTAACGATGTTGTTTCTAAACACGCCCCATCGGGCCACATTGTTCCTTTTACGCAGGAGAAAAGGAAAGAAAAGGACAAAGCAGGTGAAGCACGCCTGCATCTCTCTTGGGAGGCCCGAGCCTCCCGAGCTCACCGACTCCATCTCAAGCTTCACCGGGCGTGGCGACGAGCGGACCCACCGCCACTCCCCAAGCAAAAGCGCGGGCGGTGGCTGCTGCCGCTGCTAGAAGAATCGCCACCAAGAAGAGCTGGTGAAGCTGGGAGTCGCGGGCATCGCCACCGCTGCCTGCTTCTCCGCCTGGCTGGGCTGAGTCCGCCGGCGCCGCCTCAAAGCAGCACCTCGGGCGTCGTTTTCCCTTAACACCTCACGAGAGGGTGGCGCCGCCATCATACTTGAAGTGCAGAGCACCGCGGCGGAGACCACGCGCACGCGCTAACGCCTGCTACCAAGGCCAGAACAAGTTCCCGCAGAGAGACCTCCGTGAGAAGCCCACGGCCCGCTGCAACAGCCATCCGCTCGAGCCGAGGCGACTCAGGGCGCCTATATGGGAGCTCATCCAGAGGAAGCACGGAGCTGAAGCCGGACGCTGAACGGCTCCTCCGCCTCACCAAGAACTCCGCAATGCTTCAAAGAGCGGAGGCGCGGGCCTCGAGGGGCGAGCGGTCCGGGCACGCCCAACCATGGCCACCGCTGTCACCACATTGAGAGCCTCCCCACGATGCTGGAGACCGCCGGAGGCCACGGGTGCTTGCGAGGGCGACTCTCACCACGCTTGGGCGGAGGAGAGAAGATTCGACTGGCAGCCCTTCCCTTCTCTGCAGCCGAGAACTTCCTTAGTGGAGCCATGGAGAAGAAGGAGAGACAAGAAAGGATAGACTGGAAGGGCGCGCACCATTCCATACTTATAGCCGGCGAAGGCCAACCGCCGACCTCCACGATCACCGTCATCATGACTGACCATGCAAGCAAGGACCTCGACCGGGCGGTTACCGAGGCGTCATGGGATGCAAAGGCGCCCACGCCCAATCAACCGCCACGCTGGTGCCCAAGGTCAGCAGCTGTTAGGGCCTCACGACGCTCGCACTCTTCTTTCGCCTCTCGAACGCCAAGTCCGGGCGCTGTGGCCCTGGGCTATCAGCTGCTCGGGAACGGGGTCCCCAGATTTGCTTCGCTCATGCCCGGCGGGCGCGTGGCTCAAAGGAGGCCCAGACAGCCCATCTTCGCTAATGCAACTCAAGACCTCGCGAGGGGCTGAGATTGCGGGCGGACGCACCAAGAGCTTCTCAGCGCGCCTCCAGCCGGGCTCACGAGGAGGCGGGAGCTCAAGGCGGGTACCTCATGAGGTGCCCGTGACGCAAGCCATGACGACCAAGGGCGCCATGGGCGCCAGCCAAGAAGCGCCCTCCTTTCCTCTTTGGTGCAAAGGGGCAAGCGCAGGAAAGAACATCAAGCAAAGGCATCCGCTCCGTGCAACAAGACTAAGACCAGCCCCAACGGCTGGAATGCAGCATTGTGGAGCCCAAGCAAAGGCTATCACCAGAGTTTTGGCAAAGCGAGGACCAACTTTAGTCGATAAGTGTACCCGTTGTTCCCTTCAAATGGCTAATTGTTGGCGCCTTCCCGGCCAATATTTGGGAAGAGGCTCAGGCCTTCGCCTTTATAAGTAGAGGTAGCCACCATAGGATGGGGACGGAGGATCCAAAGATTCGTAATCCAGAGAGAGAGAGAGAAACCCGCCTCGTGCCGTGAGCGACGGGATACCACTTAGCAGTTCATCACATCCACCAAGAATGCACTCGCGAGGCTGTTCTTCCCTCAGACTGTTCTTCATCAGCCCCAGAGGCAATCCACACACCACAAACTAGAGTAGGGTATTACACCACAACGGTGGCCCTAACTAGTATAAATCTGCTGCCTCTGCGTTGTTCTTGTTAGTAGTTTAGGTCTCGCGATTCGGGCGAGGTACAAGACGGTGGAGGGTTGGATCTCCGCCGCACCCCTGTAGTTTGAACCTTAAGGGTCCGCTGAACTCAGATCCGGCAAAGGCGCCAGACGACGCCTCGACGCTGGTCACCTTGGTGCTTCTTCGCCGCAGGCTGACCTCGCGCCGAGCTCTAGGCTGCTTCCGTGGACTTCGAGGCTCTCCGAAGAGAAAGGAGGCTTTGGGTGATGATTACCTCGCCGCCGCTCAAGCGCATGAAGTATTTCTCCATTGATGAGTAAGTTTTCTCCTTTCCTAGTTCCTTATTTTCCGCTGTTTTAGCCGATCTTCGCCTCGCAGGCCCTTCCTGCCGAGCTCACGGAGATGGCTAAGGAGCCATCCCCCAGGCCTCGCCTCTCCACCGCCCCCAAGCGCCCGAGCTCAAGCACCGCCTCATGGTGAGGCTGGTCGAGAGGTGAGCCGTGGACCGCGCGCCGTGGCATGAGAGCCGACGCACCGATCACAGCCGCTGCCCGCAAAGACCTCGCGACCACGAGCTGCCTGGGGTATGGGGTTGCCCGGGGCAAGCGGCTCTGCAGTGGGCCAGCCGCCTAGGGTCGTGGTTGCTCACTGGGTCGCCGGGCATGATGATGACGAGGCGACGGGCGCCAAGCGCAGGCGGATTCCGGCGACTTACCCGGCACGCCAAATGTCGGATTTTGGGTTCGCACCCTCTAGGTTCAACTGGGTGCGCGCGGAGATCTCACCCCTACCACCCTGCACCTCGCCGCCACGCAAGGATCTAAACAACACAAAGAGCAACACAAGGACACAATGTTTATATGGTTCGGGCCACCATTGTGGTGTAATACCCTACCCAAAGCAGGTGGTGTGGTGGATCGCCTCAGGGCTGATGATGAATAATACAAGAAGAACAGCCTCGCGAGGGTCTGCTTTGGCTGGTGCGATGAACTGCTAGGGGGAGTTCGCCGCTTCTTTCTCTCTGGATTCAAGATCAACCTCCACCACCCTCTAACTCAGGGGTGGCTAGCCCTATTTATAGGCAAGCAGGTGACGCCGATTCAATCGTACACTAATCATGCACGCAAATGTGTACGATCAAGATCAAGGACTCACGGAAGATATCACAACACAACTCTACAAATAGAATAAGTCATACAAGCATCATAATACAAGCCAGGGGCCTCGAGGGCTCGAATACAAGTGCTCGATCATAGACGAGTCAGCGAAGCAACAATATCTGAGTACGCATATAAGTTAAACAAGTTTGCCTTAAGAAGGCTAGCACAAACCGGGATACAGATCGAAGAGGAGCAGCCTCCCGCCTCGGGATCCTCCTAACTACTCCCCGGTCGCCGCATGGCTGCACGTAGTAGTAGGCACCTCCAAAGTAGTAGTCTTCATCGACGGTATGCGTCGCCTCGGCTCCATCGCCTGGTTGTAGCAATCGAATAGAGGTAGGGAAAAAGGGGAACAAGGCAACCGTGAGTACTCATCCAAAGTACTCAAGCAAGGAGCTACACTACATATGCATGGATATATGTGTAAAGGGCCATATCGATGGACTGAACTGCAGAATGCCGTAATAAGAGGGGGATAGGTAGTCTTATCGAAGACTACGCTTCGTCACCGTCTTGCAACAGTAGAAGAGGGTAGGTTGAAGTCCTCCAAGTAACATCACATAGCACATCCTACCCGCGATCCCTCCTCATATCCCCGAGAGAGCGACCACCGGTTGTATCCGCACTTGAAAGGGTGTGTTTTATCAAGCATCCGGTTCTAGTTGTCATAAGCTCAAGGTACAACTCCAAGTCATCCTGCTATCAAGATCACGGCTATTCAATAGATTAACTTCCGCAGGGTGCACCATCTTACCCAGATGCTTGATCCCATTTGGCCGACACACTTTCTCGGTCATGCCCGCCGCTGAAGATCAACACGCCGCAGCCCCACCTAGGCACAACAGAGGCCAAGACGCCGGTCTAAACCTAAGCCAGGGTCTCCGGGCCATCGCCTCGAGCACACCTCAAGACGCTATGAAAAGGCCGAAGCGCACCTAGCCTAGCAGTGCGTCCAATCCAATCCGGCCTAAGGCCGCACCGTCCGACGCCAAGTGCTTCGGCCGATACCACGACGCCGGATACCCATAACTACTCCCCAGAGATGGTTAGTGCGTAAGCTCAGAGCCAACCCAGATCAAATACCAAGACCTCGTTGCGTGTTAAGTATCCGCGAACGCCGAACAGGCCAGCCCACCTCTCTCCTAGGCGGTCTCAACCTGCCTGCCGCCTCCGCCACAAAGATCCATCCAGAGGGCTGTCGGACAAAGGTCCTTTCAGCCCCAATCCGAGAATCACTCAAGGGTGCTCCATGTCAATTCGACTTTAGTCACCACATGTATCATGTATAAGTATAGATATACCCGTGATCACCTCCCGAGTGATCACGGCCCGATAGTATAGCACAAATGACGGACAAGAATGTAGGGCCACAGATGAAAGTACTAGCATCCTATACTAAGCATATAGGATTGTAGGTAAGGTAACAACAGAGTAACAAGGACAAAGCTATGCATCAAAGATAGGTATAATCGAAGCAAGAATATGCTACACTACTCTAATGCAAGCAGATAGAGAAGAGTAGGCTATATCCGTGATCAAAGGGGGCTTGCCGGTTGCTCGCAAGAGAGAGGGTCGCCGGACGTAGTCGCACTGTGTGGCATCGGCACGGGTCTCGGGTCTACCGGGAAGAAGAGGGGGAGAACAGTAATACGGAGCAAACAAAGCATCACAAAACATAACGAGGCAATACGCAGTGCTAGGTATGCCCTAACATGGTAGGAGGTGATACCGACGTAAGGGGGAAACATCCGGAAAGTATCCCGGTGTTTCGCTTTCTTTGAGCATTTAACCGAGGGGAAAAGTTGCATGTTTGCTATGCTAGGGATGTGTGCGGCGAACGGGCTCTGCGATCCGGATTCGCCTCGCTGCTCGAGCAACTTTCATGTACAAAGTATTTTGATCCGAGTTTCGATTATTTTATATGAGTTTTCAAAGTTTTAATGTTTTTCTAAATTATTTATTAATTCAAAATAAATGAAAATTGCTAAGTGTACCCAGAACTGTACCCATTTAACCAAAGAAGAGGCTGGCCAGTTGGCCTGGTTGATTGAGTCAACCGCCAACCAAGCAGAGGTCGATGATGGGCCACCGCTCAGCCACAGTCGACCGGTCAGCCTTTATCCACTAGAACAAGGGTCTGGTCCATATGTCGAAGGACACCAGGCTAATTTAGATTTTAACTAAATTAACATAGATTAAAACAAAGGGTGGGTCCCGGGTGTCAGTTTCAGCTATTTTGTTAAACAGTTTTATTAGGCTTTAATTAAGTGGTGATGCATTAGTTAGAACGGGCGGGCCCACACGTCAGATGGTTAACCCAAAGGATCGAACGCTGCGTGCACGCTGCAAGCGTTCCGCCGGTGATCGCTGTTGACGACGGCACGCATGGAGGCGGCGGCTTCGGTGACTAAACGGGCAACCAAGCCCACCAGAAGACCGGGCGTTGTGAGGCACATGCTATGGCGCCTGTTGTTCGAGCAAAAACGATCGGAGTCGGCCGTAACGGCGGTGGCGGGCGACGGCCGAGGCACGTCCTCGTCGGCGACGGAGATACAAGACGCGGAGGGGGGGAAGGTCACTGAGGACCGAGAGCTCACAGGGAGGGTCGCGTGCGAGCTCGAGGAGGTGTTGGGGCGGTCCGCGACGACGGAGAGGCGGGCGGCAGTCCCGCGAAGCGGCGAGGTGGCTCGTCGGGGTCGAGTCAGAGACGGCAGACGAGGGTGACGGGGTCGAGGTAGCGACAGCGTAGGCGAGGTGACTCCGGGTCGGTGAGCGACGACGTCGGGCAGCTTGGGGTGGCCGGAGTCCGCGGCGGCGAGGCGAACGGCGTCGGTGAGCGGGGTGAAGAAGAGGTCGAGGACGGGAGCCAAGTTGAGGAGGCGGGCGCCACGACGGCAGGGCAGCGCCTGGCGGTGTCGGGGTTCAAGCGACGAGGTCAGTGGTAGGCGCTGGGCATGGCAGGCGCTGCCTCGACTGGAGGCAGGAGCGAACGGAGGAGGAGAGGCCGGAGGGAGGGTTCAGCACGAGGCGCCTCGCCTACAGGCGGGCGGCGCGAGGGATGGCCAGGGAGCGAGAGGAGTGGGGAGGGGTCTGCTGCGGCAGGTGGCTTGGGTGAGGTGGCTGGGCGGCCAAGGGCGAGGCGCCCAGATCGGGAGGGGAGGAGGCGAGGAGGACGGGCGAGGCGCCGCCGGGATGGCGCCGGTGGCGGGCGTGAGGCGCGGGTCGTTGAAAGGGCCCGATCCGCATTGATCGGGAGGGAGGGAGTGGCGCTGGGGGGGGAGTGGCTGCCCTAGGGTTTCCACGATGTGGGAGGGTATGGGGAGGGGGCCTGGTCTCGGCATGTGGGTGGCCAAGGCCCAAAGTGGGGGGTAGGCCTTTTCTGTTTTATTTCTTTTGTTCTATTTTTGTTTATTATTCCTTTTACTTTTCTTTTCTGTTTTATGTCTAGTTTTCTTTTCTTTTAGTTTTACAAAATACACCAATGGTTCCTAAATTGGTATTGCTTATACATACTACTGCCACATTAATTTGGGTAACTAAATAAAATAGTTTAATATTTTATTTATTGTAAAAGGAATTCAACTAATTGTTTTGCTACTACTCAAAACATTTTAGAGTATTTATGCCTTTAATAAAAGTGTGGTTCCTCCACCATAATTACTTATGAATTAGTTGGAACCAATTCAACACTTTAGTTTTAATATTAGAAAACCTTTAATGTTTGACTTGATTTTGAATTTGAATTTTAATCGGTTTCGAACTATCACGAGATTTGTAACAGTAACCGAGGTGACGTGGTATCGTTAACGCTGGATTATCAGAGCTCAATTATCCCAAGGCCACAATTCTCCTCCATTACAAGAAATCTCGCCCCGAGATTTAAGAGGGGTGTAAGGGGAAGTTCTGGTTACGAAACCCTAACGGATCTTCTCAAGAAGTTAATCCTTTCGTTGATGTCTTCAATCCTTTATTCCGATGCATCATGATAAACTGGTCATCATTTCTTCGAACTCCATCGCATTTACGAAAGATAAGGGGCAGCTCACTACGACATAATGCTTTTGAGGGAAACAATCTAGGGTTAACCCATGAATTAGTATAAGATTATCTCTCGAGTTGAACATATGAAATACCTCGAGAGTAAGGTACGAAGGTACCATAATAGGTTCAGAGTAGCGAGAGCAAGTATTGCGTCTGATACCAGAATAGATCACTATGACGGTGGCCCGTGAATTACATACGAGGCCACGTGCGAGGAATAACTTTGGGAATAGGGGGTGTACAGGACAGTCAGGTTTCGATCCTGTGAAACTGTGGGTTATGGGCCCACCATGTGGTTTTTTTAATTTATTTTATTATTTTTTTAAATAGGGGCAGTGACATCTTTCACGGTCATGATAGCAAGGCATGTCAGAGAGTACCATGTCAGTTATGTCGGCATCAACGTTGGTACCAAGGGTGAGGGACGTAGAGAACCACTTTCCTGCTCGTTGAACGAGGCGGACCAATAGGCAAGGTTCTCGTCCATCGGTGGCTACCGGAATGTCATCACAATAGTAACAAGGTCTTACTGACAGAGTTGTACATCGAGGTGTTTGCCCAAGCAAGGATTATTACCGCTATATCATATAGATCATAGAAAAGGTTTAAACAAACCAATGGATGGAAAATATGATCATCGATTAAACAGAATAATGGAAAGGAAAATATGTTTCAACACATATTTCAAGGGTATATCCTTCCCAAGGACAAGCAGAGCAAGATATCCATGACAGAGATAATGTAGAAAACCCTTTAGGTAAGGGAGAGAAATTTCATGACATTACCCATACAACGGTGTTTGATAATTGAGCAAGAAACATTTAGCATTGGGCTTCAATGTTCTTGTTGAAAATCGAGTATCACGACATGCTTCGAGATAGCATTGACATGGTCTTCGTGTGAAGATCGACTTTGGAATCACGGGATCCATCGAATAACTTGTAAACAGTATACAATTCCTCATGGATGAATGGATAACCCTGCTGAAAAGGAATCTATAATGATAGGTCCTCCACCAAAAGCTAGGCATGACATCATGCTACCGGGTCATCAAAGAATCATCATCATAACTCTTGAAAGTTGTCCCAACCATCATAGCTGACCGAGATTCAGATCCGATTGGTGTCGATACCTCGCACTTAGGATACCTAAGAAGAAAAGGTGCAACGCAAATTGACGAGATGACATTGTAAGATTCTCGGGGAAATGAACTATGAAGTGATTTCCGTTAACAAGAGTCCATCATTAGCCCAAGGAGAGGACAAGAAGGTGTCTGGTGAACTCAACGGCAGTTCACCGAGATTCCCAAAAGATAGACTTCCACATTTAAGTGAACAAGGAGATAACATTTGTCAGATCGAATGATATAAGGAAGTATGCTCGAGGAAAACATACACAAGTAAACATTGGTTGAAAAGGTGCCGCCGATGGGTTGGGTTGCACGACCAATGTCAGAATGGTGATTCAATAATCGATAGCCTAAGAATCAACCATCGACCATTAACTTCAAAAAAATAGGGTTGCTAGAAGGAAAGAATCCAAACAACACCGTCCACTTGTTGGAATTAACACGGGGACCAAGAAAGAATGGTGATGGTGAGAAGTATTTCTATGTCAAGAATCCTCAAGAGGTGGAACAAATCTCAGAACATTCTTGACATAAAGGATGGTAATACTCCAAGGCAAAGAAGAACAATTGCTGGGTAGCAAGGAACTCAAGGTATAACACCAAACATGAACAAGCTTGTGTTGGTGGGAAGGCAATAACGTGGTCGATGATAATACAATTCATCAAGGGCAAGGATGTTATTTCTCATCATGAATTCAATTGATATCCTGGATGAGCTCAGAATGTTGACGATCACGGCACCTTTGTCGCGAGAGTTCATGAAGATGTAATCGATCGGCGACGACATCAAGTCAAAGTAGTGATGAATTGAAAGGTTATTGGAACCAAGGGTACGACACAAACTCGAAACCAAGCTTGTTGTTCAAGGCGAAATGATATGACGATGAGGATCGACGTAAGGTTAGTTCATCGTCGAAAACTGTGCTCCGAGAAGAAGGACTAGGTAGCACAGTTAAAATCATCACGACAATGATATAGCCAAACAGGCTAGGAATGATGTGATCGGGTACAAACACGCATTTATAGAAGCTATCAAGAGTTGTTGAACCGTGAGTGCGGACTCGGTTCAGTTATTGGTGTCTTTGAGTGTTTAATAACTCGAGCCCGTGAAAAATTGGAATCAAGGAAGGTAGCACTTGATGAAGAACTCATAAGAAGTTATGCAGTTCCATGATAACCTCGAGATACCAGGGGTTAATACTCGACACAAGATCAAAGTAAAGGTTGGACTGGTGTATTGATCCATAGGAGACAATTGTTTTAACTTGCACAGAAATGATATTTAAAGGAGAACATGGTCGGAACCACGATTGCAAAAGGCCAGTTCTCGATATAAGATGAGCTTATACCAAAGGAAAATTAATTTAAGAGAAGCTTTAATAATAAGATCTACATCGTGTCCATGGGCATGAACACAAAGTTCAAGGTCGCCTCCCACTTCTCCAATGCACAACCTTTCATTCACATCTCACGCTCAATGAAGTTGTAGTGTTGAAATTTTATCCGCAAAATACCGTAAGAGTATGACTCGTGAAAACTTTTGAGTTCACACATATTAAGGAGGGCATAGGTTCAACCCACCAAGGCATCTTAGGAACATATACCATCAACTTCAGGGGTAAATAACTCAAGCTCGGAGGTAGAGCATGGTTGACAAAGCAGAGGATACAATTTACCAAAGGCATTATGTATCGTGGAAGGTCTCACAAAGTTATTGAATATGAAGGATGTCGACGGATAAAATCCAACAATGGACCCGATGGCCCACAAGGGTCCGACGTGAGCATCAAGATTTAACTAGAGGAAGAAGAATGCAAGGAGATCAGATTATAGAAACAACTGACTAACTCAATTGTCAAATGCCAAGGAATTATGATTTCCAAATCAAGGGATCAAGCAATGCCCGATTAGGGGTGGATAAGTTGAATAGCCTTAGGGTACAATCAAAGACAATTGGATTGGTCGAGAACCAATTCCAGCTTAAAAGAATGGCAGCTCAGCCGAAAAGTAATTTATAAGGATCAATGATGATTATGCGTATTCAAGAAACATATTGAGTCAACAGACTCAAAATGATAATGACAAGGAATGTCAATATGACTACGAGACTTATGGGATTAACCATAATGCAAGCAAGCAAGAATTTCAAGAGCCAAAGGCCCCAAAGGATTTTCGAAGATCGAATAGTATTTTGAAGACTTTTGTGAAACACATGAACAATCGATGAGCGGATACTCGACAAGTGCGAGGATTTATTTGAAGGGGTATTCATGTGGCAAAGAACTGCTAGGCAAGAGGCACAAAGTATTCTCGGAACAATAGGGAAAACTTCGGGTATCTTGTAATAACAAGATCAATGGGGATGATCATATGAATGGCAAGTGTAAGTAGTTATCCATACGGATTTATCCGTGGTCGTGAATAGCAAAGTGATGGGCACAAAGTCTCGAGAGAACATCGAGAGTATCTTCGAATCTTCCGTGTAGCAAAGTCATCTCGCAATAAGGGGCTCTCCGGTGGATGCGATCACGAGATCCTAATCTTAGAGTTAGCAAATTCATTTAACCCGAATAGAAGAGAGATCGAGTCCCGAGTAAAGGTCGAGGAGTAAAAGATCCTACTACCACCCAATGGCGACGTGTGCCGATAAGACACACAGCCATGTTAGTAAAAGTTTTGCAATGTCTAGACTCGACTTCGCCAAGGAGTTGGAAGGGGATTCCTACAGCAATGGCTCGATATTAATCTCAGACGCCTTCGATTCAATCGTACACTAATCATGCACGCAAATGTGTACGATCAAGATCAAGGACTCACGGAAGATATCACAACACAACTCTACAAATAAAATAAGTCATACAAGCATCATAATACAAGCCAGGGCCTCGAGGGCTCGAATACAAGTGCTCGATCATAGACGAGACAGCGGAAGCAACAATATCTCGAGTACGCACATAAGTTAAACAAGTTTGCCTTAAGAAGGCTAGCACAAACCGGGATACAGACGAAGAGGAGCATGCCTCCCGCTCGATCCTCCTAACTACTCCCGGTCGCCGCCGCCGGGCTGCACGTAGTAGTAGGCACCTCCAGTAGTAGTCTTCATCGACGGTGGCCTCTCGCCCTCGGCTCCATCGTCCGGTTGCAGCAATCGAATAGAGGTAGGGGAAAAGGGGAACAAGGCAACCGTGAGTACTCATCCAAAGTACTCGCAAGCAAGGAGCTACACTACATATGCATGGATATATGTGTAAAGGGCCATATCAAGGACTGAATCGCAGAATGCCGTAATAAGAGGGGATAGCTAGTCTTATCGAAGACTACGCTCGTCACCGCCTTGCAACAGTAGAAGAGGGGTAGGTTGAAGTCCTCCAAGTAACATCACATAGCAATAATCCTACCCGACGATCCCTCCTCATATCCCCGAGAGAGCGACCACCGTTTGTATCCGCACTTGAAAGGGTGTGTTTTATCAAGTATCCGGTTCTAGTTGTCATAAGCTCAAGGTACAACTCAAGTCATCCTGTTATCAAGATCACGGCTATTCAATAGATTAACTCACTGCAGGGTGCACCATCTTACCCAACACGCTTGATCCCATTTGGCCGACACACTTTCTCGGTCATGCCCGCCGCTGAAGATCAACACGCCGCAGCCCCACCTAGGCACAACAGAGAGGCCAGACGCCGGTCTAAACCTGCTGCCAGCAGGGTCTGGGCCCATCGCCTCGAGCACACCTCGCACGCTATGTAGGGCGGCCGAAGCGCACTCCAGCCTAGCAGTGCTCCACCCAATCCGCGGCGCGCCGCCTCGTCGCCGACGCCTCAAGTGCTTCGCCGATACCACGACGCCGGATACCCATAACTACTCCCGCAGAGATGGTTAGTGCGATAAGCTCAGAGCCAACTCAGATCAAATACCAAGACCTCGCAGCGTGTTAAGTATCCGCGAACGCCGAACAGGGCCAGCCCACCTCTCTCCTAGGCGGTCTCAACCTGCCTGCCGCCTCCGCCACAAAGATCCATCCAGAGGGCCGTCGACAAAGGTCCTTTCAGCCCCAATCCGTGAATCACTCATGGGTGCTCCACAAGCCGAATTCCGACTTTAGTCACCACATGTATCATGTATAAGATAGATATACCCGTGATCACCTCCCGAGTGATCACGGCCCGATAGTATAGCACAGAGCAGACGGACAAGAATGTAGGGCCACAGATGAAAGTACTAGCATCCTATACTAAGCATATAGGATTCTAGGTAAGGTAACAACAAGAGTAACAAGGACAAAGCTATGCATCAGATAGGTATAATCGAAAGCAAGAATATGCTACACTACTCTAATGCAAGCAGATAGAGAAGAGTAGGCGATATCTCGTGATCAAAGGGGGCTTGCCTGGTTGCTCGCAAGAGAGAGGGTCGCCAAGACGTAGTCGCATTTCGGTGGCATCAGCACCGGTCTCGGGGTCTACCGGGGAAGAAGAGGGGGGAAAACAGTAAATACGGAGCAAACAAAGCATCACAAAACATAACGAGGCAATACGCAGTGCTAGGTATGCCCTAACTTGGTAAGAGTTGATACCGACGAAGGGGGGAAACATCCGGGAAAGTATCCCCGGTGTTTCGCTTTCTACGCATTTCGAACCGAGGGGAAAAGTTGCATGTTTGCTATGCTAGGGATGTGTGGCGGCTAACGGGCTGCATATCCGATTCGCCTCGCCGCTCGAGCAACTTTCATGTACAAAGTATTTTGATCCGAGTTTCAGATTATTTTATATGAGTTTTCAAAGTTTTAATGTTTTTCTAAATTATTTATTAATTCAAAATAAATGAAAATTGCTAAGTGTACCCAGAACTGTACCCATTTAACCAGCAAAGAGGCTGGCCAGTTGGCCTGGTTGATTGAGTCAACCGCCACAACAGAGGTCGATCGATGGGCCACCGCTTCAGCCGCCAGGCTCGACCGGTCAGCCTTATCCACTAGAACAGTGGTCTGGGTCCATATGTCAGTGACACCAGGCTAATTTAGATTTTAACTAGCTGACTGGTCAGCCTTATCCACTAGAACAGTGGTCTGGGTCCATATGTCAGTGACACCAGGCTAATTTAGATTTTAACTAAATTAACATAGATTAAAACAAAGGGTGGGTCCCGGGTGTCAGTTTCAGCTATTTTGTTAAACAGTTTTATTAGGCTTTAATTAAGTGGTGAGGCATTAGTTAGAACGGGCATGCCCACACGTCAGATGGTTAACCCAGTGGGCTGAACGCGCGTGCACGCGTGCGTGCCCGCCGGTGAGCGCTGTTGACGACGGCACGCACGGAGGCGGCGGCTTCGGTGACTAAACGGGCAACCGAGCCCACCATAAGACCGGCGCCAGAGGCACGTGCTATGGCGCCTGTTGTTCGAGCAAAAACGATCGGAGTCGGCCGTAACGGCGGTGGCGGGCGACGACCGAGGCACGTCCTCGTCGGCGACGGAGATACAAGACGCGGAGGGGGGGAAAGGTCACTGAGAACCGAGAGCTCACAGGGAGGGTCGCGTGCGAGCTCGAGGAGGTGTTGGGGCGGTCCTGCGACGGAGAGGCGGGGCGGGCAGTCCGGAGAGCGGCGAGGTGGCTCCTCGGGGTCGAGTCAGAGACGGCAGACGGCAGACGAGGGTGACGGGTCGGGTAGCGACAACAGAGGCGAGGTGACTGGTCGGCGAGAGACGCGCGGGCAGCTTGGGTGGCCGGAGTCCGGGCGGCGAGGCGAACGGCTTGGTGAGCGGGTGAAGAAGAGGTCGAGGACGGGAGCCGGGTTGAGGAGGCGGGCGCCATGCGACGGCGGGCAGCGCCGGGCGGTGTCGGGTTCGGGCGACGAGGTCGCGGTAGGCGCTGGGGCATGGCAGCGGCGCGGCTCGACGGAGGCAGGAGCGAACGGAGGGAGGAGAGGCTGTGAGGGAGGGTTCAGGCACGAGGCGTCTCGCCTCTATGCGTGCGGCGGCGCGAGGGATGGTCAGGGGAGCGAGAGGAGTGGGGGAGGGTTCGTCACGCCAGTGGCTCGTGAGGTGGCTGGGCGCCAAGCGCGAGGGCGCCCAGATCGGCAGGGGAGGGAGGCGAGGAGGACGGCGATGAGGCGCCGCCGGGATGGCGCCGTGGCGGGCGGAGGCGGCGGGGTCGCTTGAAAGGCCCCGATCCAGATTGGATCGGGAGGGAGGAGGTGGCGCGGGGGGAGGGAGTGGCTGCCCTAGGGTTTCCGACGGGGAGGGTATGGGGAGGGGTGGGCCGGTCCTGGCATGTGGGTGGGCCGAGGCCCAAGGGGGGAGGCCTTTTCTGCTTTTATTTCTTTGTTCTATTTTTGTTTATTATTCCTTTTACTTTTCTTTTTCTGCTTTTATGTATAGTTTTCTTTATTTTAGTTTTACAAAATACACCAATGGTTCCTAAATTGGTATTGCTTATACATACTACGCCACATTAATTTGGGTAACTAAATAAAATAGTTTAATATTTTATTTATTGTAAAAGGAATTCAACTAATTGTTTTGCTACTACTCAAAACATTTTAGAGTATTTATGCCTTTAATAAAAGTGTGGTTCCTCCACCATAATTACTTATGAATTAGTTGGAACCACCTGAACACTTTAGTTTTAATATTAGAAAACCTTTAATGTTTGACTTGATTTTGAATTTGAATTTGAATCGGTTTCGAACTATCACGAGATTTGTAACAGTAACCGAGGTGACGTGGCATCGTTAACGCGGGATTACTGTAGCCTAATTATCCGGGCGTCACAAAAGGCCCTGGGCCTCTTCCCAAATATTGAGCGGGAAGGGCGCCAACAATTGGCCATTTTGAAGGGGAACATCTAGTACACTTATCCTGACTAAAGTTGGTCCTCGCCTGCCAAAGGCTCTGAGGATGACGCCGGCTTGGGCTCCACAATGACCTCCTTCCTGCCGTTGTGTTGGTCTTGGTCTTGTTGCACCGAAATGGCTGTCTTTGCTTGATGCTCTCGCCTGCGCTTGCCTCCTTTGCACCAAAGAGTAAACGAGGACACTTCGCGGGCTGGCGCCCGCCTGGCGCCCTTGGTCGTCATGGCTTGCGTCATGGGCACCTCGTGATGTACCCTGCCTTGATCTCTCCGCTCCTCATGAGCCACCGACGAGGCCATGCCCGAGGAGGCTTCTCATCCGCCTCATGAGGCTTGGTCCTCACAAGGGTCTTGAGCTTGTGCCGATGAAGATGGGCCAGACTGGCCACCCTTGAGCCACGCCAAGCAGGCCGCAGTGTGCAAGTCTGGGTACCCCCGTTCCCAGAACGCCGACAAATAACATAATTGGATCATATAACTATCCCTCAACATGCAACAAAGAGTCACTTCAAAGTCACTAATAGCGGAGAACAAACGAAGAGATTATGGTAGGGTACGAAACCACCTCAAAGTTATTCTTTCCGGTCAATCCATTGGGCTATTCCTATAAGTGTCACAAACAGCCCTAGAGTTCGTAGTAAAATAACAGCTTAAGACACACATCAACCAAAACCCTAATGTCACCTAGATACTCCAATGTCACCTCAAGTATCCGTGGGTATGATTATACGATATGCATCACACAATCTCAGATTCATCTATTCAAACCAACACAAAGTACTTCAAAGAGTGCCCCAAAGTTTCTACCGGAGAATCAAGACGAAAACATGTGCCAACCCCTATGCATAGGTTCATGGGCGGAACCCGCATGTTGATCACCAAAACATACATCAACTGAATCACGTGATATCCCATTGTCACCACAGATACACATGGCAAGACATACATCAAGTGTTCTCAAATCATTAAAGACTCAATCCGATAAGATTACTTCAAAGGGAAAACTCAATCCATTACAAGAGAGTAGAGGGGGAGAAGCAACATAAGATCCAACTATAATAGCAAAGCTCATGATACATCAAGATCGTACAAATCAAGAACACGAGAGAGAGAGAGAGAGAGAGAGAGAGAGAGAGAGAGAGAGAGAGAGAGAGAGAGAGAGAGAGATCAAACACATAGCTACTGGTACATACCTCAGCCCCGAGGGTGAACTACTCCCTCCTCGTCATGGAGAGCGCCTGGGTGATGAAGATGGCCACCGGTGAGGATTCCCCAGGCAGGTGCCGGAATAGGGTCCTGATTAGTTTTTGGTGGCTACAGAGGCTTGCGGCGGTGGAACTCCCGATCTATTCTGTTCCCCCATCGTTTTAGGGTATATGGATATATATATATATGCGGAAGAAATACGCCAGGGGAGCCATGAGGGGCCCACGAGGGTGGAGGGCGCGCCCAGGGGGGGTGGGCGTGCCCCTGCCTCGTGCCTCCCTTGTTTCTTTCCTGATGTGCACTCCAAGTCCCCCAAGTTTCTTTCCTTCCAAAAATTACTTCTCTAGAAGGTTTCATTCCGTTTGATATTCCTTTTCTTCGAAACACTGAAACAAGGGAAAAACCAGGAACTGGCACTGGGCTCTGGGTCAATAGGTTAGTCCCAAAAATAATATATAAGTGCATAGTAAAGCCCATAAAACATCCAAGATGGATAATATCATAGCATGGAACAATAAAAAATTATAGATACATTGGAGACGTATCAACACGCTTCACACTTGGTTACTAGTGTCACAAGATCCTCGAGGGCGGTGGGTGTAAGAAACCTTGCCTAACGCTTTTGCAAGCAAGGGCCCTCGGCCCTATGTGGGATCCACATATACCTCCATGTATCTCTGCAAACAGCTCCAGTCCTTCCTCCCGGGGGATGCACTTCAATTTCACACCATTCTACCTTTTCCTGTACAGGACGTCATCGACGAACTGGTACAAGGCAGACCGACGGGCTACTTTTTCCGCTTGTTCCTGCTCCTCAGGAAGTTCCCCTGTTTGGAGGAATTAGACAGTATGTTGTGCCCACGCCGGAGCCTGGGGCTCGACGGCAAGGTCCAAAGGAATTTCCTCTGCCATGGGAGTGGCTGTCTCCATGGCCAGGGCTTGACGCCCTGCCGGAGCCAGTTGCTCTTTGGCAGGCTTAGCGTCCATGGCGGCGTCCTTGCCAGCAGCCCCAGGGTGCTCAGCAGGAAAGTACTTGTCGGACATGATTTCCTTCGCTTGTTCCGCCCCGTTGATGGTTTGATGGATGGCTGAGTTAACGGAAGCAAAAAGGTACCTGGTTCCACAGGTAGCTTGAATGCTGCATCCTTCGACAGGTAATCGACGATGTCGTTCTCCGCTCGGGGAACGTGCTCCGCTTGGATACCGTCAAAGCGCTCCTCCAGCTTCCTCAATTCATCTACGTAGGCCTCCATCAATGGGCTCTGGTAATCCCTGTTGACTTGTCTGATGACAAGATGCGAGTCACCCTTGACGATGAGCTTCTTCACCCCGAGGTCTGTCGCGATCCTGAGACCGGCAAGCAGTCCCTCGCTACTCAGCAGTGTTGTTTGTGGACATCTCCCTGGGAAAGTGCATCTGGACCATGTACTTGAGGTGCTCTCCGGTGGGTGCGACGAGCAGCACACCGGCGCCGGTGCCTTGCAGCGAGAAAGCCCCGTCAAAGTACATGATCCAGTCGCGGCTCGCTTCCTTGCCGGGGAGAGCGGTCTCTTGGATTTCTTCGTCAGGTGTTGAGGTCCATTCCACAATGAACTCTGCCAAGATTCTGCTCTGGATTGTTGAGGTACTTTCAAACTTCAACCCAAAGCTCGACAACTCCAAGGCCCATTCCACAATCCTTCCGGTTGCATCCGGTTGTGCAAGATTCGTTAGAAGCGGAGGCGGTGACGACAGTGATCTCGTGGGCTTGGAAGTAATGACGTAGCTTCCTCGAGGCCATAAGGAGGTCAAGAGCAATTTTTGCACACCGAGTATTTCAACCTAGCCCCCTCGCAAGAGGGAGTCGACAGTAAACCGGTGCTGCATTATCTTCTTCTTCGCACCACTTTGCTTGATCAGGCGCGCGCGTCTCGATGGCGCCGGACTCGCCGGGGCCTTGTCGTGTCGGCACCAGGTCCTGCGGGGGAATCTTTGGCTCGCCGTCCGCTAGTTCTGCCGCTGCCACTACCTCCTCGTCGACCTCCCTCTGTGCCACCAGTGCGGCATTGACAACTTGATTCGTTGCCGCTAGATACAGAAGCAACGGTTCTTGTGGTTTAGGCGCAACTAGTATTGGCGTGGAGGAACGGTATTTCTTCAGATCCTTCAATGCCGCCTCGGCTTCTAGGGTCCACTCCATCGGGCCTTCCTTCTTCAACATTTTGAAGAAAGGAAGGGCGCGCTCGCAGGACTTGAGATGAATCGCTCATGGCGCGACATAGCCGGTGAGCCGACGACATCCTTGATCCGCTTGGGCGCCTAATCTGTTCAATATCCTTGATTTTGTCTGGTTTGCCTCGATCCGCTAAGCTACACAAAGAATCCGGAAGCTTGCCGAACGGAACACCGAAGACACACTTCTCAGGGTTCAGCTTAAGGTTGATCTTGCGCAGGTTGGCAAATGTATCTTGCAGATCTTGCAGAAGAGTTGCCCCGTCCTTGGTTTTGACCACTATGTCATCCATGTATGCCTCCATATTTCTATGGAGCTGGGGTTCAAAAGCAATTCGGACTGCTCTTGCAAACGTCAAGCCAGCACTCTTCAACCTGAAAGGCATCCGTAAAAAGCAATACGTACCATATGGGGTGATGAATGCTGTCTTCTCTTCATCTTCTCTTGTCATGAAGATTTGGTGGTAGCCTGAGTAGGCATCGAGGAATGACAGTAGATCACACTCAGCCGTGGAGTCGACAATCTCCACTTCCCATTTGCCTTGCGCACCACTACCGGATTGGCCAACCACGTCGGATGGAGCACTCCTCTCACCAAACCCGCCACTTCCAATTTCCTGATCTCCTCTGTGATGAACTCCTGCCTCTCCAGAGCCTACTTTCTGACCTTCTGTTTGACGGGCCGCGCATGAGGACAGACAACTAGATGGTGCTCAATCACCTCCCTGGGAACACCGAGGATGTCGGATGCTTGCCACGCAAACACGTCGACATTCGCCTGCAGGAAGGTGACGAGCGCGCCTTCCTATTTGCTGTCGAGGGTGGAGCCTATAGTGAAAGCCCCTCCCGTGCCATCCTCCCTGACGGACACCTTCTTGGTCTACGGTGGCTCAGCTCTAGATTTCTTGCTCTTGCCGGTGGAGCTCTCTGGCACGTCCTCGACGGTAGCACAACACTCCGAGGAGATGCGCTTGCGGAGTGGGTGTGAGAGCTCGGGCTTCTTCTTCCCTCCCGGGGCTTCAGCGGCAGGAGCAAGTGCCTTGGCGGCAGCTGCTGCAACTGCTTCCCGGTAAAGTTGGTCGGCGCAAATCAACGCGTCCTTCTTGTCGGAGGGGACAGAGATAATGGTCAACGGCCCGGGCATCTTTAGCATGTTGTAGGAGTAATGCAACGCCACCATGAACTTGGCTCGTGCCGGGCGGCCGAGGATCCCGTTGTAGGGCAAGGGGATCTCGGCCACGTCGAAGACGATCCTCTCCGTCCTGTGGTTCAACTCCCCTCCAAACGTCATGGGAAGCGTGACCTTCCCCTTCGGCTGGCTCCTCCCCGGATTGACCCCTTGAAACGTGCCCATTTCCTTGAGGTCTCCATCACGGATTTGCAGCCTTTTGATCACGACGGGCGAGATCAAGTTCAGGCCGGCCCCGCCGTCAACTAACATCTTGTTCACCTTGAGGTTGCGTATCGCTGGCGAGACCAACACGAGAAACACCGACCGCGGTTGTGCGGTCAGGGTGGTCCTCGGCGTCAAAGATGAGGGGCGTGCTGGACAACTTCAGCGGCTTCTAAGATTCGAACGAGGGCTCCGCTGCTGTAATCTCACGCGCCCACTGCTTGAGATGGCAGTGAGAAGTAGGCAGCGAGGCACCACTGTCAATGCACATGGCCTCTGTAGCCTTCTGGAACTCTTGCTCGCTGGACTCGTCGTCCTCGTCATGATCATCGTCTTCTTGCTTCTTGTCACGGCTCTGGCACCCTCCTCAGGCAGGGCTCGGGGGCTCTCTTCTATAGGGCCTCAGACCTTGCCAACCTCACAAGGCAGGCGCTTGGGCACCACTTGGAGGCGTGCTTCACGGCACGTGTCACTCAGGAGAGCACAGGTCAAGGGGTGCCCACCACCCAGGAGTTCATCACCAAAACCACTCAGGAACTGCAAGATGCAAGGGTGATGCGCGTCGACCGCCGCTCACGAGGCGCAGCTCCGCATCCTGGCGAGGATGCTGGGTTGCGTGTCTGCATCGATATCTGTCGGCATTCTAGGAACGGGGTCCCAGACTTGCTCTGCTCATGCCCTCGGGCGTGGCTCAAGGAGGCCCAACACGCCCATCTTCATCAACGCAGCTCAAGACCTCGCGAGGGGCCAGATTGCTGGGCGGACGACAAGGAGCTTCCTCGAGGCACGGCCCCGCCAGCTGGCTCATGAGGAGGCGGAGAGTTCAAGGCAGGGTACTCGCGAGGTGCCCATGACGCAAGCCATGACGACCAAGGGCGCCAGGGCGCCCGGCCACCAAGGCAAAGGTCCTCCTTTCCTCTTTGGTGCAAAGGGAGCAAGCGCAGCGAGAGCATCAAGCAAAGGCATCCGCTTTGGTGCAACAAGACCAAGACCAGCCCAACGGCTGGGGGAGTCATCGTGGAGCCCAAGTAGGCGCCATCACTAGAGCCTTTGGCGTGCGAGGACCAACTTTAGTCAGATAAGTGTACCCGTTGTTCCCTTCAAAATGGCTAATTGTTGGCGCCTTCCCACTCAATATTTGGGAAGAGGCCCAGGGCCTTCGCCTATAAATAGGAGTAGCCACCCCCAGGGCGGAGGGATCCGATTCCTCATCAAGAAACCAGTAGCTAGAGCGACTGAACACCACCTAGCAGTTCATCGCACCCGCCAAGAACAGGCCCTCACGAGGCTGTTCTTCCTTGTATTGTTCCTCATCAGCCCAAGAGGCAATCCACCACACCACACACTGGAGTAGGGTATTACACCACAATGGTGGCCCGAACCAGTATAAATCTTGTGTCTCTTGTGCTGTTCCGTTTAGTAGTTTAGGTCCCAGCGATTCGGCGAGGTGCGAGATGGTGGAAGGTTGGATCTCCTCGCGCACCCCAGTGTTCGAACCTCAAGGGTCTGCCGGAACCCGAACCGACATTTGGCGCGCTGTAGGTGCACCGAATCTGCTTTTCGCCGCCTGCGTTCTTCCTCGACCACTGCGAACCATGTCCGACGCCTGCTGGGCTCGCTGCCGAAGCGCCGAGCCGCCTCGCCCCATGTCACCCAGACAGCTCCTGTCGGGGGCGCCTCGCTGCTTCCTCGCCACCGCCATTAACGCCGCCACTCGCCCGGCGGGGAATGAGCAGCAAGCATCGCCCAAGACTCCGTCCCATGAGGCGGACGGCCGACCACACGCCGCCGCCACCCCGCTGGTTTCGCCACGCGCTTCAAGGCGCCATGGAGGCCCGAAGGCACTCGCCGCGCAAACGAGCTCCTGCGCTACCGCCTCGCCGACGACGTTTACGAAGAATGGCTCGACCGAAGTCACCGAGCTTCGTCCGCTGCTGAGAGGCCCGCAAGACCGTCTGTCTCGCTGACCGCACTTCGCCCCTGACGAGCGATGAAGCCCCGGGCGCCACAGCCGCCTCCTCAAGAAGGCTCTCGCCCCAAGGCGCTGCGGCCTGGCGGAAACCGCTTACCAGGCGCCGGGCGCTACCAGTAGCAGTAGCTGTCAAGAAGTTCTCGCCCACGAGAAGCTGCCCGAAGCGCCTCCCGCCCAAAGACGCCAGACCTCGCGCTGCCCCCCAGCCATGGGCGCAAGGAGGCCCGCAAGACCAAGCCTCTATCGTCCGAGGCCCCCCCCACGGCCACGGCGGGCTGCCGCGCTTTCACCTCCGGAAGGCGCAGCGTCGCGTGGGCCCGCCAAGTTCAAGCCAGACCTGCCTCCTCGCCACGACGGCACAGCTGACCCCACGGAGTTCCTCCAGCTTTATGAGCTGGGCATCGAGGCTGCTAACGGGATGAAAAGGTCATGGCGAACTGGTTTCCCCATGGCGCCAAGGACGGAGCCCGCACTGCTCCTCGACCGGCCCAGCACGCTCTCTTCCGGGCCGAGATGCACACCCGCTTCATCGCTAACTTCCGTGGTGTAACACCCCGGATGTAACTTTCCATATTTGTAACTCCAACTCTTGCCATTTTCGCATTGTGATATGATATTCCTCCGTGGTTGGGTTTTTGTCTTCGCTTTGCATTTTGTCCATGTCATGCATCTCATATCATGTCATCATGTGCATCGATTCGCATACGTGTTCGCCTCATGATTCCGAGCATTTTCCCGTTGTCCGCTTTTGCAATCCGCACTCCTATGTTCCCCGGCGCCCCTTTACGCTTTTTCCGTGAGTGGTACTAAACTTTCTCGGAATGGACCGAGGTTTGTCAAGTGGCCTTGGTACACCACCGTAGACCACCGTCAAGTTTCGGTCATTTGGAGCTCGTTTGGTACTCCAACGGTTAACCGCACTCAAGAAAGGCCTCTTTTAAGTTGCAGCCCAACACCCTTCAAAACAGCCCAATAACCCATCTAAGTCACTTCCATGCTCTCCGTCGTCGGATCACGATCGTGTGGGCGAAAACTACACCCCATTTGGAGTCTCCTAGCTCCTCTACCTACAAATATGCATCTCCTCCAACCGCAAACCCTAGCGATTTCCTCTCGCCACGGACACGTCCGGACGGAGCCGGATAAGTCCGCTGCGCCTGGCTGAATCAGAAGGCCACGTGGCGGGTCGCTTGCCCACGCCACTGCCGCCACCGCCGTCTGTCTCTGGCCCGCCCTCCCTGTCCCGCGCCCTGCCAACAGCCGGCCACCGCCCCGTGTCCGCCGCATGCCGCCGTCGCCGGTTCCGGCCATTGCCGCCGCCAGGCTTCTCCACCGCCTCGACCGGCGAGGATCCGCCGAGCAGCGGCTCGGCCTCGCCCTCCTTCCTCCGCCGCCTCTGGCTCGCCTTCGGCCTCCTCCTCCAGTTCTCCAGCGAGCTCCCCGACCGGCGACCTCGGGAATCAGCCGCCAGATCCAGATCCAGAGCCCAGCGTTGACTTTCCCCTCGTTTTTCCACTAAGTCATTTTCTGCAGAAAATTTGTTGCATTTTCATCGATCACATCTTTGCACCAGAGTCTGCTTTCGTGCGTATAATATGTCAAATTGTTCGCCTCAAGAGTAGATCATTTCATCTCATTGCATCATTTTCATTTGAGCTCATCTTGATGCCCGAAATGCTGTTGGAAGAGGGCTATGTGATGTTAGTTTCTGTTTCTTAACAGAACATGCACTTTTGTCATTTTTGCCATGATTGATGTGTGCACCCTATGATCTTGAGTCCTACATGTGTTTTGTAATATGCCATGCCATCTTTACAGGGGTGTATGCCATGTATTTTTGTGATCTCTGTGGTGACTAGCACAAGCATGCAAACTAGGCTTCATGATGTTGCTGATTTCAGCCCTGTTTTGCTGATATTTTTATGCCATGTTAACTTGATGCTACCGAGAGATCCATGCATATTTTGAGATACTTCAGTAAGGATGTTTTGAACATATGGTTATGCTCTATCCATCCATGCCCTTGTTTGCAATTATGGAGTGCCATAGCTTGAGTCAATCGAACTCTACTTTTTCTATAAATGTTTCCTCGCAGGTTGTTTACATGTTATTCAATTTTTCCAAGGTTGTTGTAGTTTATCCGTGTATGCTATGATGTTATTCTTGCCATGTATGTCTTCTATGCCATGTATTATTGATGTATGTATGCTTAGTTTATCATGTAATGCTCTGTAGTGAGTGCATCGAGCTATTAAACATGCCTACTTGTTATTTGTTTTGTCATGCCCTGTTTGCTGAATCATAACTAAACTTGCTATATTGACATGGGTGTTATTGCATTTTCTCGATCCTTTTGGCTCATGGTCAGTAAGGGACTTTTGTTCTATGCTTTGAGTAGATTCATGCCATGCCTTGTTTTGCTATTATAAGTTCCTGTAGCATGTTGTTTGCTTGCTCTGAACATTGCTTCCTCGATGCTGATTCTCGCCATGTTCGATTTTCACCAAGTCTGTGAAGTCGATATATTTTGCACTTTGCCATGCTTGTTTGGACCTGTTATGTGTGATTTAGCCGTAGCTCAGTGTTCATCTTTTGTCAAGCATCTTGAGTAGATCACTGCCATATGCTTTGTTGGTACGCTTGGGTGCAGTAGCTTAATTTCTTGTTGCTTGCTAAGTGGCATCATGTTAATGGCAGATTTGTGCCATTCTTGTTTTGCTTGTCATTTGCAAACCGTGCATCCGATTCGGTGATCTTTATATCGATTTCAACCGAAATCATCTCATCTTTCCAGCGCATACTTGGTTTGCCAAGTTGATGCCTGGTTCATCATTTTCCTTCCGAGCACGATACGCATTGCATATCACATCTCGCATATCATGCCATGTATTGCATCATGTTGCTTGTGCATTGCACCGTGATTTATTGTGGTTCCTTTGTTTGTGTTCTTGCTTTGGGTAGAGCCGGAGACGAGTACGTGAACGAGGAACCTGTTGAGAACGCTTACGAGGATCAAGCTTTCGACAACTCGAGAACCTTGCGCAAGATGACCATACCCTCGAAATCACTTCTATCTTTGCTTGCTAGATGCTCGCTTTTTGCTATGCCTATGCTACGATGCCTATCACTTGCTTATCATGCCTCCCATATTGCCATGTCAAGCCCTAACCATCCTTTCCTAGCAAACCGTTGTTTGGCTATGTTACCGCTTTGCTCAGCCCTCTTATAGCATTGTTAGTTGCGGAAGATGAAGTTTGTTCCTTGTTGAACATGGAGATGTTGTTCCTTGTTGGAACATGTTTACTTGTTGGGATATCACAATATCTATTGTTTAATTAATGCATCTATATACTTGGTAAAGGGTGGAAGACTCGGCCTTATGCCCGGTGTTTTGTTCCACTCTTGCCACCCTAGTTTCCGCCATACCGTGTTATGTTCCTTGATTTCGCTCCTTACACGGTTGGGTGATTTATGGGACCCCTTGACAGTTCGCTTTGAATAAGACTCCTCCAAAGAAGGCCCAACTTTGGTTTTACCATTTGCCACCTAAGCCTTTTTTCCCCGGTTTTCGCGAGCCCGAGGGTCATCTTTATTTAACCCCCGCCAATGCTCCTCGAGTGTTGGCCCAAACTAGAGTGCTTTGTAGCCCTCAAGGAAACTTGAGGTCTGGTTTTAGTTGTACGGACTGCTCATCCGGTGTGCCCGAGAACGAGATATGTGCAGCTCCTATCGGGATTTGTCGGCACATTCGGGAGGCTTTGCTGGTCTTGTTTTATTGCTGTCGAAATGTCTTGTAGTCCGGGATTCCGAGATCGATCGGGTCTTCCTGTAGAAGGAATATCCTTCGCTGACCGTGAGAGCTTATAATGGGCTGTTGGGACACCCCGCAGGTATTATCTTTCAAAGCCGTGCCCGTGGTTATGAGGCAGATGGGAATTTGTTAATGTCCGTTGTAGAAAACCCGGTTGACCTTAATTAAAACACATCAACCGCGGTGTAACCGTGATGGTCTCTTCTCGGCGGAGTCCGGAAGTGAACACGGTGTTGGAGTTATGTTTGACGAAGTAGTTCAGATCACTTCTTGATCGCTACTAGCTTCACGACCGTGCCTTTGCTTCTCTTCTCGCTCTCTTTGCGTAATGTAGCCACCATATATGCTAGTCGCTGTCGCAGCTCCACCTCACAACTCTGTCCTTCCTATAAGCTTAAATAGTCTTGATCTCGCGGGTGTGAGATTGTCGAGTCCCCGTGACTCACAGATTCTACCAAAACAGTTGCAGTGCCGACGATGCGGTCAGGTGGTGACGAACCGAGCTCAAGTGGGAGTTCGACGAGGAACGTGGTCGTTATTATGTGTCTTTTCCCGATGATCGAGTGGAGCCCAGCTTGGGACGATCGGGATCCGTAGCATTTGGGGTAGTCTTCTTTATTTTGGTTCCGTAGTCGGACCTTGAGTGTAATCTGATGATGGATGTTTATTTATGTATTGTGTGAAGTGGCGATCGTAAGCCAACTATGTATCTCTTTCCTTATGTATTACATGGGTTGTGTGAAGATTACCTCACTTGCGACATTGCTTTCAATGCGGTTATGCCTCTAAGTCGTGCTTCGACACGTGGGAGATATAGCCGCATCGAGGGCGTTACAAGTTGGTAATCAGAGCCATCCCCGACTTAGGAGCCCCTGCTTGATTGTTTGCTTGCGTTGTTGAGTCTAGAACAAAAATGTTTTGAGTCTTAGGATTATATATATCGGAGAGTAGGATTCTTTTTACTCCCCAGTCCCTTCGTCGCCCTGTGAGGTCTCCTGACGTAGAAGTTTTGACTCTCCTCTCCTCAAATTTCACTAAAAAATTTTTTTTAGGATCACGCGGGTATCTTGGAATCGTTCCGATGGTTTTGTGACGAGAACATTGTTCTTGGTGCCTCCTGACATTTAGGGGTTGTGGCAGTGTCCCGGGGAGTTGAGCTCCGAGGTGTTGTCGCCACAATTTTATCGCTGCAGCTCGAATACTTGAGCTTTGCCGACATCGAAAATCTCTTTTGTACAGTTGTTGGTGAGATAACCCCGATAACCCAAGATCGGGCGAGCTCGAGTATTGCCATGACTCAGATAACGGATGCTTTTCAAGGTCGAGGTACACGATTTCAAGGTTTCTTGGTTATGTGTTGACGGATGGATACAGCTGGATCTAGGTATTGTTAGTTTGGGTGATATATTTTGTGTCCCCCAGATCCCCAACACCAGATTGCATAACCGTAAAGTTTCGGAGTTTATAGGTGGGATTCAAGTAGCTCTTAGCATTTCTTCCCGCAGATATTTGGTTTGTGATTGGGTAATCCTTACCACTTATTTGTTCCAATGTATTTTGTTATTTTTTTCATCAACCTTAATCAAGTGGCTTCTCACCTTAATGGACGGTGATGTTAACTTTGGAATTCATTCGCTCATCCTTGTTCAATGTTTATTGTGAAGACTATATGTTGCAATTTCTATCCGCTGATTCAACTTGTCTATCTGCTCATCAAAGTGCTAACGGATGTCACCCTCTTCAGATGGCTCCGCCAACGCGCCTCAATCCGAACGCAATGATGGGAGTCGGTCGAACCTCCACCTCCACCTCCGCCTCCCGGAGGCATGGCAAGCTATCATGGCAGCCACCAATGCCAATGCTCGATGATTTTGCAACTCTTGCAAGAGCGCACTCAAGGGCAAGGCAATCAAGGAAATCAAGGCCAAGGCAACAACCAGCCGCACTTTGCTACCCTCAATCAGTTCCTCGCTAATCAGCCAAGTCTTTCGGTTTACGTGGTCGAGGCCACGACGCCGACGATTGGCTTGTGGACATCTGCAAACATTTTGAATGTAGCAATGTCGACCGAGGACTTTGTCAAGTTTGCTTCGCTTCAACTCAAGGACCAAGCTGCCGAGTGGTACCAAAGAATACAAAGATTCCAGAGGAGGTCGTGTCATTACCCGGATGAGTTCCGCCGAGACTTCGAGCTCACCACATTCAAAAGTGTTGTTGAGAGCAAGCGTGAGGAGTTCCGCAATCTCAAGCAAGGCAACATGTCTGTATCAATACAATATCCAGTTCCAGAAACTCGCCGCTTCGCTAAGCAAGACGCCCCCGATGAAAAGAGTATGATCTATCAATTCAGAGGTGGTCTCGAGAAGATCTGCAATTAGCTCTCGTGCTTTTTGAGCCGTAAAAGTATGATGAATTCTACAACATGGCATCAAGCAAGAAGCTGCCCAGCTCAAATGTGAGGCTTCTAAGAAGAGAATCAGGGATGCAGTTCAGTCTTCTTCTTCCTCTCAAGTGGCAGCTAAGCAGCGAAGTTCTACCTTCCTCCTCCTCCGTCTGGCCAGCCTTTATCAGCAGAAGAACTCAGTGGTCGTGGATCTTCCCACCCACCCAACCCAAAGCTATCGTAACAAGTCTAATTCTCAAGCTCCAAGGTCAAATGCTCCTTATCACCGTCCGCCTCGTGAGGTGACTTGCAACAAATGTCGCCAGAAGGTCACTATGCTAACAAGTGCTTCAACCAAAGGCGCCTTCCGCCTCCTCCTCCTGTGAAATCTTCCAGCAATGCAAAGGTCAAGCATAATCCCAAGTCTGCAAGGTGAATATGATGAATGCAGCTCAAGCGAGGATTCTTCGATGTGATAATGGGTAATCTCTCGCTAATGATATTCCCGCAAAAGTCTTATTTGATACTAGTGCATCGCATTGTTTCATCTCAAGACCTTTTGCATCTAAGCATGAGTTGGGTTATCAAGAATTGCCTAGTTCTTTATCAATTGTGTCCCCTGCAAGCAAATGACAGCTAATAATTATGTCCCTGATGTTTCTATCAAGATGGGCGATTATAGATTTCTGGCTAAACCAATTGTCCTTGGTGACTCGGATATTGATCTTATTCTCGGGATGGATCGGCTTTCAAAGACAAAGCTCAGCTTGATTGTGCTGCCAGGAAATTCAATTGACTCACTCTTCTAATGATGTGATCATCTATGCCGCTCGTGATGAAACCATTCGGTTGTTTTCTCTCAATGAGAAGGGCGAATTGATGCTATCTCTCGATTCCAAATTTGTGAGTACCAAGATGTCTTTCCGTAAGAGCTTCCAGAATGCCTCCTCACCGCCGCTTGAATTCAAGTATCGATCTTGAGCCCGCATCGAACCCGCTTTGCAAGCGCCCATACAAGCTTGGACCTAATGAGCTGAAGGAATTGAAGAAGCAGCTCGATGAACAAGAGCGTCTGGTTTGATCGGACCGAGTTCATCTCCTTGGGGTTGTGGTGTTCTTTTGTCCGAAGAAGGATGGCACGGACCGACTTTTGCGCCGACATCATTCATTGAATAAGAAGACTATCAAGAACAAGTATCCACTTCCCAACATCAATGAGCTTTTCGAGCAACTCAAAGGTGCTAAAGTGTTCTCCAAGCTTGACCTTCAGATGGGTTATCATCATATTCGATTCGTGAACAAGATATTCCCAAGACAGATTCGTAACAAGCTTTGGTTCTTATGAATATACTGTCATGTCTTTCGCCTTGTCAATGCTCCTCCAACATTCTCTCGAATGATGAACTTCATCTTCAACCCCTACACCAATGAATTCGCCTTGGTCTATCTTGATGATATTTTGGTCTTCCAAGAATAAGAAGGATCATGCCAAACATTTGCGATTGGTGCTCGACAAGCTCAGAGAGTATCAATTTATGCTAAGTTTTCCAAATGTGAATTTTGGCTTGATGAAGTGCTTTACCTTGGTCACATCATCTCCGCCAAGGGCATCGCTGTTAATCCCGAGAAGGTGTCTCGCAGTTGTGAATTGGGAACCTCCTCGTAATGTCAAGCAGCTCAGCAGTTTTCTTGGACTTGCAAGCTATTGTCAAGATTCGTTGAGAACTTCTCTAAGATTGCAAAGCCTCTTTCCAACCTCCTCCAAGCATGTGAAGTATGTCCGGTCTCCCGAGTGTGACGTTGCTTTCAATACTCTCAAAGAGAAACTCGTCACAGCTCCCTGCCTTGACTCCTCCCGATGAATCCAAGCCATTCAAGTTTTCTCGTGATGCTTCTCTTCAAGGTCTCGTGCTGTGTTAATGCAAGAGAAGAGAGTTGTGGCCTATACCTCTCGTCACTTGAAGCCAACGAAAAGAACTACCCCACTCACGATCTTGAGTTGGCGGCAGTTGTCCATGCATTGATAACATGGAGACATCTCTTGTTGGGAAGGAAAGTGGACATATTCACCGATCACAAGAGTCTCAAGTATATCTTCACTCAACCCAACCTCAACCTCTGCAAACTCGATGGGTCGAAATGATTCAAGAGTACAACCCAAGTATTGAATATACTCGGCAAGGCCAATGTGATTGCAGATGCTTTGAGCAGAAGGCTTATCGCAACAGCTTTAATCCTCAAGCCCTTCCAACCGGATCTTTGTGAAGCTTTCCGCAAGCTGAATCTTCAAGTTGTTCCTCAAGGCTTTCTTGCCAACCTCATAGTCTCTCCTACTTTGGAAGACCAAATTCGTGAGGCTCAACTCCTGGATACCATGGTGAAAAGGTGAAACGTGGTATCGACAAGGGCATTTCAAGTACAAGTGCTTCCACATTGATGACAAAGATACTTTTCTTCGAGGACCGGATTGTGGTTCCTAAGGGTGATCTACGAAAGTCATTATGAACGAGGCACACAATTCCCTTCTATCCATTCATCCCGAAGTACGAAGATGTACCATGACCTCAAGCAAATATTGGTGGACTCGAATGAAGCGAGAAATTGCTCAATTCGTGAATGAGTGTGATGTCTGCAGAAGAGTGAAAGCAGAACACCAACGACCAGCTGGTCTCCTCCAACCTCTTGCTATTCCGAATGGAAGTTTGATCATATCGAAATGGACTTCGTGACTTGTTTTCCTAAGTCCAAGCGTGGAAATGATGCTATCTTCGTTGTCATTGACAAGCTTACTAAAGTGGCTCATTTTCTTCCTATCAAAGAATCTATCACAGCAGCTCGCTTGGCAGAGCTATACACCTCCGTGATTGTCTCCTTGCACGGCATTCCACAATTGATCTCTTCGCACCGTGGCAGCATCTTTACCTCCAAGTTTTGGGATTCTTTTCGAAGGCCATGGGCACCAACATTCGCTTTCAAAGACAGCTTTCCATCCTCAAACAAGTGGCCAAGTCGAGCGAGTCAATCAAATCCTTGAAGATATGCTCGGGCTTGTGTCATTTCCTTTGGTATGAAGTGGAAGATTGTCTTCCATATGCCGAAGTTCTCCTACAACAACAGCTTCCAAGCGAAGTTCTGCAAGGCCCCATTCGAAATTCTCTATGGCGTAAAGTGTCGCACTCTCTCAATTGGTCCGAGACAGGTGAACGCCAACTTCTTGGCAACGACTTGATCATAGAAGTCAAGAAATGTGCAAAGTCATTCGTGAGAATTCAAAGCCGCATAATCGCGCCGAAGAGCTATTATGATGACAAGCACCGTGATGTGGCTTTTGAAATCGGAGACCATGTCTACCTCCGCGCTCTCCAATGAAAGGCACTCGCCGCTCGGTATCAAAGGGAAGCTTGCCCCTAGATACGTGGGTCCTTTCAAGATCATTGGCAAAAGAGGCGATCTCGCCATCAACTTGAGCTTCCGTCCAACTTCGCGAACGCACGATGTGTTTCACGTGTCACAGCTTCGCAAGTGCTTCAAGACTCTCGAACGCACTATCAACTTCAAGAAATTGACCTCCAAGAAGATCTCTCTTATCATGAGCACCCCTGCTGCTATTCTTGAAGAAACCGAGCGCAAGACTCGCAACAAGTCAATCAAATTCCTGAAAGTGAAGTGGTCACACCATTCCGACCGAGAAGCCACCGGAGCGCGAGGATCACCTCCGCTCCGAATATCCGGAGTTCTTTCAGTCCTAGATCTCGGACGAGATCCTCTTGTAGTGGTGGAGTGTTGTAACACCCGGATGTAACTTTCCATATTTGTAACTCCAACTCTTGCCATTTTCGCATTGTGATATGATATTCCTCCGTGGTTGGGTTTTTGTCTTTCGTTTTGCATTTTGTCCATGTCATGCATCTCATATCATGTCATCATGTGCATCGCATTTGCATACGTGTTCGCCTCATGATTCCGAGCATTTTCCCGTTGTCCGCTTTGCAATCCGCACTCCTATGTTCCCCGCGCCCCTTTACGCTTTTTCCGTGAGCGGTACTAAACTTTCTGGAATGGACCGAGGTTTGTCAAGTGGCCTTGGTACACCACCGTAGACCACCGTCAAGTTTCGGTCATTTGGAGCTCGCTTGGTACTCCAACGTTAACCGCACTCTCGCAAAGGCCTCTTTTAAGTTGCAGCCCAACACCCTTCAAAACAGCCCAATAACCCATCTAAGTCACTTCCATGCTCTCCGTCGTCGGATCACGATCGTGGGCGTAAACTACACCCCATTTGGAGTCTCCTAGCTCCTCTACCTATAAATATGCATCTCCCTCCAACCGCAAACCCTAGCAAATTCTCCCCTCCGCCGCATGACACGTCCGGACGGAGCCGACACGTCACGCCACCACGCCTGCTGCCATCACCGCAGGCCGCCACGTGGCAGGCTCACACGCTTCGCTGCTGGCCGTGAGCCAGGCCCGCCGAGCCCGGGCCTCGGCCCTCAGCATACCACGCCCGGCACCCCCGCCTCCGCCTCGGCCTCCGCCGCCTCGCCCGCCGCCTGTCGCCTCGTCAGCCCCGCCGCCGGCCGCCTCCTCCGCCCGACCGGCGAGGATCCGCCGGAGGCCGCGCCCTCGGCCTCCTCCCTCCTCCGGCCTCTGCTTCCTCCCTCGGCTCCGGTGCTCGGCGAGCTCCCGACTCCGCGAGCTCGGAATCGCATGCCAGATCCAGCTCCAGAGCCCAGCGGTTGACTTTTCCCCCTCGTTTTTCCACTAAGTCATTTTCTGCAGTAAAATCATTGCATGTTCATCGCATCACATCTTTGCACCCGTAGCTCCGTTTCATGCGCACAATATGTCAAATTGTTCGCCTCGAGGAGTAGATCATTTCATCTCATTGCATCATTTTCATTTGAGCTCATCTCGATGCCCGAAATGCTGTTGGAAGAGGGCTATGTGATGTTAGTTTCTGTTTCTTAATAGAACATGCACTTTTGTCATTTTTGCCATGATTGATGTGTGCACCCTATGATCTTGAGTCCTACATGTGTTTTGTAATATGCCATGCCATCTTTACAGGTGTGTATGCCATGTATTTTTGTGATCTCTGTGGTGACTAGCACAAGCATGCAAACTAGGCTTCATGATGTTGCTGATTTCAGCCCTGCTTTGCGATATTTTTATGCCATGTTAACTTGATGCTACCGAGAGATCCATGCATATTTTGAGATACTTCAGTAAGGATGTTTTGAACATATGGTTATGCTCTATCCATCCATGCCTTTTTTGCAATTATGGAGTGCCATAGCTTGAGTCAATCGAGCTCTACTTTTGCTATAAAATGTTTCTGGCAGATTGTTTACATGTTATTCAATTTTGCCAAGGTTGTTGTAGTTGATCCGTATGCTATGATGTTGTTCTTGCCATGTATATCTTCTATGCCATGTCTTCTTGATGTATGTATGCTTAGTTTATCATGTAATGCTCTGTAGTGAGTGCATCGAGCTCTTAAACATGCCTACTTGTTATCTCTGCTTTGTCATGCCCTGCTTGTTGAATCTCAGAATCTAAACTTGCTATATTGACATGGGGTTATTGCATTTTCTCGATCCTTTTGGCTCATGGTCAGTAAGGACTTTTGTTCTATGCTTTGAGTAGATTGATGCCATGCCTCGTTTTGCTATTATAAGTTCCTGTAGCATGCTGTTTGCTTGCTCTGAACATTGCTCCTTTGCCATGCTTGTTTGGACCTGTTATGGTGTGATATAGCCGTAGCTCAGTGTTCATCTTTTGTCGAGCATCTTGAGTAGATCACTGCCATATGCTTTGTTGGTACGCTTGGGTGCAGTAGCTTAATTTCTTGTTGCTTGCTAAGTGGCATCATGTCTGTTAATGGCAGATTTGTGCCATTCTTGTTTTGCTTGTCATTTGCAAACCGTGCATCCGATTCGGTGATCTTTATATCGATTTCAACCGAAATCATCTCATTTTTCCAGCGGCATACTTGGTTTGCCAAGTTGATGCCTGGTTCATCATTTTCCTTCCGGAGCACGCATACGCATTGCATATCACATCCCGCATATCATGCCATATATTGCATCATGTTGCTTGTGCATTGCACCGTGATTTATTGTGGTTCCTTTGTTTGTGTTCTTGCTTTGGGTAGAGCCGGGAGACGAGTACGTGAACGAGGAACCTGTTGAGAACGCTTACAAGGATCAAGCTTTTGACAACTCTAAGAACCTTGCAGGCAAGATGATCATACCCTCGAAATCACTTCTATCTTTGCTTGCTAGATGCTCGCTCTTTTGCTATGCCTATGCTACGATGCCTATCACTTGCTTATCATGCCTCCCATATTGCCATGTCAAGCCCCTAACCATCCTTTCCTAGCAAACCGTTGTTTGGCTATGTTACCGCTTTGCTCAGCCCTCTTATAGCGTTGTTAGTTGCGGTGAAGATGAAGTTTGTTCCTTGTTGAACATGGAGATGTTGTTCCTTGTTGGAACATGTTTACTTGTTGGGATATCACAATATCTATTGTTTAATTAATGCATCTATATACTTGGTAAAGGGTGGAAGACTCGCCTTATGCCCGTGTTTTGTTCCACTCTTGCCACCCTAGTTTCCGCCATACCGTGTTATGTTCCTTGATTTCGTTCCTTACACGGTTGGGTGATTTATGGGACCCCTTGACAGTTCGCTTTGAATAAGACTCCTCCAAAGAAGGCCCAACTTTGGTTTTACCATTTGCCACCTAAGCCTTTTTTCCCCGGTTTTCGCGAGCCCGAGGGTCATCTTTATTTAACCCCCGGCCAATGCTCCTTCGAGTGTTGGCCCAAACTAGAGTGTTTGCGGCGCCACCTCAAGGAAACTTGAGGTCTGGTTTTAGTTGTACGGACTGCTCATCCGGTGTGCCTCGAGAACGAGATATGTGCAGCTCCTATCGGGATTTGTCGGCACATTCGGGCGGCTTTGCTGGTCTTGTTTTATTGCTGTCGAAATGTCTTGTAGTCCGGGATTCCGAGATCTGATCGGGTCTTCCCGTAGAAGGAATATCCTTCGTTGACCGTGAGAGCTTATAATGGGCTGTTGGGACACCCCGCAGGTATTATCTTTCAAAGCCGTGCCCATGGTTATGAGGCAGATGGGAATTTGTTAATGTCCGGTTGTAGAAAACCCGGTTGACCTTAATTAAAACACATCAACCAAGGTGTAACCGTGATGGTCTCTTCTCGCGGAGTCCGGGAAGTGAACACGGTGTTGGAGTTATGTTTGACGAAGTAGTTCAGATCACTTCTTGATCGCTACTAGCTTCACGACCGTGCCTTGCTTCTTCTTCCCTCTCTTTTGCGAATGTAGCCACCATATATGCTAGTCGCTTGCTGCAGCTCCACCTCACAACTCTGTCCTTCCTATAAGCTTAAATAGTCTTGATCTCGCGGGTGTGAGATTGCTGAGTCCCCGTGACTCACAGATTCTACCAAAACAGTTGCAGGTGCCGACGATGCCAGGGCAGTGACGCAACCGAGCTCAAGTGGGAGTTCGACGAGGAACGTGGTCGTTATTATGTGTCTTTTCCTGATGATCGATGAGTGGAGCCCAGCTGGGACGATCGGGGATCTGTGTAGCATTTGGGGTAGTCTTCTTTTATTTTGGTTCCGTAGTCGGACCTTGAGTGTAATCTGGATGATGGATGTTTATTTATGTATTGTGTGAAGTGGCGACTGTAAGCCAACTATGTATCTCTTTCCTTATGTATTACATGGGTTGTGTGAAGATTACCTCACTTATGCATATTGCTTTCAATGCGGTTATGCTCTAAGTCGTGCTTCACACGTGGGAGATATAGCCGCATCGAGGGCGCTACATTGGTACTCGCGATCGGCCACCCGCCGTGAGAGACATGCGCCGAATTACAGCAGCCGTGGAAACCCCGCAAAGTACATCCAGCGCTTCAACAACGCACGCCAAGATCCCTGTGGTAACGGAGGAGGCCATCATCTCTGCTTTCTCCGACGCTGCGGCGCTGACGTCAAGATGAAGGAGGAGCTGGCGATGCATGAAGATCTGCACCTCCTCTGAGCTGTTCAACTTATGGCGACCAAGCGCGCCAGGCTGAGGAGGGCGCCTCCCTCGCCGAGCTGCCTGCCGCATGATCCCTAAGAAAAGAAGCCCAAGGCCAAGGACGTGAAGCGCAAGGGCTGCTGCATCGCGGCCAACCAGAGACCAAGCGAGGCAGAGATCAGCCCGAGTCCTCCAAGGGCAGCCCGCATGCTGCGTACCATGACCTCCACACCCACAACACCAATGAATGCCAAGAGCTCCGGGCGTCAGACAAGGAAGGAAGGGTCGGCAGACGCCTGAGCGCAGCGACCGGGCTACGGCCGAGGAGGAGGAAGGAATGCAGACGCTGGGAAGACCATGCCCGCGCTTAAGGGTGGCGTGACCAACCTCGCGAGGACTGTTAGCAAGACCCGCCTCGCGAGGGAGGCTGGAGGGATCAGCCTCACGAGGATCGCCTGCAGGGGAACGCAGAGCCTCCCTCCGCTGCCGCCAAGAGCCAAGGAGAAATAAGGACCGCATCGACGGGGGCTGGGGCTTCCAGAACCGCGGCGATCGTCAGATCCTGGGCGGAGCTCAAGCCCAGCCTCTCAAACAGATCTTCAAGCAGTTCGCCCACAAGTGAATGCAGTCCTCCCTAAGCTCGAGGCCGCCTTCTCGGTGGTCGGCGCGGCGCCATCACGCTCAGCTTCGGCGGATCAGCTCAAGTGCGCTGCCACAGCCGGAGTTCTCCGATGCTTTGTTCCCCAATCATCGAAGAACGTGCTGGTCACCAAGACCTCATCGACGGGCGGGCAGGACTCAACGCCCGTCCGTGGAAACATTCAACAATCTTCGCGCCTTACGATCAGCTTCAGCCAACCAAGCCTTTCTCCGGAGTCACCGACGGCTCCACGGTCCAGATCGGGCAGGTCCGCCTTCCTATCACCTTCGGGGCTCGCGACAACTACCACACCGAGCTCATCGACTTCGACGCCGCCCACATTCGCCTGTCGTACAACGCCATCCTCGGCACCGCGCCGGGCCAAATTCATGGCCAGTAACTCCACCACGGCTACAACATCCTCAAGATGCCAGAAGCGGCGGGTCATCACGGTGCCCTGCGGAAGAGAGAGACGCAGCAGTGTTCCTCGAGCGAGCCTTTCAGCCGCATTGCTAGATGACCTGCACCACAAGCAGCAGGAGGGCTCCCGAGGCCGCCCCAAGAAGAAGAAGACATCGACCGCCCGGCCTCAAGAGGCAGGCCCCTCAGGCCCGTGGCCCGGCCAGGGGAGCCCTTCCATCGCAGATAGAGCGCCTGGCGCCTCCTCAGCCGGGCTCTGGGGCTCTCCCCCAGAGGGCCGCCGACCTCGCCAAGGTCACGAGGGAGGCGCTTGGGCACCACGTGAGGCGTGCTCAAGCACGCTTCCATAGCGAGGAGCAAGGCAGGAGGGCCGAACCTCGGGAGTTCGCTGCCAAGGCCATTCAGAGCTACAGGAGTCAAGGGTCATGAGGCAGCCGCCTCACGTCCCGTGGCCCCCCATCCAGCGAGGATGGTGGGCTGCACGTCTGCATCAACATACCAGGCTCAACCGAGCCGCATCTCAAGAGCGCCTCTGGCCCTCGCGAGTGGGACGTTGCGAGGGCCCGCCCCACAGCTACGTGTGCATGCCTCACGGCCTGCCAAACGCGGTTGCTGCGCACCATCATCTCATGAGGGCCTTCCTAGAGGCTCGATAGGTCAGGCACGCCACAGCCCTGGCGGAGATGGAGATGGCTCCCGAGGAGCCGCCTCCCGGATCCTCCCGAGGCCTCGGCCTCGGGGCTCGTGAGATCGGCCCGCAGCCCATCGAGTCTGCTACACCAACACCCCTTCGTCCCCAACATCACCAGTGACATCTTTAAGTTTTGTTCTCGGCCGGGGCGCCTTCAGGCCACATTATTCCCAGTGCCGTGGGTCCGCCCCCGCATGTACCCTTTTATTTCATGTCATTAGCCTATCCTGTTAGGGCGCCTTGGGATGCATCATCCCAAGCCACTCGGCCTGTCCCAAATGCGGCATGTATCCTTCTTACGCTTTCCTTAGGATTATGCTCTCGCTCCACCATGCTTGTTATTTGGTGCCTTTTCCTGGGTGACGAAATCTTGCACGCTAAAGGGGGTGCCCGAGCATCGCGACTCAGGCTCCTACCGGCTCTTCGGCCCTCACCGGTCTTGTCCATGGCATCGCGACCTGGCTTGCCAACGACAGCTGAGACCAGCCCGAGAGCCGACCGAGGACATAGAGTTTCAATCATCTAACCTAGCTTATGCTGTAAAGGGGGTGCCCGAGTATTGTGACTCAAGGCTCCTACTGCTCTCCGCCCTCACCCTCTGGTCTTGTCCATGGCATCGCGACCGGCTTGCCGGCGACGGCCGAGACCAGCCCGAGAGCCGGACCGAAGACGAGAGCACCGCATCCGCCAAATTTGCAGTGAATACACTCAAGATAAGACCCAAGGCTCGTGTGAAGAAGGCGAATGCCTGTGAAGCTCATCCTTTTTGGAAAAGGCCTAGTGCCTGTGAAGAAGGTGAATGCCTGTGAAGCTCATCCTTTCTGGAAAAGGCCCAGTGCCTGTGAAGAAGGCGAATGCCTATGAAGCTCATATTTTTCGAAAAAGGCCCAGTGCCTGTGAAGAAGGTGAATGCCTGTGAAGCTCATCTTTTTCGAAAAAGGCCCAGTGCCCGTGAAGAGGGCCAACGCCCGTGAAGCTTGCTTCCCAGAAGAAAGGCCCGGAGCCTGTGAAGAGGGCCAACGCCTGTGAAGCTCGCCGCCCGTGACACTCTCACGTAATAATGAGTTGGGCTGTACATGCCCCGAGTCTCAAAGACTGCTGCCTCAGCCCCTGGGCTCCCTCCCACGCCCAATGGGCAGCACTTAGCTCCGCTACTGGTGAGAAGACGTCAAGACTAGACTAGGTGCCTGACGCTGCTTTTTTCATTTGCTTTCTGCAGTTGACTAGTTATTCCCATTTGGAGTTTTTATCAAACTATCGCCATCTTTTGGTCCGTGGTTCTTCGATCTTTTTAAGCTCTCTGCCTCGATTTCTCTTTGCGTGGGACTCGTGGGGCAGAAGCCTCGGAGCCCCTCGTGAGCGTTCCTACCCCTATCGCTTCAAGTTTTCACGGCCCCGTCCACAGCCTGGAGCACCCTCCCGACCATGCCTCACGGGCAGCACAACGCGAACACGGGCTCGGATCGGTCGCCCCAAGGCCACGGCTGGAGTTCACTTGCGAATGGGCGAGCAATGTAAAGGAACAAAGATGTCGATAACGAAAGCAGTACAACAATTAACGGCGCAACCTAAACGCTTGCACGGGCCACATTGTTGTCTTTTGCGCAGGAGAAAAGAAAGGAAAAGGACAAAGCGGTGAAGCACGCCCGTGTCGGCCTCTTGGAAGGCTCGAGCTGCCTCCGGAGCTCAAAGCGGACTCCTCGCTTCACTGGGCGAAGCACGCGGACCTGCTGCCACCCCCCAAGCAAAGCGCAGAAGGCAGGGCTGGTCAGCCAGCTGCCGGAAGAATCACCACCAAGAAGAGTTGATGAAGCTTGAGGAGTCACGAGCATCGCCACCGGCTCGCTGCTGCTCCTTCCATCCACGCCGGGCTGAGTCCTCGGCCGGTCGCCGCCTTTGTGGCAGCACCCCATGCGGCGTACTGCCTCGAACACC
>CM038676.1:361044127-361340718 GCA_021605205.1 Aegilops longissima
TGATGCCATCGTTGGGGAACGAGCAGAAATTCAAAATTTTCCTCGTGTCACCAAGATCTATTTATGGAGAAACTAGCAACGAGGGAAGGAGAGTGCATCTACATACCCTTGTAGATCGCTAAGCGGAAGCGTTCATGAGAACGGGGTTGAAGGAGTCGTACTCGTCGTGATCCAAATCACCGGAGATCCTAGTGCCGAACGGACGGCACCTCCGCGTTCAACACACGTACAGCCCGGTGACGTCTCCCACGCCTTGATACAGCAAGGAGAGAGGGAGAGGTTGAGGAAGACTCCATCCAGCAGCAGCACAACGGCGTGGTGGTGGTGGAGGAGCGTGGCAATCCAGCAGGGCTTCGCCAAGCACCACGGGAGAGGAGGAGGAGGAGAGGCAGGGCTGCACCAAGAGGGAGAGAACTCATGTGTATGGGGCAGCCCAAAACCTCAAGTATATATAGGGGGAAAGGGGGGCTGTGCCCCCTTTAGGGTTTCCCACCCCAAGGGGTGCGGCCAGCCCTAGATGGGACTTGGGGGGCGGCCAAGAGGGGGAGGAGTGCCTCCCAAGTCAAGTGGAGGCCCTCCCCTTTAGGGTTTCCCCCTTCCCATGCGCATGGGCCTTGGGGGGGCTGGTGCCCCTGGCCCATTAAGGCTAGGGCGCCCCCCTACAGCCCATGCTACTGTATTGGACGTGGTGGAACTATTTCCGGACCTCCGGACCCCTCCGAATCCTCCGAACCTTCCGAAGCTTCCGGTACAATACCGAAAAACCCGAACTTTTTCGAACCCAACAACAACTTTCCATATATAAATCTTTACATCCGGACCATTCCGAACTCCTCGTGACATCCGGATCTCATCCGGACTCAACAACATTCGGTAACCACATACAAACTTCCTTTATAACCCTAGCGCCATCGAACCTTATGTGTAGACCCTACGGGTTCGGGAACCATGCGATATGACCGAGACGTTCTCCGGTCAATAACCAACAACGGGATCTGGATACCCATGTTGGCTCCCACATGTTCCACGATGATCTCATCGGATGAACCACGATGTCAAGGACTCAATCGATCCCGTATACAATTCCCTTTGTCTAACGGTATTGTACTTGCCCGAGATTCGATCGTCGGTATCCCGATACCTTGTTCAATCTCGTTACTGGCAAGTCTCTTTACTCGTTCCGTAACACATCATCCCGTGATCAACCCCTTGGTCACATTGTGCACATTATGATGATGTCCTACCGAGTGGGCCCAGAGATACCTCTCCGTCAAACGGAGTGACAAATCCCAGTCTCGATTCATGCCAACCCAACAGACACTTTCGGAGATACCTGTAATGCACCTTTATAGCCACCCAGTTACGTTGTGACGTTTGGTACACCCAAAGCATTCCTACGGTATCCGGGAGTTGCACAATCTCATGGTCTAAGGAAAAGATACTTGACATTAGAAAAGCTTTAGCATACGAACTACGATCTTTGTGCTAGGCTTAGTATTGGGTCTTGTCCATCACATCATTCTTCTAATGATGTGATCCCGTTATCAACGACATCCAATGTCCATGGTCAGGAAACCGTAACCATCTGTTGATCAACGAGCTAGTCAACTAGAGGCTTACTAGGGACTTGGTGTTGTCTATGTATCCACACATGTATCTGAGTTTCCTATCAATACAATTATAGCATGGATAATAAACGATTATCATGAACAAGGAAATATAATAATAACTAATTTATTATTGCCTCTAGGGCATATTTCCAACAAATTTATATGGTTCCAAGTAGTTCTAATGCATGATATAGGCTTTAGGCACCTGTAGGAGTAGTTGCTATCAATTTTGTTGAGCTTGGTTCACTTTTATTTGAAGTTACTAAAAATTTCAGAATTTTTTCAGAAAGTAATGAAGAGATTTTTGAGGGGCTCATCAAGCCGTAGCTCGAAAGAAAAGCAAAGTGAAGAAGCAGAGAGGCCCAAATATAATCTGCCTCGCACCGCGGAGGTTCGGCCGTGTGAATGGCCTTCCAATGATTTCTTGAGAGCAGCCAGGATTTATGATGATTTTTATGAATTGGCTGAGAATGCAGGCCTCACCGACTTCCTCCGCGACCAACGCAAACAATATCTCTTACTCACCAATACTTTTGTGCAAAACTTCTACAATTATCCTAAGGAATCACCTCCTTCAGTAGAGTATCATTTATATGATGTGGTTAAGAAGATATCACTAGATGAATTTTGCAAGGTTTGCAAAATACCTTTCGAAGGTAGTTTAGAGGAACCACATCGTAAAGATGTGGATGGGTTTATTGACACTATTACTGTAGGGGAAACTAGGAAGGTTTCCGATGCAAGAATCACTAGCATACATTTTCCTGTTTTACGCTACTTTGCAATATTTGCTAGTCGTTGCTTAATTGGTCGCAGAAATTGTGGAAACCTTAGTGTTCCTGATATTATTATTTTGTTCCATGGTTTATTCTGTGATAATACTGTTAGTATGGGTGGTTTTATTGCCAAACAGTTAAGTTTGAACCGTACAAAGGGCCCCATCTTTGGAGGTATTTATGCTTCACGCCTTGCTGCATATTATAACATACCTATTAGGCACTATGAAAAATAAGAAAAATTGCTGCCCACTGTTTATTTAGATTACAAGAGTATGGTACCACATGACTTTATTGTTAAGAATAGGGAAGGGGCGCTCAAATACAAATTGTTCTTTGATAAAATTCACCCAGAGACTATTACCTTGCTTGCTCCTTAATCGTTTGATTTATCTGCAGGTCCGTATCTCGTTCCGCTGGTGGCCATTCACGCCTACCGGAACCCTACATCAGCCACAGAGCCGGAGCCGGAACCACAATTTGAACCTCCACGACAGTCTAATTACCAGTGGGATCCGGAGATGATTGCCAACCAGTGGCAATCAGAGTATTCTTCATCTCAGTACGACCCCAACTACAACTTTGGATATCCGCCAGGCCATCCGTGGCAATAAACCAACTTAGGCTAAAAGCCTAAGCTTGGGGGAGTACGTATTTCTCACCGACATTACATTCATGTTCACACACTCATTGCTAGATGTCGGTGCTCATACTCTTTCACTGTAATATCCATGCTAGTTTATTTTCCTTTTTTCTTGCTTTCTTCTTGTGTGTTTAATAAACCTTAAGAAAAACCAAAAAAATTAGTGTAGCTTTTAGTTAGTTTACTTTTCTTGCTGTAGTAGTAATAATTAAAAAGAAAACCCAAAAAGATTTCCTGTTCTTCTTTTGCTTGTTGGGAGCTTTCCCGTGTAAATAGTTTTATTTCTTTTCTTTTCTTTGGGGGTCGATAGGAGAAGACCATAATTAAATTGTTGAAGTGGCTCTTATATGCATTATTGTTGATTTAACCAAGAGCCCATATTGCCTTGTCTTCTCCTGTTTATTGAATGCTCGCAGATTCCAGCTTAGTCCAATGCACGTGCACTCTTATTATTTTCACATCGTTCGGTCATGCAAGTGAAAGGAAATTATGATGATATATGATGGATTGATTGAGATGAGAGAAGCTGGTATGAACTCGACATCTCTTGTTTTTGTAAATATGATTAGTTCATCGTTCCTGATTCAACCTATTATGAATAAACATGTTTGCAATGACAATTAGAGATCATAGTTGCTTATGCCATGCTTGATTAGCTATGAGTTATAATGGTTTACCTTGCGTGCCAACATGTTATTAAAATGGTTGTGATGTGGTATAGTGGGGTGGTATCCTCCTTTGAATGATTTAAGTGACTCGACTTGCCACATGTTCATACATGTAGTTGAAACAAAATCAACATAGCCTTCACAACATTTATGTTCACGGTGGATTATATCCTACTAATGCTTGCACTCAATGTTTATTAATTTTAATGCATGTTCATGACTGTTGTCGCTCTCTAGTTGGTCGCTTCCCAATCTTTTGCTAGCCTTCACCTATACTAAGCGGGAATAGTACTTGTGCATCCAAGCCCTTAAACCTCAAAGTTATGCCATATGAGTCCACTATACCTTCCTATATGCGGTATCTACCTGCCGTTCCAAGTAAATTTGTATGTGCCAAACTCTAAACCTTCAAATGAAATTCTGTTTTGTATGCTCGAATAGCTCATGTGTCAACTAGGGCTGTCCGTATCTTCTATGCTAGGCGGGTTATTCTCAAGAGGAGTGGACTCCGCTCCTCACTCACGAGAAAATGGCTAGTCACCGGGATGCCCAGTCCCATGCTTTATGCAAATCAAATTAAAATAATCGCAAACAAAACTCCCCCTGGGACTGTTGCTAGTTGGAAGCACTCGTTGTTTTGAGCAAGCCATGGATTGATGCTTGTTGGTGGAGGGGGAGTATAAACTTTACCATTCTGTTTGGAACCGCCTATAATGTGTGTGGCATGGAAGATATCGCCATCTCTTGGTTGTTACGTTGACAATGAAAGTATGCCGCTCAAAATATTATTCATCTCTATTTCAAAACCGAGCTCTGGCACCTCTACAAATCCCTGCTTCCCTCTGCGAAGGGCCTATCTATTTACTTTTATGTTGAGTCATCACCCTCTTATTAAAAAGCACCACCTGGAGAGCACCGCTGTCATTTGCATTCATTACTGTTAATTTATATTGGGTATGACTATGACTGGATCTCTTATACCATGAATTACAATGTTTAGTCAGTCCTTGATCTTTAAAGGTGCTCTGCATTAATGTTTTGCGGTCTCGGAAAGGGCTAGCGAGATACCATCCTGTTATATCATATCATGATTGTTTTGAGAAAGTGTTGTCATCCGAGATTTATTATTATTGCTCGCTAGTTGATTATGCTATTGATATGAGTAAACATGAGACCTAAGAGTTATTGTGAATGTGGTTAGTCATAATCTTTGCTGAAAACTTGAATGCTGGCTTTACATATTTACAACAACAAGAGCAAACAGAGTTTGTAAAAGTTTTTCTTTATCACTTTCAGTTTATCAACTGAATTGCTTGAGGACAAGCAAAGGTTTAAGCTTGGGGGAGTTGATACGTCTCCGTCGTATGTACTTTTTCAAACACTTTTGCCCTTGTTTTGGACTCTAACTTGCATGATTTGAATGGAACTAACCCGGACTGACGCTGTTCTCAGCAGACTTTCCATGGTGTTATTTATGTGCAGGAACAAAAGTTCTCGGAATGACCAGAAACTCCACGGAACATATTTTTGGAAAATATTAAAAATACTAGAAGAAGAATCCACGTCAGGGAGGCCTCCACCTGTCCATGAGGGTGGGGGGCGCGCCCCCTGCCTCATGGGCCCCATGACGCTCCACCGACCTCAACCCCAACTCCATATATTCATGTTCGGGGAGAAAAAAAATCAGAGAGAAGAATTCATCGCGTTTTATGATACAGAGCCGCTGCCAAGCCCTAAAACCTCTCGGGAGGGCTGATCTGGAGTCCGTTCGGGGCTCCGGAGAGGGGAATCCGTCGCCATCGTCATCATCAACCATCCTCCATCACCAATTTCATGATGCTCACCGCCGTGCATGAGTAATTCCATCGTAGGCTTGCTGGACGGTGATGGGTTGGATGAGATTTATTATGTAATCGAGTTAGTTTTGTTTGGGTTTGATCCCTAGTATCCACTATGTTCTGAGATTGATGTTGCTATGACTTTGTTATGCCTAATGCTTGTCACTAGGGCCCGAGTGCCATGATTTCAGATCTGAACCTATTATGTTTTCATGAATATATGTGAGTTCTTGATCCTATCTTGCAAGTCTATAGTCACCTACTATGTGTTATGATCCGGCAACCCCGAAGTGACAATAATCGGGACCACTGTCGGTGATGACCATAGTTTGAGGAGTTCATGTGTTCACTATGTGTTAATGCTTTGGTCCAGTACTCTATTAAAAGGAGGCCTTAATATCCCTTAGTTTCCATTAGGACCCCGCTGCCACGGGAGGGTAGGACAAAAGATGTCATGTAAGTTCTTTTCCATAAGCACGTATGACTATATTCGGAATACATGCCTACATTACATTGATGAATTGGAGCTAGTTCTATGTCACCCTATGTTATGACTGTTACATGATGAACCGCATCTGGCATAATTCTCCATCACCGATCCAATGCCTACGAGCTTTTCACATATTGTTCTTCGCCTATTTACTTTTCCGTTGCTACTGTTACAATCACTACAAAACCCAAAAATATTACTTTTGCTACCGTTACCATTACTTCCATATTACTTTGCTACTAAATACTTTGCTGCAGATACTAAGTTATCCAGGTGTGGTTGAGTTGACAACTCAACTGCTAATACTTGAGAATATTCTTCGGCTCCCCTTGTGTCGAATCAGTAAATTTGGGTTGAATACTCTACCCTCAAAAACTGTTGCGATCCCCTATACTTGTGGGTTATCAACGACTTAATGCGCATTCATTCTAAGCCAGAATTTTTGTAACCCAGCGCCTTATAGCCTTTGTAAAAATCAAGAATTGGTAACCCCATCCTTGGAGGCTCATAGTCATGTCCAGTTTTTGACAAGATCACTTTGGTGGCTCATAGCCTCAATAAACTCAATATTGAACAATATAAACTGGAGATGGATAATCCGGCAATATCTTCAGATGGCCAGATGATAGGTTTAAAAACAATGACTCATATGAGCAATAGCACTATTCTTATGTATAAAGCTCTGCATGTCCCACACAAAGTTTAAACACATATGCCCTGGTGACTTAACATCAAAAGCCAGGGCGGGTAATTATAGAAAAGACAAGAATTAGGCCATTCAAGCCAAAATATATACTGGCGACTTAAAGTCAAAAGCCAGGGCGGGTTATCAAACCTCGCATATTCATCTAACCAGGAAAACATACCTGTAGGATTGATTTATACCGCTGGATTACATCGCCATACCCAGTGAGGGCAATAATCCAATGATTTATAAGTGCGTGATTTCAATGGCGCAATCCAAAATATACTGGCGACTTAATGTCCAAAGCCAGGGCGGGTTATCAAACCTCGGATATTCATCCAACAATTTTAAAATATACCTGGAAAATTGGCTCAAATTGCCGGCTTACATTGCGACATCCAGTGAGGGTGACAACTCAAGTATTCACAAGCACATAATCCCAATTGCGCAATCCAAAGTACACTGGTGACTTATCGTCCAAAGTCATACCGGGTTATCAAAACTCCGGATATACTCAAATATGAGTCATAAGAATCAAGGCTATATGGCCAGAATCATTTTTAAACCAAATGTCAATATGGTACAAAAGATGAACCAAAACAATGTCCAAAGACAAATAACAAAAAATCAAGGCTTTCATGTGCGGCCAGGCCTCAATCATCAAGTGCTTTCCATGGGCTTGCAGAGCGACTAAGTTAATCCTTCATTCAAACCTTGTAAGCCGGTCGTCACATGACCAATCGCTGTTTTAACTTTGACATGTTCAGTGTCTTTATAAGAGTGACTATCAAAAGTACGACGAGTCATTCCAGGATTACCTGGTCGTAGTGGCAAGCATACAAAGGCAGGATAACCCAGATTTTTGGTGAATACACCTGGCGTCCAAGCCTATTACAAGGGACAAACAATCCTCTATTCCATTAGACAAGAAGCCCCCAAGTAATTTTTCAATCCAAGCGTATAAGCCGGACCAATAGGGTAGTCATAGCTATGCTCAATGAGCAGGAAGCCCCCAAGTAATTTTTAACAAGTCATCAAGGCAGGTTACCTATGTTTGAATTGCACATTATAGCAAGTTCTCTTTGGTAACAATTCAACTTGGTCAGAAAACCCCCAAGTTATTTGCAATCAAGGCGTACAAGCCGAAACAAAGGGTAATCATAACTATGCTCAGTGAGCAGGAAGCCCCCATGTTATTTGTAACAAGGCGTATAAGCCGGATCAAGAGGGTAGTCATAGCTATGCTCAATGAGCAGGAAGCCCCCAAGTGATCAATAATATGACAAGCCAATAAGGCAGGATGCCCATGTTTGAACCGCGCAGCATGGCAGCAAGTTCTCTTTAGCAACCTTTAATTTTTCCTGAGAACTCGAACTTGCGAGAGATGAATTCTTTTTTAACTGGAATTTTAAACCGGATATTGAGAGCCTCAAAGCTTTGTGAGAGACAGCTTTCCCTTGAGCCGGATTCGAAACCGGCATCCTTCATTTTAAACCAGAAATTTTCTGACGGCCTTTAAATTTTCACCAATAGGGCAGTAGCCTCCGGGGATGGGTTATTCTTCCCTCCAATGGCCCGGAGTTCTTGAATTCACTAAATCCGGCCAATTCTACTGAGTCATGTCATTGTAGCCCCCGATTCTCAAGACGACTCGAGGAGTTGGCTTGAGATTATTCATATTTAAACATGATATAAACCGGTATGAGTCATTCAACAGCTCAGTGGTATAATATTCCCTTTTGCAGTAGACAACTTGCCCTGCATTGGAGAACTTGCAAGCCAGAGTAATTGCTCTTTTAAAGAAAACAATATGTAATATAAAAATATACTGGATGGACTTCACCTAATACGCAGGCCAGTAATTATCCACCGCGGAGTTGATGATCACCATGGTGAAGCTGAAATCAATCACGGTCAAGTCGGCCGTGGGAGCAGACGGATGAGCTGGCCACGACGTAGTAAGCCAGCATGGACGGGCGAGTCAATCGCAGGCGCGGTAAGCCGCACGGACGGACGAGTCAATCACAGGCACGGTAAATCATACTGACAACTGAGTCAATCGCGTTGTGTTGATGTAGCAGGGGCGGCGACTTGCATACATATCCATCGAGCAACACGACACGGACAAGCGCGAGTGCAAAAGTGATGTTGGCATGCGCCCCTTATGCAACACTTTTGTAACGAATAATGGTCCTGCGAAAAAATATCACATACCAGAGTAATTTTTTTTTGACAAAAACAATATGCGCTAATAAAATAAACTTAGATGGATATCACCTAATTTATTTGGACGACAGATGATCCTTTGCGCAGACCAACATTTTATTCATGGTATCTATGAACTAACCTATTGACATAGTGCCAAGTGCCAGTTGCTATTTTTTCCATGTTTTTTACATCGCAGAAAACTCCACGAAGTCCAAATGCCACGAAACTCCCCGAAGAATTTTTATGGGCCAGAAGGAACACAATGGGCCCTGGCTGCGCCTGGGGGTTTCCCAGAGGGGGCACAACCCACCAGGGCGCGCCAGGAGGCCCAGGCGTGCCCTGGTGGGTTGTGCCCACCTCGGGTGCCCCCGGACCGCCTCTTTTCTCTATAAATACCCCAATATTCCAGAAACCCTAAAGGCATTGATGAAATATTCATCCAGCCGGCGCAGAGTCTAGAACCACCAGATCCAATCTAGACACCATCTCGGATGGGGTTCACCTCCTCCATTGGTGCCTCTCCGATGATGCGTGAGTAGTCCTTTGTAGACCTTCGGGTCCGTAGTTAGTAGCTAGATGGCTTCGTCTCTCTCGCTGAATTCTCAATACAATGGTCTCTTGGAGATCCATATGATGTAACTCTTTTGCGGTGTGTTTGTTGGGATCGATGAACTTTGAGTTAATGATCAGATGTATCGTTTTATATCCATGAAAGTTATTTGAGTTTCTTTGATCTCTTATATGCATGATTGCTTATAGCCTCGTATTTCTTCTCCGATATTTGGGTTTTGTTTGGCCAACTTGATATATTTATCTTGCAATGGGAAGAGGTGCTTTGTAGTGGGTTCGATCTTACAGTGCTTGATCCCAGTGACAGAAAGGGAAACGACACGTATGTATCGTTGCTACTAAGGATAAAACGATGGGGTTTATCTCCACATAGATAGATCTTGTCTATGTCATGTCATTGTTCTTATTGCATTACTCCGTTTTTCCATGAACATAATACACTAGATTCATGCTGGATAGCGGACGATGTGTGGAGTAATAGTAGTAGATGCAGGCAGGAGTCGGTCTACTAATCTTGGACATGATGCCTATATAATGATGATGGCCTGGATATCGTCATGGTTATTCGAAGTTCTGTCAATTGCCCATGTCAGGACCCCGATTCACACCGATCTAGCCTGTAACACCTCATATCACATTGTGGCCTCACGCACGGTATTCCCACGGGTGTCGCCTTACCATGGCCCGGGACCGTTTGCGCCTTTTGGCTCACGTATATGATAGAGTCGCTAGCATCCATATGACAGAGAATCCGGGCCGACATGGCTAGTCGTGAACCCAAAGCGGCGCTAACTTACGAGGACATGCATACATGAATCAACATCGAGCATGTCGGTCAGCAGCGTGTGAATCCGGGCTGTAGCATTGTAGGCTAACAGACTCGGGAACCCGGCTGTAGAAGGCTAGGTAGGACTCGGATGTCACCGCGTGACATTTCCCGAAGGGATGACACATGAACGGTGAAACACATGCCGGCCAGTCAAGTGTTCCAGAGCAGTAGTGCTGGGCTAGCAGGACTCCGGTGAACCGGGCTATAGCGGACTACTATGGCTCATGGAAGCACTAGACTACATTTCCCCATAAGATGCCAAGGATAAACAACTAGATTGTCGGATCCCACACATACCAAGCATTTCAATCATACACACAATATGCTCGATATATGTAAATACAACATGGCATCACAACAAAATTCTACAACTCAAAGTAATTTATTTAAAGGCTCCGGAGAGCCATACGTAACATTTTCATACAGATAGGGGTCACATGACCCAACACTCAAGTCATACAAACATACAAGCACATGTGGAAGCAAACTTGTCTGAGTACAGACAACTAGAAAGAAAGAAGGCTTGACGAAGCCTGTCTATCTACATAGGGCCCTTCACAAGCTCATATCACCACCTAGGTGGCAAGTCATGTTGGGGAACGTAGTAATTTCAAAAAAATTCCTACGCACACACAAGATCATGGTGATGACATAGCAACGAGAGGGGAGAGTGTATGTCCACGCACTCGTGAGACCGTGGCGAAGCGCTATGACAACGCGGTTGATGTAGTCGACGCCTTCACGATCTGACCGATCCAAGTACCGAACGTCGGCACCTCCGAAGTTCAGCACACGCTCAGCTCGATGACGATCCCGGACTCGATCCAGCAAAGTGTCGGGATGAGTTCTGTCAAGACGACGGCGCAGTGACGATGATGATGCTCTATCGGCGCAGGGCTTCGCCTAAGCTCATGACGATATGACCGAGGTGGAATATGGTGGAGGGGGCACCGACACGGCTAAGGAACGATCCGTAGATCAACTTGTGTGTTATGGGGTGCCCCTGCCTCGTATATAAAGGAGCAAGGGGAGGTGCGGCTGGCCCCAAGCAGTGCGCTGGAGGAGTCCTACTCCCACCGGAGTAGGACTCCCCCTCTGCCTTGTTGGAGAAGGAAAGGGGGAGGGAAAGAGGAAGGCGCGCCCCCTCTCCTTGTCCTATTCGGACTAGGGGAGGCGCGGCCTGCCCCCGGCCGCCCTCCTCTTCTCCCTCATGGCCCACTAAGGCCCAATATCCACCGGGAGGTTCCGGTAACCCCGGTGTTCAGTAAAACTCGATTTCATCCGGAACCATTCTGATATCCAACTATAGGCTTCAATATATCAATCTTTATGTCTCGACCATTTCGAGACTCCTCGTCATGTCCGTGATCACATCCGGACTCGAACAAACTTCGCACATCAAAACTTATAAACTCATAATAAACTGTCATCGTAACGTTAAGCGTGCGGACCCTACGGGTTCGAGAACTATGTAGACATGACCTAGAACTATTCTCGGTCAATAACCAATAGCAGAACCTGGATGCCCATATTGGTTCCTACATATTCTACGGAGGATCTTTATCGGTCAAACCGCATAACGACATCGTTGTTCCCTTTGTCATCGGTATGTTACTTGCCCGAGATTCGATCATCGGTATCCAATACCTAGTTCAATCTCGTTACCGGCAAGTCTCTTTACTCGTTCCGTAATACATCATCTCGCAACTAACTTATTAGTTGCAATGCTTGCAAGGCTTATGTGATGTGTATTACCGAGAAGGCCTAGAGAACCTCTCCGACAATGGGAGTGACAAAACCTAATCTCGAAATAAGCCAACCCAACATGTACCTTTGGAGACACCTGTAGTACTGTGACGCCCCGAGACCGATGCTCCAGAAGACTTCCAGCTATTCCAGGTTTCGCCGTGTGTTTCTTTTATGCTTGCTCTTTTATTTTTTTTTGCATTGCATCATGATCATCATGTGAGTTGCATTCTTCATATTGGTGTATTGTTGTGTGTGCATCTATCCTTGTTGTCTCTTCTCTCAAGCCATGCCCATGTATCATCACCTCCTTCTTCCTTCTTTTTCCTTTCTTTTTGCTGGTGCCATTTCTCCCTTCTCCTTTAATGTTCATTTATTTCCTGATGATCTTACTCCATGCATTATACCTCTCTGTCAAATATCATCTTTTTTGGAGTTGTTTTGGTTGGGTTCAAAAATGGCTCAAGTTTGAATTTAATTCAAACTTGCATTATTTTTCTACCTCTAAAAATGTCCAAAGGAATTTTATCAAATAGAGTATAATTCCATGAGCATGAGGATACTCTTATATCTGCTAAATTCATCTCCTACCTCCCTGGCCTTTTCCTTTTCTTCAGCTGTGAATTCCAAATTTACAGAATTAAGAAGAAAAGGGAAAGCCCTCCCAGTGCAGCCATTTGGGCCGTTTCCCTCATCCGCAGCCCAGCTCCTCCATGGCCCAAGGCCCAGCTCGCCCCAACCCTTAGCCCTAGCGAGCATCTCCCCTCGTACCCCCGCTCTCTCAATCGTCTCCTCCCTCGCGCCGTCACCACGCACGAGAGGAGCGCCTCTCCCGATCCACTTCCCTCGCTCGACCCCCTCGGCCTCCTCCACCTCGTCCTCGTTGACCCGCGCCACCAGAGCCTAGCAGGTCGACGACCGCTCCTTCCTCTCCTTCGCGTCTGCCCCTGCTCAAGCATCTCCGCCGGATCACGCCAGGCCGGAGCCCCGTCGGCCTCCTCGCCGGCTGCCGCGCCTCGTTGCTGTCGGCGACCACCAGGAGGCCGCTGCCTCGCGTCGTCCGTCCTCGTCGCCATGCCTGGCCAACTCCGGCGGCCCTGGAGCGCCGCGCCCTACCTCCTCCTCGTCGCCCCTCCGATCGCTGCGACCAGCGCGCAGCCAGAGCCCCGGCCGTCCTCGCGGCCTCCTCGCCTCCGTCGCGCCCTGCTGCCTCAAGCGCCCGACCTCCTCCTCGCCGCCCTGAGCCGCTCCACCGCTGCGCCGTCTCCTGCTCCTCGCCTCGAGCACCGACGCCCAAGGCCGGCCTCCTGCAGTTAAATGCGTTGCCGGAGCTCCCCACCACCGGCAAGCCACCGCCGCCCGGATCCGTATCCCGAGCGCCCAAGGACCCCGCCGCCGGACCAGCAGCGGGACGCCGCGCCAAGTCCACCTCCAGAGTGCTGCAGCTGCACGAGACTACCAAGAGCCCGGAGTCCCCTGCCTCCTCGTTCGCTTCCAGTCCCCGCCGCGTTGCTGCTGCCACTGGATCGCCGAGACCGATCCTCTGAGGAACCCCGTGTCCAACTACACAATGAGCGGCAAGTACCACTACGACCGGTGTTCGACTACGTGGATTCACCAAGTACTTCTTCGGATACACCAAGTTCGAATACACTGCAAGACCCGTACCCGGACCGTCAATCTTCTCCGAGAATTTTGCCAAGTACCACGATGATGCGTCGAGTACCTCTACCCATGACCCGGGAACGTCTACGACCCGTGAAAAACTACCGGCGACGCAGAACGTCTACGAACCGTGTACCTCGACGACCCGCTAAGTACCCCTTCGGATTGCCGAGTACCTCTACCGACGACCTGAACATCTACGAAAAACGTGTACAACTTCAGTCGCGAGAACGTCTACTTCCACTACGACACGAGAACAACTACTTCCTCTACATTGCACCGTCCCGTTTGAACGCTTTGAAGGTATAACCGCTGAGACGACCGCCGTGAACGAATGCATATGTTGTATGAGATGCCCGTTTGCACCGTGGTCCAAATTGTCGCCGCTTGTTCCTCCTCGTTGCCATGCGATCGTCTCGTGGGAACCCGGTAACCGGGAACACCCCACCATCTTGCTCAACTCGCTTCCATCACACTTTCTTTTGCACCGATATCTCCATGAGCTACCGGAACCGATATGTTGACGTGGCATCATTTTCGGATTCGCCGCCGTGGCACCCTTTTTCGTTTCCGCCACGACGACAAATGCTTCATAACATGCTCATGTCAACATTTTCATAAAATTGCTTAAAATGTGCACATGTCATCCGCATCATGATAACAACATTTAAATGTTTATAATTGTTGTTTGCATTAATTTGCCTAAATGCCATGTTAAAATGATTTATTTCATAACTAAATAACCGTAACTCGGATTTAAATAAATTACATATGTAAATGGGGTAGAAAAATGCCTAGTTTAACATGGTATACTTTATTTGCATGTTTAACAACTCTAAAATTGTGTTCAAGGCCGATCAGTTCCAAATCTAAAATATGCATATGGGGTTTTACCGGAATTGTTGTTTGTTGTTCCGGCCTCACTTAAACTTGCCTAAATAGTTTGTTTACTTATGCTTCACCTCTTGCCATGTTTAATAACATTTAATATTGTTGAGTACATAACCAAGAGTGAACTAAATAAATGTTGTGAAGTTTCGTCAATATGCAATTCGTTGCATATTGATCTCCACGTAACTTGTAGTATTGCTTATTGCACTTTGCCATGCCATGCTCATTAAATCGGACATGCATCATACATGATTGTGCATCATGGCGTGTTTATGTGATGGTTGTTTACCATGTTGTTTGTTTCTTTCCGGGTTGCTTCTCTCGTTAGCTTCGATTTCGTTCCGAAGTTGTGAGGATTCGTTCGACTACGTCCGTTTGTCTTCTTCATGGATTCGTTCTTCTTCCTTGCGGGATTTCAGGCAAGATGACCATACCCTCGAAATCACTTCTATCTTTGCTTGCTAGTTGCTCGCTCTTTTGCTATGCCTATGCTATGATGCCTACCACTTGCTATATCATGCCACCCACATTGCCATGTCAAACCTCTAACCATCCTTTCCTAGCAAACCGTTGTTTGGCTATGTAACCGCTTCGCTCAGCACCTCTTATAGCGTTGTTAGTTGCAGGTGAAGATGAAGTTTGTTCCTTGTTGGAACATGGAGATGTTGTTCCTTGTTGGAACATGTTTACTTGTTGGGATATCACAATATATCTTATTTAATTAATGCATCTATATACTTGGTAAAGGGTGGAAGGCTCGGCCTTATGCCCGTGTTTTGTTCCACTCTTGCCGCCTAGTTTCCGTCATACCGGTGTTATGTTCCTTGATTTTGCGTCCCTAACGCGGTTGGGTGATTTATGGGACCCCTTGACAGTTCGCTTTGAATAAGACTCCTCCAAAGAAGGCCCAACATTGGTTTTACCATTTGCCACCTAAGCCTTTTTCCTTGGGTTCTGCAGACTCAAGGGTCATCTTTATTTTAACCCCGGGCGGTGCTCCTCCAGTGCTGGTCCAAACTAGAGCCACTTGCGGTGCCGCCCCGAGGCAACTTGGGGTATCGTCGGTTGCCGTACGTAGTGTTCATCCGGTGTGCCCTGAGAACGAGATATGTGCAGCTCCTATCAGGATTTGTCGGCACATTCGGGCGGCTTTGCTGGTCTTGTTTTATTGCTGTCGAAATGTCTTGTAGTCCGGGATTCCGAGACTGATCGGGTTTTTCCCGGTAGAAGGAATATCCTTCGTTGACCGTGAGAGCTTATAATGGGCTAAGTTGGGACACCCCTGCAGGGTATTATCTTTCGAAAGCCGTGCCCGCGGTTATGAGGCAGATGGGAATTTGTTAATGTCCGGTTGTAGAAAACCCGAAGTTGATCTTAATTAAAAAATACATCAACCGTGTGCGTAACCTTGATGGTCTCTTCTCGGCGGAGTCCGGGAAGTGAACACGGTGTTGGCGTTATGCTTGACGTAGGTTGTTCTAGGATCACTTCTTGATCATAGTAGTTCGACCGTGCTTTTGCCTTCTCTTCTCGCTCTCATTTGCGTATGTTAGCCACCATATATGCTAGTCGCTTGCTGCAGCTCCACCTCACAACTCTGTCCTACCTATAAGCTTAAATAGTCTTGATCTCGCGGGTGTGAGATTGCTGAGTCCCCGTGACTCACAGATACTTCCAAAACCAGTTTGCAGGTGCCGATGAAACCGTGCAGGTGACGCATCCGAGCTCAAGGAGTAGCTCGATGGAGATCTTGTTCATTGTGTTGTTTCGTTTCAGTTGATCAGTAGTGGAGCCCAGTTGGGACGATCAGGGATCTGTGTAGCATTTGGGGTAGTCTTCTTTTATTTTTGGTTCCGTAGTCGGACCTTGATTGTATCTGTATGATGTAATGTTTTACTCATGTATTGTGTGAAGTGGCGATTGTAAGCCAACTATGTATCTCTTTCCCTTATGTATTACATGGGTTGTGTGAAGATTACCTCACTTGCGACATTGCTTTCAATGCGGTTATGCCTCTAAGTCGTGCTTCGACATGTGGGAGATATAGCCGCATCGAGGGCGTTACAAGTTGGTATCAGAGCCAGCCCCGACTTAGGAGCCCCCTGCTTGATTGAATCGCTGACTTTGTTGAGTCTAGAAATTTTTTTTTGAGTCTTAGGATTATATATATCGGAGAGTAGGATTCTTTTTACTCCTCAGTCCCTTCGTCGCTCTGGTGAGGTCTCCTGACGTAGAGTTTTGACTCTTTCTCTTCTCAAATTTCACTAAAATTTTTTTAGGATCACGCGGTATCTTGGAATCGTGCCGATGGTTTTGTGACGAGAACATTGTTCTTGGTGCCTCCTGACATTTAGGGTTGTGGCAGTGTCCCGGGGAGTTGAGCTCCGAGGTGTTGTCGTCACAATTTTATCGTTGCAGATTCGAATACCGAGTTTTGCCGACATCGAAAATCTCTTTTATGCAGTTGTTGGTGAGATAACCTCGATAACCCAGTACTGGGGCGAGCTCGAGAGTATTGCCATGACTCGTATAATGGATGTTTTTTCGAAGGTCGAGGTAAACGATTTCCAAAGGTTTCGTGGTTATGTGTTGAAGGATGGATACAGCTGGATCTAGGTATTGTTAGTTTGGGTGATATATTTTGTGTCCCCTATATCCCCAACACCTGATTGCATAACCAGAAAGTTTCGGGAGTTTATAGGTGGGAATTCAAGTATCTCGTAGGATATCTTTCCAACACACACATGATACGATATGGGATCTATCATATGTTTGTTTCCGGCTTATTCCGCAAGCCAAATCCTTTGTTTTTGTTTTGTTTTGGGGTATTCGAGTTGCTTCAATGCCAAGTGTTGATTCCATACCTTATTCTAAACGGTGTTCTCATATTTCTATGTGGATGCTAATCCTTCTTGTTCATCAAGGTCGTCTTTTCAGTCCTTTCCAACCGTGTGCTTCTCTCCAATTAAATCCGATCATTCCAACATTCACAAGATCAATTCTAAGTTTTCTCAACGGTGTTTGTTTCATCCGTCCCAAGTTGCCTTTGTTTTCCCGCCCTCCCACCCTTTTTCTTCAAGGACTTAGATTTCTTAATCAAATATCCATCGTATGGATGTGAAGTCTCTTCATTCTTTTCCTCAATGCTCTTATCCGGTGATTCTCATGAAGATGCTAAAGGAAGTTTCAACCTTATCATTGTTCCATTCTAATTTTCTTCTCCGGTGGATTTAATTCAAGATTTCGGTGTTGATCTTATCCCTTTTTCCTCTTTTCACAATGTTTTCTCATGCCGGTGCACCTCTTAATTTTTCACTTCTTGTTATTCATTTGTTTCCGGAGTGCTAAAGATTATCTCAGAAGATTCGTGTTTTCATTCCTAATCCGTGCAAGATTTCTCGTAGTTGTTATCCCTTTTGAGCCATTTAATTCAACCGGCGCAATCTATCTTTTAAATCGTTCAACGGTGTTTATTTTGAGTGGGCCCTAACCCACAGGTCTTTTTCCCAGGATCTTACCTGACTCTTTTAATTTTCTTGGAGCTATTCCCAAATTCTTTTCAAAGTTTGACGTAAGAATGAGTTATCATCAGTCAAATGTCTTTCTCCAAGATCTTCCAAATTCTTTTCAGCATTGGTTCAACCTTTCTAATTTTCATCCCGGAGTATATCAACAATTCATGGTGGTGTTTCTCATCGTCATTCTCAACATTTGAAGACCAAAGAAGAGTTTCTCTTTAATCTTGCTCCATTCTCTTCAAGATTCATGGTTCTAGTTTGATGCCGCCCTCTCATAGTTGTTTTCGATTGTGAGAATTCTTTTCACCCATCCGGAGCAATTCAGGAGTCTTTTCAGTTTGATTCTTCTGAGCCCATCATCTCAGAATTATTCATTCCAGCTTTCAGCTCTCGTTCTCCAAATCTTACCGGTGAATCATTCAGGTATCCTTTAGTCAGCTCTTGATCTCTGCGTTCACTTGTATGTAAATTCTCTCAAGTATCTTCGTTAATTTTCTAATTCTTCCCGATGTTTTGTTATCTTTTCTTCATTCATTTTCAATTCTTACGGTGGTTCGTTCAAGAGTTCTCTTCCTTCGTTATCATATAGATTCATTCGTTCTTTCCAATCCTACCGACGGATCGTTGAAGACCTTCCCAAGTTGAGCAATATCTCTCTTCAATCCTTTTTCAACGAGAATAAGTAGTATGCCTAATCCGTTGCTTGTCATCAATCTAAATTGGTGAAGGATACGCATAACATAATTCTTGTTCTTGTTTCATCCAAGTGATTGATTCATTCTTCCGGAGTTCGTAATGGTATCAATTTCTCAGTTCTAAGTTGTTCATCTCTTCTTTCCGGAGTTTGTTCATCATATCAAATTCTCGGTTTCAATTGTTTCATCTTTTCTTTTCCGGAGTTCAAAGTTTTCTCATTATATCATCGCCAAGCTTCTTCTTATCACTGCAAGGCTGAAGGAAATATGCCCTAGAGGCAATAATAATGTTATTATTTATTTCCTTATATCATGATAAATGTTTATTATTCATGCTAGAATTGTATTAACCGGAAACATAATACATGTGTGAATACATAAACCTACAAAGTGTCACTAGTATGCCTCTACTTGACTAGCTCGTTAATCAAAGATGGTTATGTTTCCTAACCATGAACAAGGAGTTGTTATTTGATTAACGGGATCACATCATTGGTTGAATGATCTGATTGACATGACCCATTCCATTAGCATAGCACCTGATCGTATAGTTTGTTGCTAGTGCTTTTCTTCATGACTTATACATGTTCCTATGACTATGAGATTATGCAACTCCCGTTTGCCGAGGAACACTTTGGGTGCTACCAAACGTCACAACGAATCGGGTGATTATAAAGGTACATTACAGTGTCTCCGAAGGTACATGTTGGGTTGGCATATTTCGAGATTAGGATTTGTCACTCCGATTGTCGGAGAGGTATCTCTGGGCCCTCTCGGTAATGCACATCACATAAGCCTTGCAAGCATTGCAACTAAATGTGTTAGTTGTGAGATGATGTATTACGGAACGAGAAAAGAGACTTGCCAAGAACGAGATTGAACTAGGTATTGATACCGACGATCGAATCTCGGGCAAGTAACATACCGATGACAAAGGGAACAACGATGTTGTTATGCGGTCTCGACCGATAAAGATCTTCGTAGAATATGTAGGAACCAATATGGGCATCCAGGTCCCGCTATTGGTTATTGACCGAGAGGTGTCTCGGTCATGTCTACATAGTTCTCGAACCCGTAGGGTCCGCACGCTTAACGTTTCGATGATGCTTATTATGAGTTTATATGATATTGATGTACCAAGGTTGTTCGAGTCCCGGATGAGATCACGGACATGACGAGGAGTCTCAAATGGTCGAGACATAAAGATTGATATATTGGAAGCCTATGTTTGACTCGGAATCACTCCGGGTGAAATTGGGAATTTTACTGAGTACCGGGGTTACTGGAACCTCCGGGGTCAATGGGCCTTGATGGGCCTTAGTGGAAAGGAGGAAAGGGGCCCAAGTGCTGGCGCACCTTCCCCTTCCCTAGTCCTATTAGGACTAGGAGAAGGGCGCCTCTCTCCTTCCCACTTGGCCAATCCTAGTTGGACTAGGATTGGGGAGAATCCTACTCCCGTGGGAGTAGGACTCCCAGCGCAGCCCTTGGTGGCCGGCCAGCCCCTCCCCTTCCCTCCTTTATATACAGGGGCAGAGGGCACCCCATGACACACAAGTTGATCATTGAGATCGTTCCTTAGCCGTGTGCGGTGCCCCCTTCCACCAAACTACACCTCGAATATACCGTTGCGGAGCTTAGGCGAAGCCCTGCGCCGGTGGAACATCAACATCGTCACCACGCCGTCGTCGAAACTCTCCCTCAACACTCGGCTGGATCGGAGTTCGAGGGACGTCATCGAGCTGAACGTGTGCAGAACTCGGAGGTGCCGTACGTTCGGTACTTGGATCGGTTGGATCGGGAAGAAGTACGACTACTTCCTCTACGCTATGTCAACGCTTCCGTTGCTGGTCTCACGAGGGTACGAGACAACACTCTCATCTCGTTGCTATGCATCACCATGGTCTTGCGTGATCGTAGGAAAATTTTTGAAATTACTACGTTCCCCAACAGTGGTATCAGAGCCTGGTTTTATGCGTTGATGTCATATGCACGAGTAGAACACAAGTGAGTTGTGGGCGATACAAGTCATACTACCTACCAGCATGTCATACTTTGGTTCAGCGGTATTGTGAGATGAAGCGGCCCGGACCGACATTACGCGTACGCTTACGCGAGACTGGTTTCACCGCTGTGAGCACTCGTTGCTTAAAGGTGACCGGCGGGTGTCTGTCTCTCTCACTTTAGTTGAACTGAGTGTGGCTACGCCGGTCCTTGAGAAGGTTAAACGGAGTCTATTTGACGAAGTATCGTTGTGGTTTTGATGCGTAGGTAAGAACGGTTCTTGCTCAGCCCGTAGCAGCCACGTAAAACTTGCAACAACAAAGTAGAGGACGCCTAACTTGTTTTTGCAGGGCATGTTGTGATGTGATATGGTCAAGACGTGATGCTATATTTTATTGTATGAGATGATCATGTTTTGTAACCGAGTTATCGGCAATCGGCGAGAGCCATATGGTTGTCGCTTATTGTATGAAATGCAACGCCATGTAATTGCTTTACTTTATCACTAAGGAGTAGCGATAGTCGAGAAGCAATAGTTGGCGAGACGACAACGATGCTACGATGGAGATCAAGGTGTCGCGCCGGTGACGATGGTGATCATGACGGTGCTTGAGATGGAGATCACAAGCACAAAATGATGATGGCCATATCATATCACTTATATTGATTGCATGTGATGTTAATCCTTTATGCATCTTATCTTGCTTTGATTGACGGTAGCATTATAAGATGATCCCTTACTAAATTATCAAGAAGTGTTCTCCCTGAGTATGCACCGTTGCGAAAGTTCTTCGTCTTTGAGACACCACGTGATGATCGGGTGTGATAGGCTCTACGTTCAAATACAACGGGTGCAAAACAGTTGCACACGCGAATACTCAGGTTATACTTGACGAGCTATGCATATAAGATATGACCTCGGAACACGGAGACCGAAAGGTCGAGCGTGAATCATATAGTAGATATGATCAACATATTGATGTTCACCATTGAAACTACTCCATCACACGTGATGATCGGTCATGGTGTAGTTGATATGGATCACGCAATCACTTAGAGAATTGGAGGATATTTTTCTAAGTGGGAGTTCTTAAGTAATATGATTAATTGAACTTAAATTTATCATGAACTTAGTACCGATAGTATCTTGCTTGTCTATGATGTGTAGATAGATGGCTCGTCTTTGTTGTTCCGTTGAATTTTAATGCGCCTTGAGAAAGCAAAGTTGAAAGATGATGGCAGCAATTACACGGACTGGGTCCGTAACGAGGATTATCCTTATTGCTGCATTGGAAGAATTACGTCCTGGAAGCACCGTTAGGTGCCAGGCCTGGTGTAAGGGCTGCGCCAAGTTATGAACGTCTGCAAAGCAAAGCTGATGACTACTCTATAGTTCAGATGTGCCATGCTTTACGGCTTAGAACCGGGACTTCAACGTCGTTTTGAACACCATGGGGCATATGAGATGTTCCAGAGTTGAAGTTAATATTCAAGCGAATGCCCGGATTGAGAGATATGAAGTCTCCAATAAGTTCTATAGCTGTAAGATGGAGGAGAACGGTTCACGGTGAGCATATACTCGTAATGTCCGGATATAACAATCACTTGATTCAACTGGAGTTAATCTTCCGGATGATTGCGCCATTGATGAATTCTCCAATCACTGCCACCAAGCTACAAGAGCTTCGTGATGAACTATAATATGCAAGGGATGACCAAAACAATGCCCGAGCTCTTCGCGATGCTTTGAAAGCATGGAGGTAGAAATCAAAAGGAGCATCAAGTGTTGATGGTTAACAAAACCACTAGTTTCAAGAAAAGGGCAAAGGAAAGAAAAGGAAACTTCAAAAAGAGCGGCAAGCAAGTTGCTGATCAAGAGAAGAAACCCAAGTCTGGTCCTAAGCACGAAACCGAGTGCTTCTATTGCAAGCAGGCTGGTCACTTTGAAGCGGAACTGCCCCAAGTATTTGGCGGATAAGAAGGATGGCAAGGTTAACAAAGGTATATGTGATATACATGTTATTGATGTGTACCTTACTAATACTCGCAGAGCACTGGTATTTGATACTGGTTACTGCTGCTAATATTTGCAACTCAAAGCAGGGCTACGGATTAGCGAAGATTGGCTAAGGACGAGGTGACAATGCGCGTGGGAAATGGTTCCAAAGTCGATGTGATCGCAATCGGCACGCTACCTCTACATCTACCTTCGGGATTAGTATTAGACCTAAATAATTGTTATTTAGTACCAGCGTTGAGCATGAACATTATATCTGGATCTTGTTTGATGCGAGGCGGTTATTCATTTAAATCAGAGAATAATGGTTGTTCTATTTATATGAATAATATCTTTTATGGTCATGCACCATTGAAGAATGGTTTGTTTTACTTAATCTTGATAGTAGTGATACACATATTCATAATGTTGAAACCAAAAGATGCAGAGTTGATAATGATGGTGCAACTTATTTGTGGCACTTGCCGTTTAGGTCATATCGGTGTAAAGCGCATGAAGAAACTCCATCTTGATGGACTTTTGGAGTCACTTGATTATGAATCACTTGGCACTTGCGAACCGTGCCTTATGGGCAAGATGACTAAAACACCGTTCTCGGAACTATGGAGAGAGCAACAGATTTATTGGAAATCATACATACCGATGTATGTGGTCCAATGAATGTTGAGGCTCGTGGCGGATATCGTTATTTTCTCACCTTCACAGATGATTTGAGCAGATATGGGTATATCTACTTAATGAAACACAAGTCTGAAACATTTGAAAAGTTCAAAGAATTTCAGAGTGAAGTGGAAAATCATCGTAACAAGAAAATAAAGTTTCTACGATCTGATCGTGGAGGAGAATATTTGAGTTCTGAGTTTGGCCTACATTTGAAACAATGCGAATAGTTTCGCAACTTACGCCACCGAACACCACAACGTAATGGTGTGTCCGAACGTCGAATCGTACTTTATTAGATATGGTGCGATCTATGATGTCTCTTACTGATTTACCGCTATCGTTTTGGGGTTATGCTTTAGAGACGGCTACATTCACTTTAAATAGGGCACCATCTAAATCCGTTGAGACGACGCCTTATGAACTGTGGTTTGGCAAGAAACCAAAGTTGTCGTTTCGAAAGTTTGGGGCTGCGATGCTTATGTGAAAAAGCTTCAACCTGATAAGCTCGAACCCAAATCGAGAAATGTGTCTTCATAGGATACCCAAAGGAGACAGTTGGGTACACCTTCTATCACAGATCCGAAGGCAAGATTTTTGTTGCTAAATTCGAAACTTTTTGGAGAAAGAGTTTCTCACGAAAGAAGTGAGTGGGAGGAAAGTAGAACTTGATGAGATAATCTGTATCTACTCCCTTATTGAGAAGTAGTACATCACGAAAACAGTTTACGTGACACCTACACCAAATAGGGAGGAAGCTAATGATGATGATCATGAAACTTCAGATCAAGTTTCTACAGAACTTCAGAGATCAACGAGCAAGATCCGCACTGAGTGGTACGGTAATCCTATTTTGGAAGTCATGTTCTTTGGAACATGATGAACCTCGAACTATGAAGAAGCGATGGTGAGCCCAGATTCCACAAAATGGCTTGAGGCCATGAAATCTGAGATGGGATCCATGTATGAGAACAAAGTATGGACTTTGGTTGACTTGCCCGATGATCGGCAAGCAATTGAGAATAAATGGATCTTCAAGAAGAAGACGACGCTGATGGTAATGTTATCGTCTATAAAGCTCGACTTGTTGCAAAAGGTTTTCGACAAGTTCAAGGGATTGACTACGATGAGACCTTCTCACCCGTGGCGATGCTTAAGTCCGTCCGAATCATGTTAGCAATTGCCGCATTTTATGATTATGAAATTTGGCAAATGGATGTTAAAACTGCATTCTGAATGGATTTACGGAAGAAGAGTTGTATATGATGCAACCAGAAGGTTTTGTCGATCCAAAGGAGCTAACAAAGTGTGCAAGCTCCAGCGATCCATTTATGGACTGGTGCAAGCCTCTCGGAGTTGGAATAAACGTTTTGATAGTGTGATCAAAGCATTTGGTTTTATATGAGACTTTTGGAGAAGCTTGTATTTACAAGAAAGTGAGTGGGAGCTCTGTAGCATTTCGATATTATATGTGGATGACATATTATTGATCGGAAATGATATAGAATTTCTGGATAGCATAAAGGGATACTTGAATAAGAGTTTTTCGATGAAAGACCTCGGTGAAGCTGCTTACATATTGGGCATTAAGATCTATAGAGATAGATCAAGACGCTTAATAGGACTTTCACAAAGCACATACCTTGATAAAGTTTTGAAAAAGTTCAAAATGGATCGAGCAAAGAAAGGGTTCTTGCCGGTATTACAAGGTGTGAAGTTGAGTAAGACTCAATGCCCGACCACCGCAGAAGATAGAGAGAAAATGAAAGATGTTCCTATGCTTCAGCCATAGGCTCTATCATGTATGCAATGCTGTGTACCAGACCTGATGTGTGCCTTGCTGTAAGTTTAGCGGCAGGTACCAAAGTAATCCAGAGTGGATCATCGACAGCGGTCAAGAACATCCTTAAGTACTTGAGAAGAACTAAGGATATGTTTCTCATTTATGGCGGTGACAAAGAGCTCGTCAATGGCAGTTACGTCGATGCAAGCTTTGACACTGATCCGAGACGATTCTAAATCGCAAACCGGATACGTATTTACATTAAGCGGTGGAGCTGTCGGTTGGTGCAGTTCCAAACAAAGCGTCGTTATGGATCTACATGTGAAGCTGAGTACATAGCTGCTTGGAAGCAGCTAATGAAGGAGTCTGGATGAAGGAGTTCATAACCGATCTAGGTGTTGTACCTAGTGTATCGGGTCCAATGAAAATCTTTTGTGACAATCTGGTGCAATTGCCTTGGCAAAGGAATCCAGATTTCACAAGAGAACCAAGCACATCAAAAGACGCTTCAACTCCATCCGGATTTGGTCCGTGGGAGACATAGAGATATGCAAGATACATACGGATCTGAATGTTGCGACCCGTTGACTAAGCCTCTTCCACGAGCAAAACATGATCAGCACCAAGACTCCATGGGTGTTAGAATCATTCTTGTGTAATCTAGATTATTGACTCTAGTGCAAGTGGGAGATCAAGGAAATATGCCCTAGAGGCAATAATAATGTTATTATTTATTTCCTTATATCATGATAAATGTTTATTATTCATGCTAGAATTGTATTAACCGGAAACATAATACATGTGTGAATACATAAACCTACAAAGTGTCACTAGTATGCCTCTACTTGACTAGCTCGTTAATCAAAGATGGTTATGTTTCTAACCATGAACAAGGAGTTGTTATTTGATTAACGGGATCACATCATTGGTTGAATGATCTGATTGACATGACCCATTCCATTAGCATAGCACCTGATCGTATAGTTTGTTGCTAGTGCTTTTCTTCATGACTTATACATGTTCCTATGACTATGAGATTATGCAACTCCCGTTTGCCGAGGAACACTTTGGGTGCTACCAAACGTCACAACGAATCGGGTGATTATAAAGGTACATTACAGGTGTCTCCGAAGGTACATGTTGGGTTGGCATATTTGAGATTAGGATTTGTCACTCCGATTGTCGGAGAGGTATCTCTGGGCCCTCTCGGTAATGCACATCACATAAGCCTTGCAAGCATTGCAACTAAATGTGTTAGTTGTGAGATGATGTATTACGGAACGAGAAAAGAGACTTGCCAATGCGAGATTGAACTAGGTATTGGATACCGACGATCGAATCTCGGGCAAGTAACATACCGATGACAAAGGGAACAACGATGTTGTTATGCGGTCGACCGATAAAGATCTTCGTAGAATATGTAGGAACCAATATGGGCATCCAGGTCCCGCTATTGGTTATTGACCGAGAGGTGTCTCGGTCATGTCTACATAGTTCTCGAACCCGTAGGGTCCGCACGCTTAACGTTTCGATGGCGGTTATTATGAGTTTATATGATATTGATGTACGAAGGTTGTTCGAGTCCGGATGAGATCACGGACATGACGAGGAGTCTCGAAATGGTCGAGACATAAAGATTGATATATTGGAAGCCTATGTTTGGACTCGGAATCACTCCGGGTGAAATTGGGAATTTTACAGAGTACCGGGGTTACGGAACCTCCGGGGGTCAATGGGCCTTGATGGGCCTTAGTGGAAAGGAGGAAAGGGGCCCAAGTGCTGGCGCACCTTCCCCTTCCCTAGTCCTATTAGGACTAGGAGAAGGGGTGGCGCTCTCTCCCTTCCCACTTGGCCAATCCTAGTTGGACTAGGATTGGGGGAGAATCCTACTCCCGGTGGGAGTAGGACTCCCAGCGCAGCCCTTGGTGGCCGCCAGCCCTCCCTTCCCTCCTTTATATACAGGGGCAGAGGGCACCCCATGACACACAAGTTGATCATTGAGATCGTTCCTTAGCCGTGTGCGGCGCCCTTCCACCAAACTACACCTCGAATATACCGTTGCGGAGCTTAGGCGAAGCCCTGCGCGGTGGAACATCAACATCGTCCCACGCCGTCGTCTTGTGATTTAAACTCTCCCTCAACACTCGGCTGGATCGGAGTTCGAGGGACGTCATCGAGCTGAGCGTGTGCAGAACTTCGGAGGTGCCGTCGTTCGGTACTTGGATCGGTTGGATCGGGAAGAAGTACGACTACTTCCTCTACGTTGCGTCAACGCTTCCGTTGGGTCTCACGAGGGCGTGACAACACTCTCATCTCGTTGCTATGCATCACCATGGTCTTGCGTGATCGTAGGAAAATTTTTGAAATTACTACGTTCCCCAACAAAGGCTTCACCTTGTGTTTTCAACTTCTCTTTCTTTTATCATCCTTTTCTTACCGGAGTTCTTCATGGAGGCTCTACATGGTGGTTCATCAAGGATTCTTTTCATTCTTCAATTGTTCTTCAAGATTTCTCATGGAGTTAAGATCCGCCAAGCTATACTCTAAAATAAACATGGTGCTCAACACATGTTTTGTTTTGAGGAGTTCAAGTATTCTTCTTCTTGCATTCCGAAGTGCAATTCTTTCGACCTTATCTTTTGAGGTGGTGTTATGTCATTTTGACAGTTTCATTCATGTTTCATGATTCACTTGTTGTCAAGAATGAGATATTTAAATCCATCAATCTCTTCATTGGAGTTATCTTGGGTTATATTTCACCTAAAGCTTTCCCTAAGGATTGTTGCTATTTATGGTGCTTATAAATGACCCAAGTTCTTCATTTGTCCTCTCGGTGATATAAGTTTCTCGTCTCCTTGTTGATATCAATCCAATCGTTTGTTTCCATTAGTGGCAGAATTTCACCTCATAATTTTGAGAAGTTTTCCATAAGCCCACTACAAGTTTATTCTTTTCATTGTTGATTTTTCAACAACTCCGTTCTAGCCTTCCTCGTAAGGATGTTTCTTTCAAATTTATTTGTGGTAGAAGTTGTCATTTTCTACTCCATTATGTTATTCCAATGATCTATCTTCTATTCTTTCTTCCGGAGGCATGGTGATGTTTTGTTCTTTTCACTCATCATCTCGGATTGTGAGGATCGTGTTCTTTTCATGCTTATCCATTTAACCGGAGTGTTGTGTCATCTCTTCAAGTTCTTCTCATCTTATCAAGTCTGGCTTCTCTTTTCAACCGGAGTGTTGTGGCTATCATTCCTCTTTTAACCAGAGTCTCATCCAGGTGCTTTCATTTTGCCAAGTTCATGTTCTATTCCTTCCATGTTCAACCGGAGTGCTGCCCGAATTCTTCCTCTCTCATCTTGTTTTAACTGGAGTGGTTTCGAATTCTATCTTGTTCATTAAACTCTTGATTCATGTCTTTGCAACCTCTTGGTTCTCGTCGTATCCCATGTTCCTCTTTTCTAACAGAGTGTTTTCAACTTTGTTCATCTTCGTTGTTTTCTTTCTTTCATTTTGTTCAACATCTCAAGGTTCATTGGTTTCACTCGTTTGTCAAAGAAGCAACTTAGTTTTACCTCTTTCTTCTTTCGTTTTTCTATCCGGTGCCATCCTAGATCTCGGGACGAGATCCTCTCGTAGTGGTTGAGTGTTGTGACGCCCCGAGACCGATGCTCCAGAAGACTTCCAGCTATTCCGGGTTTCGCCGTGTGTTTCTTTTATGCTTGCTTTTTTTTTGCATTGCATCATGATCATCATGTGAGTTGCATTCTTCATATTGGTGTATTGTTGTGTGTGCATCTGTCCTTGTTGTCTCTTCTCTCAAGCCATGCCCATGTATCATCACCTCCTTCTTCCTTCTTTTTCCTTTCTTTTTGCTGGTGCCATTTCTCCCTTCTCCTTTAATGTTCATTTATTTCCTGATGATCTTACTCCATGCATTATACCTCTCTGTCAAATATCATCTTTTTTGGAGTTGTTTTGGTTGGGTTCAAAAATGGCTCAAGTTTGAATTTAATTCAAACTTGCATTATTTTTCTACCTCTAAAAATGTCCAAAGGAATTTTATCAAATAGAGTATAATTCCATGAGCATGAGGATACTCTTATATCTGCTAAATTCATCTCCTACCTCCCTGGCCTTTTCCTTTTCTTCAGCTGTGAATTCCAAATTTACAGAATTAAGAAGAAAAGGGAAAGCCCTCCCAGTCACAACCATTTGGGCATTTTCCTCATCCGCAGCCCAGCTCCTCCATGGCCCAAGGCCCAGCTCGCCCCAACCCTTAGCCCTAGCGAGCATCTCCCCTCGTACCCCCGCTCTCTCCCTCGTCTCCTCCCTCGCGCCGTCACCACGCACGAGAGGAGCGCCTCTCCCGATCCACTTCCCTCGCTCGACCCCCTCGGCCTCCTCCACCTCGTCCTCGTTGACCCGCGCCACCGGAGCCTAGCAGGTCGACGACCGCTCCTTCCTCTCCTTCGCGTCCGCCCCTGCTCAAGCATCTCCACCGGATCACGCCAGGCTGAAGCCCCGTCGGCCTCCTCGCCGGCTGCCGCGCCTCGTTGCTGTCGGCGACCACCAGGAGGCCGCTGCCTCGCGTCGTCCGTCCTCGTCGCCATGCCTGGCCAACTCCGGCGGCCCTGGAGCGCCGCGCCCTACCTCCTCCTCGTCGCCCCTCCGGTCGCTGCGACCAGGCGCGCAGCCAGAGCCCCGGGCCGTCCTCGTCGGCCTCCTCGCCTCCGTCGCGCCCTATCGACCCGCGCCCGACCTCCTCCTCGCCGCCCACAGCCGCTCCCGCCGCTGCGCCGTCTCCTGCTCCTCGCCTCGAGCACCGACGCTCCAAGGCCGGCCTCCTGCAGTTCGTCGTTGCCGGAGCTCCCCACCACCGGCAAGCCACCGCCGCCCGGATCCGTATCCCGAGCGCCCAAGGACCCCGCCGCCGGACCAGCAGCGGGACGCCGCGCCAAGTCCACCTCCAGAGTGCTGCAGCTGCACGAGACCACCAGGAGCCCGGAGTCCCCTGCCTCCTCGTTCGCTTCCAGTCCCCGCCGCGTTGCTGCTGCCACTGGATCACCGAGACCGATCCTCTGAGGAACCCCGTGTCCAACTACACAATGAGCGGCAAGTACCACTACGACCGGTGTTCGACTACGTGGATTCACCAAGTACTTCTTCGGATACACCAAGTTCGAATACACTGCAAGACCCGTACCCGGACCGTCAATCTTCTCCGTGAATTTTGCCAAGTACCACGATGATGCGTCGAGTACCTCTACCCATGACCTGGGAACGTCTACGACCCGTGAAAAAACTACCGGCGACGCAGAACGTCTACGAACCGTGTACCTCGACGACCCGCTAAGTACCCCTTCGGATTGCCGAGTACCTCTACCGACAACCTGAACATCTACGAAAAACGTGTACAACTTCAGTCGCGAGAACGTCTACTTCCACTACGACACGAGAACAACTACTTCCTCTACATTGCACCGTCCCGTTTGAACGCTTCGAAGGTATAACCGCTGAGACGACCGCCGTGAACGAATGCATATGTTGTATGAGATGCCCGTTTGCACCGTGTCCGAAATTGTCGCTCGCTTGTTCCTCCTCGTTGCCATGCCATCGTCTCGTGGGAACCCGGTAACCGGGAACACCCCACCATCTTGCTCAACTCTCTTCCGTCACACTTTCTTTTGCACCGATATCTCCATGAGCTACCGGAACCGATATGTTGCCGTGGCATCATTTTCGGATTCGCCGCCGTGGCGCCCTTTTTCGTTTCCGCCACGACGACAAATGCTTCATAACATGCTCATGTCAACATATTTTCATAAAATTGCTTAAAACGTGCACATGTCATCCGCATCATGATAACAACATTTAAATGTTTATAATTGTTGTTTGCATTAATTTGCCTAAATGCCATGTTAAAATGATTTATTTCATAACTAAATAACCGTAACTCGGATTTAAATAAATTACATATGTAAATGGGGTAGAAAAATGCCTAGTTTAACATGGTATACTTTATTTGCATGTTTAACAACTCTAAAATTGTGTTCAGGGCAGATCAGTTCCAAATCTAAAATATGCATATGGGGTTTTACCGGAATTGTTGTTTGTTGTTCCGGCCTCATTTAAACTTGCCTAAATAGTTAGTTTACTTATGCTTCACCTCTTGCCATGTTTAATAACATTTAATATTGTTGAGTACATAACCAAGAGTGAACTAAATAAATGTTGTGAAGTTTCGTCAATATGCAATTCGTTGCATATTGAGCTCCACGTAACTTGTAGTATTGCTTATTGCACTTTGTCATGCCATGCTCATTAAATCGGACATGCATCATACTTGATTGTGCATCATGGCGTGTTTATGTGATGGTTGTTTACCATGTTGTTTGTTTCTTTCCGGGTTGCTTCTCTCGTTAGCTTCGGTTTCGTTCCGGAGTTGTGAGGATTCGTTCGACTACGTCCGTTTGTCTTCTTCATGGATTCGTTCTTCTTCCTTGCGGGATTTCAGGCAAGATGACCATACCCTCGAAATCACTTCTATCTTTGCTTGCTAGTTGCTTGCTCTTTTGCTATGCCTATGCTACGATGCCTACCACTTGCTATATCATGCCACCCACATTGCCATGTCAAACCTCTAACCATCCTTTCCTAGCAAACCGTTGTTTGGCTATGTTACCGCTTTGCTCAGCCCTCTTATAGCGTTGTTAGTTGCGGTGAAGATGAAGTTTGTTCCTTGTTGGAACATGGAGATGTTGTTCCTTGTTGGAACATGTTTACTTGTTGGGATATCACAATATATCTTATTTAATTAATGCATCTATATACTTGGTAAAGGGTGGAAGGCTCGGCCTTATGCCCGTGTTTTGTTCCACTCTTGCCGCCTAGTTTCTGTCATACCGGTGTTATGTTCCTTGATTTTGCGTCCCTAACGCGGTTGGGTGATTTATGGGACCCCTTGACAGTTCGCTTTGAATAAGACTCCTCCAAAGAAGGCCCAACATTGGTTTTACCATTTGCCACCTAAGCCTTTTTCCCTTGGGTTCTGCAGACTCAAGGGTCATCTTTATTTTAACCCCGGGCGGTGCTCCTCCGTGCTGGTCCAAACTAAACCACTTGCGGTGCCGCCCGAGGCAACTTGGGGTATCGTCGGTTGCCGTCGTAGTGTTCATCCGGTGTGCCACGAGAACGAGATATGTGCAGCTCCTATCAGGATTTGGCGGCACATTCGGGCGGCTTTGCTGGTCTTGTTTTATTCTTGTCGAAATGTCTTGTAGTCCGGGATTCCGAGACTGATCGGGTTTTCCCGTAGAAGGAATATCCTTCGTTGACCGTGAGAGCTTATAATGGGCTAAGTTGGGACACCCTGCGGTATTATCTTTCGAAAGCCGTGCCCGCGGTTATGAGGCAGATGGGAATTTGTTAATGTCCGGTTGTAGAAAACCCGAAGTTGATCTTAATTAAAAAATACATCAATCGTGTGCGTAACCGTGATGGTCTCTTCTCGGCGGAGTCCGGGAAGTGAACACGGTGTTGGCGTTATGCTTGACGTAGGTTGTTCTAGGATCACTTCTTGATCATAGTAGTTCGACCGTGCTTTTGCCTTCTCTTCTCGCTCTCATTTGCGTATGTTAGCCACCATATATGCTAGTCGCTTGCTGCAGCTCCACCTCACAACTCTGTCCTACCTATAAGCTTAAATAGTCTTGATCTCGCGGTGTGAGATTGCTGAGTCCCGTGACTCACGAGATACTTCAAAACCAGTTTGCAGGTGCCGATGAAACCGTGCGGTGGCGATCCGAGCTCAAGGAGTAGCTCGATGGAGATCTTGTTCATTGTGTTGTTTCATTTCAGTTGATCAGTAGTGGAGCCCAGTTGGGACGATCGGGGATCTGTGTAGCATTTGGGGTAGTCTTCTTTTATTTTTGGTTCCGTAGTCGGACCTTGATTGTATCTGTATGATGTAATGTTTTACTCATGTATTGTGTGAAGTGGCGATTGTAAGCCAACTATGTATCTCTTTCCCTTATGTATTACATGGGTTGTGTGAAGATTACCTCACTTGCGACATTGCTTTCAATGCGGTTATGCCTCTAAGTCGTGCTTCGACACGTGGGAGATATAGCCGCATCGAGGGCGTTACAAGTTGGTATCAGAGCCAGCCCCGACTTAGGAGCCCCCTGCTTGATTGAATCGCTGACTTTGTTGAGTCTAGAAAAAAATGTTTTGAGTCTTAGGATTATATATATCGGAGAGTAGGATTCTTTTTACTCCTCAGTCCCTTCGTCGCTCTGGTGAGGTCTCCTGACGTAGAGTTTTGACTCTTTCTCTTCTCAAATTTCACTAAAATTTTTTTAGGATCACGCGGGTATCTTGGAATCGTGCCGATGGTTTTGTGACGAGAACATTGTTCTTGGTGCCTCGACATTTAGGGTTGTGGCGGTGTCCCGGGAGTTGAGCTCCGAGGTGTTGTCGTCACAATTTTATCGTTGCGATTCGAATACCTGAGTTTTGCCGACATCGAAAATCTCTTTTATGCAGTTGTTGGTGAGATAACCTCGATAACCCAGTACTGGGGCGAGCTCGAGAGTATTGCCATGACTCGTATAACGGATGTTTTTTCGAAGGTCGAGGTAAACGATTTCCGAAGGTTTCGTGGTTATGTGTTGAAGGATGGATACAGCTGGATCTAGGTATTGTTAGTTTGGGTGATATATTTTGTGTCCCCTGTATCCCCAACACCTAATTGCATAACCAGAAAGTTTCGGGAGTTTATAGGTGGGAATTCAAGTATCTCGTAGGATATCTTTCCAACACACACATGATACGATATGGGATCTATCATATGTTTGTTTCCGGCTTATTCCGCAAGCCAAATCCTTTGTTTTTGTTTTGTTTTGGGGTATTCGAGTTGCTTCAATGCCAAGTGTTGATTCCATACCTTATTCTAAACGGTGTTCTCATATTTCTATGTGGATGCTAATCCTTCTTGTTCATCAAGGTCGTCTTTTCAATCCTTTCCAACCGTGTGCTTCTCTCCAATTAAATCTGATCATTCCAACATTCGCAAGATCAATTCTAAGTTTTCTCAACGGTGTTTGTTTCATCCGTCCCAAGTTTCCTTTGTTTTCCCGCCCTCCCACCCTTTTTCTTCAAGGACTCAGATTTCTTAATCAAATATCCATCGTATGGATGTGAAGGCTCTTCATTCTTTTCCTCAATGCTCTTATCCGGTGATTCTCATGAAGATGCTAAAGGAAGTTTCAACCTTATCATTGTTCCATTCTAATTTTCTTCTCCGGTGGATTTAATTCAAGATTTCGGTGTTGATCTTATCCCTTTTTCCTCTTTTCACAATGTTTTCTCATGCCGGTGCACCTCTTAATTTTTCACTTCTTGTTATTCATTTGTTTCCGGAGTGCTAACGATTATCTCAGAAGATTCGTGTTTTCATTCCTAATCCGTGCAAGATTTCTCGTAGTTGTTATCCCTTTTGAGCCATTTAATTCAACCGGCGCAATCTATCTTTTAAATCGTTCAACGGTGTTTATTTTGAGGGCCCTAACCCACAGGTCTTTTTCCCGGATCTTACCTCGACTCTTTTAATTTTCTTGGAGCTATTCCCAAATTCTTTTCAAAGTTTGACGAAGAATGAGTTATCATCAACAAATGTCTTTCTCCAAGATCTTCCAAATTCTTTTCAGCGTTGGTTCAACCTTTCTAATTTTCATCCCGGAGTATCTCAACAATTCATGGTGGTGTTTCTCATCGTCATTCTCAACATTTGAAGACCGAAGAAGAGTTTCTCTTTAATCTTGCTCCATTCTCTTCAAGATTCATGGTTCTAGTTTGATGCCGCCCTCTCATAGTTGTTTTCGATTGTGAGAATTCTTTTCACCCATCCGGAGCAATTCAGGAGTCTTTTCAGTTCTCCTAATGATGTGATCCCATTAATCAAATAACAACACATGTCTATGGTTAGGAAACATAACCATCTTTGATTAATGAGCTAGTCAAGTAGAGGCATACTAGTGACTATATGTTTGTCTATGTATTCACACATGTATTATGTTTCCGGTTAATACAATTCTAGCATGAATAATAAAGATTTATCATGATATGAGGAAATAAATAATAACTTTATTATTGCCTCTAGGGCATATTTCCTTCAGTCTCCCACTTGCACTAGAGTCAATAATCTAGATTACACAAGAATGATTCTAACACCCATGGAGTCTTGGTGCTGATCATGTTTTGCTCGAGGAAGAGGCTTAGTCAGCAGTGTCTGCAATATTCAGATCCGTATGTATCTTGAAAATCTCTATGTCTCCCACTTGGACTTGGTCCCAATGGAATTGAAGCGTCTCTTGATATGCTTGGTACTCTTGTGAAATCTGGATTCCTTTGCCAAGGCAATTGCACCAAGATTGTCACGGAAGATCTTCATTGGTCCCGATGCACTAGGTATGACACCTAGATCGGAAATGAACTCTTTCATCCAGACTCCTTCATTTGCTGCTTCGAAGCAGCTATGTACTCCGCTTCACATGTAGATCCCGCCACGACGCTTTGTTTAGAACTGCACCAACCGACAGCTCCACCGCTTAATAAAAACACGATCCGGTTTGCGATTTAGAATCGTCCGGATCGGTGTCAAAGCTTGCATCGACGTAACCATTTACGACTAGCTCTTTGTCACCTCCATATACGAAAACATATCCTTAGTCCTTTTCGTATTTCAGATGTTCTTGACCGCTGTCCAATGATCCACTCTGGATTACTTTGGTACCTTCCTGCCAAGCTTATTGCTAAGCATACGTCGGTCTGGTACACAGCATTGCATACATGATAGAGCCTATGGCTGAAGCATAGGAACATCTTTCATTTTCTCTCTATCTTCTGCTGTGGTCGGGCATTGAGTCGACTCAATTTCACACCTTGTAATACAGGTAAAAACCTTTCTTTGCCCGATCCATTTTGAACTTTTTCAAAACTTTATCAAGGTATGTGCTTTGTGAAAGTCCAATTAAGCGCCTTGATCTATCTCTATAGATCTTGATGCCCAATATGTAAGCAGCTTCACCGAGGTCTTTAATTGAAAAACTTTTATTCAAGTATCCTTTTATGCTATCCAGAAATTCTATATCATTTCCAATTAATAATATGTCGTCCACATATAATATCGAAATGCTACTGAGCTCCCACTCACTTTCTTGTAAATACAGGCTTCTCCAAAAGTCTCAGATAAAACCATATGCTTTGATCACACTATCAAAGCGTTTATTCCAACTCCGAGAGGCTTGCACTGCACCATAAATTGATCGCTGGAGTTTGCACACTTTGTTAGCACCTTTTGGATCGACAAAACCTTCTGGTTGCATCATATACAACTCTTCTTCTAGAAATCCATTCAAGAATGCAGTTTTTACATCCATTTGCCAAATTTCATAATCATAAAATGCAGCAATTGCTAACATGATTCGGACAAACTTAAGCATCGCTACGGGTAAGAAAGTCTCATCGTAGTCAACCCCTTGAACTTGTCGAAAACCTTTCGCAACAAGTCGAGCTTTATAGACAGTTACATTACCATCAGCGTCAGTCTTCTTCTTAAAGATCCATTTATTCTCAATGGCTTGCCGATCATCGGGCAAGTGAACCAAAGTCCATACTTTGTTCTCATACATGGATCCCATCTCAGATTTCATGGCTTCCAGCCATTGTGCGGAATCTGGGCTCACCATCGCTTCTTCATAGTTTGTAGGTTGACCATGGTCAAGTAACATGACTTCCAGAATAGGATTACCGTACCACTCTGGTGCGGATCTTACTCTAGTTGACCTACGTAGTTCAGCAGAAACTTGATCTGAAGTTTCATGATCATCATCATTAACTTCCTTACTAATTGGTGTAGGTGTCACAGGAACCGATTTCTGTGATGAACCATTTTCCAATAAGGGAGCTGGTACTGTTACCTCATCAAGTTCTACTTTTCTCCCACTCACTTCTTTCGAGAGAAACTCCTTCTCTAGAAAGGATCCATTCTTAGCAACGAATGTCTTGCCTTCGGATCTGTGGTAGAAGGTGTACCCAACTGTTTCCTTTGGGTATCCTATGAAGACACATTTATCCGATTTGGGTTCAAGCTTATCAGGTTGAAGTTTTTCACATAAGCATCGCAGCCCCAAACTTTCGAAACGACAACTTTGGTTTCTTGCCAAACCATAGTTCATAAGGAGTCGCCTTAACGGATTTTGATGGTGCCCTATTTAACGTGAATGCGGCCGCCTCTAAAGCATAACCCCAAAACGATAGCGGTAAATCGGTAAGAGACATCATAGATCGCACCATATCCGTAAAGTACGATTCGACGTTCGGACACATCATTACGCTGTGGTGTTCCAGTGGCGTTAGTTGCGAAACTATTCCGCAATTTTTCAAATGTAGACCAAACTCAGAACTCAAATATTCTCCTTCACGATCAGATCGTAGAAATTTTATTTTCTTGTTACGATGATTTTCAACTTCACTCTGAAATTCTTTGAACTTTTCAAATGTTTCAGATTTATGCTTCATTAAGAAGATATACCCATATCTGCTTAAATCATCTGTGAAAGGTGAGAAAATAATGATATCCGCCACGAGCTTCAACATTCATCGGACCACATACATCTGTATGTATGATTTCCAACAAATCTGTTGCTCTCTCCATAGAACCGGAGAACGGTGTTTTAGTCATCTTGCCTATGAGGCACGGTTCGCAAGTACCAAGTGATTCATAATCAAGTGATTCCAAAAGTCCATCAGTATGGAGTTTCTTCATGCGTTTTACACCGATATGACCTAAACGGCAGTGCCACAAATAAGTTGCACTATCATTATTAACTCTGCATCTTTTGGCTTCGACATTATGAATATGTGTATTTCTACTATCGAGATTTAATAAAAATAGACCACTCTTCAAGGGTGCATGACCATAAAAGATATTACTCATATAAATAGAACAACCATTATTCTCTAATTTAAATGAATAACCGTCTCGCATCAAACAAGATCCAGATATAATGTTCATGCTCAACGCTGGCACCAAATAACAATTATTTAGGTCTAAAACTAATCCCGAAGGTAGATGTAGAGGTAGCGTGCCGACCGCGATCACATCGACTTTGGAACCGCTTCCCACGCCAGATCGTCACCTCGCCCTTTGCTAGTGCTCGCTTATTCCGTAGTCCCTGCTTTGAGTTGCAAATATTAGCAATGTAACCACTATCAAATACCCAAAGCTACTACGAGCTCTAGTAAGGTACACATCAATAACATGTATATCACATATACCTTTGTTCACCTTGCCATCCTTCTTATCCGCCAAATACTTGGGGCAGTTCCGCTTCGGTGACCAGTTTGCTTGCAGAGAAACACTCGGTTTCAGGCTTAGGTCCAGACTTGGGTTTCTTCTCTTGAGCAGCAACTTTCTTGCTGTTCCTTTTGAAGTTTCCTTCTTCTTCCCTTTTCCTTTTTCTTGAAACTAGTGGTCTTGTTGACCATCAACACTTGATGCTCTCTCTTGATTTCTACCTCCGCAGCTTTTAGCATTGCGAAGAGCTCGGAATTGTCTTGGTCATCCCTTGCATATTATAGTTCATCACGAAGCTCTTGTAGCTTGGTGGCGTGATTGGAGAATTCATCAATGACACTATCATCCGGAAGATTAACTCCCAGTTGAATCAAGTGATTATTATACCCGCACATTTTGAGTATATGCTCACCGACGTAACTATTCTCCTCCATCTTGCAGCTATAGAACTTATTGGAGACTTCATATCTCTCAATCCGGGCATTTGCTTGAAATATTAACTTCAACTCTTGGAACATCTCATATGCTCCATGACGCTCAAAACGCCGTTGAAGACCCGGTTCTAAGCCGTAAAGCATGGCACATCAACTATAGAGTAGTCATCAGCTTTGCTCGCCAGACGCTCACAACTTCGGCGTTGTTCTCAAAGCAGTTCGCACCCAGCGGTGCTTCCAGGACGTAATTCTTCTATGCAGCAATGAGGATAATCTCAAATTACGGACCCAGTCCGTAATTGCTACCATCATCTTTCAACTTTGCTTTCTCAAGGAACGCATTAAAATTCAACGGAACAACAAGATGAGCCATCTATCTACAAAGAAACATAGACAAGCAAAATACTATCGGTACTAAGTTCATGATAAATTTAAGTTCAATTAATCATATTACTTAAGAACTCCCACTTAGATAGACATCTCTAGTCATGTAAGTGATTACGTGATCCAAATCAACTAAACCATAACCGATCATCACGTGAGATGGAGTAGTTTTCAATGGTGAACATCACTATGTTGATCATATCTACTATATGATTCACGCCGACCTTTCGGTCTCCGTGTTCGAGGCCATATCTGCATATGCTAGGCTCGTCAAGTTTAACCTGAGTATTCTGCGTGTGCAAAACTGGCTTGCACCCGTTGTAGATGGACGAGAGCTTATCACACCCGATCATCACGTGGTGTCCGGGCACGACGATTTAACTTTGGCAACGGTGCATACTCGTGGAGAACACGCCTTGATAATTTTAGTGAGAGATCATCTTAAATGCTACCGTCAATCAAAGCTAGATAAGATGCATAAAGGATAAACATCACATGCAATCAATGTAAGTGATATGATATGGCCATCATCATCTTGTGCTTGTGATTCCATCTCGAAGCACCATCGTGATCACCATCGCCACCGACGCGACACCTTGATCTCCATCATAGCATCGTTGTCGCCTCGCCAACTATTGCTTCTATGACTATCGCTACCGCTTAGTGATAAAGTAAAGCAATTACATGGCGTTTGCATTTCATACAATAAAGCGACAACCATATGGCTCTCGCCATTGCCGATAACTCGGTTACAAAACATGATCATCTCATACAATAAAATATAGCATCACGCCTTGACCATATCACATCACAACATGCCCTGCAAAAACAAGTTAGACGTCCTCTACTTTGTTGTTGCAAGTTTTACGTGGCTGCTAGGGGCTGAGCAAGAACCGTTTTACCTATGCATCAAAACCACAACGATAGTTTGTCAAGTTGGTGCTGTTTTAACCTTCGCAAGGACCGGGCGAGCCACACTCGGTTCAACTAAAGTGAGAGAGACAGACACCGCCACCACCTTTAAGCAACGAGTGCTCAAGCGGTGAAACCAGTCTCGCGTAAGCGTCACGTGTAATGTCGGTCCGGCCGCTTCATCTCACAATACCGCTGATCCAAAGTATGACATGCTGGTAAGCAAGATGACTTATATCGCCCACAACTCACTTGTGTTCTACTCGTGCATATGACATCAACGCATAAAACCAGGCTCGGATGCCATCATTGGGGAACGTAGTAATTTCAAAAATTTCCTCGCACACACAAGATCATGGTGATGATATAGCAACGAGAGGGAGAGTGTATGTCCACGCACTTTGTAGACCGTAAGCGAAGCGTTATGACAACGCTGTTGATGTAGTCGTGACGCCTTCACGATCCGACCGATCCAAGTACCGAACGTCACGGCACCTCCGAGTTCAGCACACGCTCAGCTCGATGACGATCCCTGACTCCGATCCTGCAAAGTGTCGGGATGAGTTCCACAAGACGACGGCGCAGGACGATGATGATGCTCTACCGCACAGGGCTTCGCCTTAAGCTCCGCGACGATATGACCGAGGTGGAATATGGTGGAGGGGGCACCGCACACGGCTAAGGAACGATCCGTAGATCAACTTGTGTGTTATGGGGTGCCCCTACCCCGTGATATAAAGGAGCAAGGGGAGGTGCGGCCGCCCTAAGGGGTGCGCTTGAGGAGTCCTACTCCCACCGGAGTAGGACTCCCCTCTTGCCTTGTTGGAGAAGGAAAGGGGGAGGGAAGAGGAAGGGCCCGCCTCTCCTTGTCCTATTCGGACTAGGGGGGGGCGCGCTGCCTGCCCTGGCCGCCCTCCTTTCTCCCTCATGGCCCACTAAGGCCCAATATCCCCGGAGGGTTCCGTAACCCCGGTGTTCCAGAAAATCCCGATTTCATCCGAACCATTCCGATATCGAAATATAGGCTTCCAATATATCAATCTTTATGTCTCGACCATTTCGAGACTCCTCGTCATGTCCGTGATCACATCCGGACTCAACAAACTTTGGTACATCAAAACTTATAAACTCATAATAAACTGTCATCGTAACGTTGTTGCGTGCGGACCCTACGGGTTCGAGAACTATGTAGACATGACCTAGAACTATTCTCGGTCAATAACCAATAGCGGAACCTGGATGCCCATATTGGTTCCTACATATTCTACGAAGATCTTTATCGGTCAAACCGCATAACGACATCGTTGTTCCTTTGTCATCGGTATGTTACTTGCCCGAGATTCGATCGCCGGTATCCAATACCTAGTTCAATCTCGCTACCGCAAGTCTCTTTACTTTCCCGTAATACATCATCTCGCAACTAACTTATTAGTTGCAATGCTTGCAAGGCTTATGTGATGTGTATTACCGACAAGGCCTAGAGATACCTCTCCGACAATCGGAGTGACAAAATCTAATCTCAAAATACGCCAACCCAACATGTACCTTTGGAGACACCTGTAGAACTCCTTTATAATCACCTAGTTACGCCAGACGCTTGGTAGCACCAAAGTGTTCCTCCGTAAACGGAGTTGCATAATCTCATAGTTACAGGAACATGTATAAGTCATGAAGAAAGCAATAGCAATATACTAAACGATCAAGTGCTAGGCTAACGGAATGGGTCATGTCAATCACATCATTCTCCTAATGATGTGATCCCATTAATCAAATAACAACACATGTCTATGGTTAGGAAACATAACCATCTTTGATTAATGAGCTAGTCAAGTAGAGGCATACTAGTGACTATATGTTTGTCTATGTATTCACACATGTATTATGTTTCCGGTTAATGCAATTCTAGCATGAATAACAAACATTTATCATGATATGAGGAAATAAATAATAACTTTATTATTGCCTCTAGGGCATATTTCCTTCAAGTCACTCGTCAACATCGAGATCTACATAGAACCCATCGGAGGGGGCGGTGTTGTCATCTGAAAACAGTAATTAAAGCAACATGAGTACAAAGGTACTCAGCAAGTCTTACAACAGATCCTACTATACATGCACATTCTCAAGAAGGTAGTGGAGTTATTGCAGCAAGCCATCTTTGACTCTTGGCTAAGCTATCCTACGAGACACAACTTGTAAAATAGTTTTCACACACGAGTCCACTAATCACCATCACAATACTCCACCGTGGATCCTCCCTCGTCATCCTACGAGAGGGCCATCCGCGGTACTCACACTTATCTTGAGTCTTTTAGTAGTAACCATTAACTTGTCTATGAACTGCATAAGCAACCAAGTAGTCCTTTACCGCGGACGCGGCTATTCGAATAGTTTTATACCCTGCAGGGGTGTACTTCGTCACACATGTTTCCACCACTTAGCATCTGCACACGACATGTGCTCGGCATACTTCAAGCAAAAGCCGACGTGGGTGTAGACCACGACCTGACCAAACACACGAGTCCCTAGTCCAGGTTTATCGCCTATTTGGGTTCCATCCGCAAGGAAATCCGGCCGAGGTGTCCTCAACGGCCCCAAATGATGTGTGCAGGGTTCCCGAGACACCAAACGGGCGGCTCAGTACACCGGGCCACGAGCCTACCGCATCACAGCCCACCCCTAAGGTCTGCGATGTGCACGGCCTCCAGCAACTACAAACACCAGAAACTACTTGCAACTCCTGGACAGAGGACGGGGTGGTTAATAATTTGAGAGAGTCAATTAAGGATCCTAATGTGTGGTAGTAGCTGAATCTTAAATCACGCATACATATCTCAGTTCTTAAGGATGGCCTCAATGAAACAACCCACCATGTACTCCTACATGGCCTCTCATCGATACCTTTACCAAATCATGTTCAACACTTCACTCTCATTACCGACACAACCATTCACTCTAGTTCATCACCCCGATGAGCCAGACCTAACACGACTCTAAGCATAGCAAGCATAGCATGGTAGGAAACACAAACATGGCTCAATGAACTCCTACACATGCTAGTGGGTTTCATCTAGCTACTGTGGCCACGATAGGTCATGCAGAGGAAGTGGGTTCAACTACCGCAACACACAGCAGTTTGAAACATGTTGTCTTAATGCAGTAAACGAGAGCAGAAGCGAGAAGATGGGTTTGTATCGAAATGATCAATGGGGTTGCTTGCCTGACAGAGTGGTAGTGGGATACTGCCCTTCAGTTGGATACTCGTGAATATCCTCGGAGGCAGAACCTACCACGAAGAACACATCAAAACACAATCATCACAAGGCAATATGCAACAATATGATGCATGCATTGACATGGAAAAATGAGTGTGTTTGGGCTAATGCAACTTAGAACAGATTAGTTTGAGTTCATTTGAATCAAGGATTCAAATGCTAACCCAAAGTAAGAAGTCAAATTAGTGCATTTACTTGTTTCACCTAAACAGCAAAGTTAAAGTGTTCTGACATGCATGAAACTAGTATAGATGGAAAGACTGAATTTTTCTGATCAAAATTCATATATAAATCTTTGCATTTGGAGTTACAGATTAATTTCTATGATTTTTTTGAAGTTTGTAGTATTTTCTGGAATTTCCTGTATAAAAATAAATCCAGGAAATACTTATTGCGTCAGCAGTGCGTCAAGGTGATGTCAGCGGTCAACGGAGCTAGTCCAGGTCAAACTGACCAGTGGGTCCCGTCTGTCAGTAGTTAGTTAAACTAACTAAATTTAGTTAGCGCTAGACCTCGGTTATTTAGAAAGGCGGGTCCCACTTGTCATAGACACAGGGGGTCAAACTGGGCCTACCCGGTCAACGGTCAGCGGGGTCAACTCACCGGCGTTTAGCCACTAGTGAGGCCAGACGCGGCGGTGCGGTGCGGGTTTCGTGCTCCGGCGACCAAATGGGCGGCGGAGACCATCTACGAGTAGCTAGGAGCGAGCCGCGTCGAGTCATGGTGGCGGTTGGGCTCGGGGTCGCCGGAAAGGACGCCGGCGACGAGCTGTGCGGCTGCTGGGGTTCGGGCGAGGTCGAACCTGTCGCTAGGGGCATGGCAAGGGGCGTGCGGTGGTGCTACGGGTTCCTGGAGATGCGGTGAGTGTAGTGGACAAGGTGGTGTGGCCATTGGGTGGTCGGAGCGTCGTTGGCGACGAGCTCGGCGGTGGCGCGTGCGGTCGCTATGGTGCTCGAGAGAGAGAACGGGAAGGATGGGAAGGTGATTGAGCTCACGGCGATCATGTCGGAGCAGTCGGCGAGGTCGGGGACGAGCTGGTGCAGCGGTGAAGGCGAAGGGGATCTCCGGCGGTGGCGGAGTCGGGCGAGGTCGTTGCAGTGGCTTCGGGGCAAGCGAGCGCTCGGGGCTCGGCCTGCTCGAAGGAGAGGAGGGCGGCAGAGCTTCTGGACATGGTGGCGCGGCGCGGGGACGATGGTGGGCGCGGCTACGTCGGCGGTGCGGCTGCGGCAGCGTCGGCCATGGTGGGACAGGGCGAGGGAGAGAGGCAGGGGGTGTGTGAGGTGTCTGCGGGGTCGAAGCGGCGACGTGGAGCTCGCCCAGGTGTCCAGGTGCGCGGGCGGCAAGCAGGTGGCGCCGTGGCGAGCTCGCGCACGCCGCCGTCACCTCCCTGCCTGCTTGGCAGGGACGAAGCAACTGGCTGGCACGGGCGAGCCAGCGCTGGGCCGCCAGGAGGGCCGGCTGGTGGGTTGCGGCTAGGTACGTTGTTTTTCTTTTATTTTCTGTTTTCTTTTATTTTTGCAAGTTTGTGGCATTTCTAAAAATACTTAGGCATTTCCAAAAATCACCAAACTGCACATGCTCACTGTATGGAACATATCCAACATGGAACATTTCAGTTTGGGATTATTTGGACATTTAAAATATTTACTAGCATTTAAATGCCCAAATGCAAGTTACATATGATTTAATTCAATGATCTTGTGATGACCTAGAAAATTGTGAACCCATTTTGTGAGAGGTTCTAACCCAAGACAAAAAGGGTGGACTTTTTAGAAGGGCATTTCAGGTTCATTGAAAATGATTTTAGTAAACCCTAGTTGTTTTCAGGGGGGGTGCTGGGGGTTCTGTCATCCCCATTGCAAGTTCTGGAAAAGTAAACATGATGCAACACTCTAATGCATGAACTAGCTAGGATGTGAAAACTCACCCCCACTCAAAAGAATCTCGTCCCGAGATTTAGGATCCTCCGGGAAGAAGGTGGGGTACTCAAGTCGAAGACGATCCTCCCTTTCCCAAGTAGCTTCTTTCTCGGAATGGTGTGACCATTGAACCTTGAGAAACTTGATATTCTAGCGTCAAGTGGTACGCTCGGCTTGATCAAGGATGCAAACGGGATATTCCCGATATGTGAGATTATCTTGGAGATCAAGCGTTTCGTGGTCCACTCCACGGGTAGGATCCGCGAAGCAACGCCTGACTTGAGAAACGTGGAAGACATCATGAACTCTGGAAAGATGCGGAGGTAGTTCCAATTGGTAGGCAACTTCTCCTCATTTGGCAAGAATGCGAAAGGGTCCAATATAACGAGGAGACATTTTGCCTTTGATACCGAATCAATGGGTTCCCTTCAAAGGAGTAACCCGAAGGTAAGCCTTCTCGCCAACTTCATAAGTCATGAGCTTATGTTTGCGGTCATATTGGCTCTTTTGACGGGATTGGGATGTTTTCAATTTCTCACGAATGATGCGAACCTGCTCTTCTGCTTCCTGAATCATATCCGGGCCAAAGAGTTGTCTTTCCCCGGTTTCTGACCAGTTAAGAGGCGTTCGACATTTTCTTCCTTAGAGAACTTTGAAAGGAGCCTTGCCCAAGCTAGCTTGATAGCTATTGCTATAAGTGAACTCGGTGAATGGAAGGCATTTCTCCCAATCCATACCAAAGAGATGAGAAAAGATCGGTGCATATCCTCCAGAACTTGCTTGACTCGTTCTACTTGACCACTTGATTGAGGGTGGAAGGCGGTGCTAAAGGAGAGACGAGTTCCCATAGCATTTTGGAAACCTTCCCAAAATTGAGAGGTGAAGAGACTTCCTCGGTCTGGGTTAATCTCCAATGGAACACCATGAAGAGACACTATTCGGGAGATGTACAAGTCAGCTAGCTGGCTAGCGGTTACACTCTCACGAACAGGTAGGAAGTGGGCTACTTTGGAAAGACGACCGACAACGACGAAGATAGCATTATTCCCTCTCTTGGTCCTGGGAAACCCGGTAATGAAATCCATACCGATTTTATCCCATTTCCATTCAGGAATAGCCAAAGGTTGAAGGGTGCCAAGAGGCCGTTGATGCTCGCTTAACACGATTTACGACGTCGCAACTAGCAATGTATTGAGAAATTTCTCTCTTCATCCTAGTCCACCAAAACCTCTGGCGTAGGTCTTGATACATTTTAGTATTACCGGGATGAATGGTGAGAGGGGATTCATGAGCTTCCTTAAGAATCAATTGTCGTAGTTGTTGTTTCTTGGGAACCACTAGGCGGTTCTCGAAGAAGACAACACCTCGGTCATCCATGGAGAAACACTTAGCAGCTCCGCTAGCAATGTTCTCCTTGATCCAAGATATTCCTCTATCATACCGCTGAGCGGTTATGATTTGATCCGTAAGGTTAGGTTTCGCCACCAGGGTGGATAGGAATCCTCGAGGAACTATGTGAAGGTTGAGCTTACGAAATTCCTCTTGGAGAAGTGGTTGACTTCGTTGTAACATCAAGTTGTTACAATAATATTTACGACTTAGCGCATCAGCCATGACATTGGCTTTGCCCGGGGTGTAAGTTATTCCTAAGTCGTAATCTGTGCTCAACTCGACCCAACGTCTTTGCCTGAGATTCAAATCCGGTTGGGTGAAGATGTATTTCAGACTTTGGTGATCTATGTAAATCTCGCAACGATTATCGAGAAGGTAATGTCGCCATGTTTTGAGTGCATGGACCACAGCTGCAAGCTCTAGATCATGTGTGAGATATTTATCCTCATGTGGACGCAACTGTCGAGAAGCGTAGCCAATCACATGACTATCTTGCATTAGTATGCAACCTAGTCCTTGTCGCGAAGCGTCACAATAGATAACAAAGTCCTTCGAAAAATCTGGTGGTACGAGTACTGTGGAGTCCACTCAAACTTTTTATCTTTCTTGAGGAGTTCAGTTAGAGGTTTAGCAACCTTGGAAAAATTCTCGACGAAGCAGCAACAATAGCTCGCTAAGCCAAGGAAACTCCGAACTTGCTTGACCGTTTCAGGTGGAGTCCAATCAAGGATGGCTTGAACTCGCTCGGGATTGACAGCAATACCCTTACCAGAGATTACATGGCCTAGATAGGTCACTTATGGCAACCAAAATTCACACTTGGAGAATTTGGCATAAAGGCGATGCTCTCGAAGTTTCATCAATACCAGTCTTAGATGCTCGGCATGTTCTTCCTCATTCCTGGAGTAGATGAGTATATCATCGAGGTATACCACGACGAATTTATCCAAATACTCCATGAAGATCGAGTTCATTAACCGAGAGAAGGTGGCTGGAGCATTGGTTAAACCAAAGGACATGACGGTGTACTCGTATTGGCCATAACGAGTAACAAAGGCCGTTTTAGGAATGTCCCTGTTCTTGATTTTGATTTGATGGTAGCCCAACCTCAAATCCGTTTTGAAAAAAAATGAGGATCCAGCGAGCTGATCATACATGTCATTGATCCTAGGGAGCGGATACTTGTTCTTGATAGTGACCAAGTTGACAGGTCGGTAATCTACAACCATCTGATCCGTTCCATCCTTCTTCTTGACGAAGAGGACGGGGCAAGCCCATGGAGAAGAACTAGGACAGATGAAACCCTTTTTCAAGGACTCATCGAGTTGTTTCTTAAGCTCGGCTAGTTCTAGGGGTGCCATCTTATAGGGTCTTCTAGAAATTGGGACGGTTCCTGGAACAAGGTCTATCACGAACTCAACATCCCTGTCAGCTGGAATACTTGGCAGTTCTTCTGGTAAGACATCCGGAAAGTCACGGACTACCAGGATATCTTCAAGGTCTGGAAGAGGGTTGGCATTTAGGGAGTAGAGCTGACGCTTAGACACTCGGGTCAAAACATTGACTGTCTTGCCCGATGGATGGGTGAGTTGAACAGTTCTATTAGAGCAATCAATCTTAGCATAATGGGCTGACATCCAGTCCATACCCAAGATGATGTTTATGCCCGTGGACTTGAGAGCTATTAGTGATGCAAGGAAGACCAATCTATTGACAAGAATTTCATTTCCATGACTTATTCTAGAGGTTTGCCATCTAGAACCAAGAGTTTGAATTTCCATGGAGGTGGGCATGTCACTAAATGTGGTGTTGTGCAATCGAGCATAGCTCTCAGAAATAAATGAATGAGATGCTCCAGTATCGAAAAGAACAGTTTCCGGATGGCAATTAACAAGGAGCGTACCAAGGACGACGTTGGGATCATCATGAGTCTCCTCAGCTGAGACATAGTTGACATGACCACGTGCAGTGGTGGCAGGATTGGCGTAGTAAGTCTTTCCCACTGGCCTGCCATGATCAACAGACTTTCTAGGATGATTGGGGTTATTTTGGGGGCACAAGCGCAGGTAGTGACCCGTCTCTCACACTTGAAGCATGTCACAACATTGGGGCGTGGAGCAGCATTAGCAGCGGGGCCACCATAGGCCTTGGGCAGTGCATACTGCTGGTTGGGGCGAGGCGCCTCAAAGGATGGCCTCGGAGTGAACCTGGGTGGCAGAGCTGTGTTTGGAATCCAGACCCAACGCTTCTGAGATCCAGAGCCGGATGAAGAACCAAAGTCACGGGAGTGCTTGCATGAAGCACCATAGTCAGTGTGACCTGTCTCAACACTGATGACCTTATTGACCACCTTCTGGAAGGAGGTGCACTCGTGCAGACGATGATCACGGCGAAGCTCGGGTCTAAGTTCCTTGCGGAACCTTGCCTGCTTCTTAGCGTCGGTGGATACCTCTTCAGGAGCATAACGTGCCGGGTTTCCAAACTCACGGTTGTATGCATCCACAGTCAGTCTGCCTTGGGTGAAATTGTAGAACTCTTCCCTCTTACGATCCATGAGACCTTCCGGGATGTGATGCTCACGGAAAGCCTCACTGAATTCAGCCCATTTAGTGATTTGGCCAGCCGGGCGCATAGCCTCAAAGTTTTCCCACCAAAGGCTAGCAGGGCCTTCGAGGTGATAGGCAGCGTAGGTAACCTTATTAGCTTTGGCTACGTTGGAAGAACGTAGCTTATGGGTGATGCTGTGAAGCCAATCATCCGCATCGAGGGGCTCGAATGAATGATTAAACTTCAGTGGGTACAACTTGACAAAGTCATTGATTGACACCAAGTCGTTCCTCTGATGACATGCAGTATTCTGCTCAATTCGTTCTAGCAAGCGGTTGGTCTCACGCTTGTTTCTTTCCGCCTCCAGCATAACTTCGGCCAGAGAAGGCGGTTGAGGCAGATTCTCATCCCTAGCTGCACTAGCTTCACCCTGCTCCGGGGCAGCAGGGTTGTTGTGGGTGTTGACCATCCTAGGAAAAATAGGACAATGGTTTAGACAAGGATGGCAAAATCTTGGCAAGGAAGTGCGGAATGTAATGGATAACACGGAATGCAGAGATGTTCATCCATATGACATGGTAATATAGAAACTGCCATATATATACCAACGGTCATACACACTGTACATAGTTTAGTACAAGCCCAGGCTAAAGTACAACTACGGTGAAAGACGTTACATCTCATCGGAGGCATTCCAAGCTCCTATATTTTTCTACACCTCCGGAACGTGATACACACCAAGTCGTATCCCACGAGTCACGCAGGACTGTGGAGAATACAACTGTTACAATACTAGTGAAGCTACTACCAACTCAGACGTCTCTGTAGTAATCTTCATAAAATTACCACCATGTCCTGGGAGGTGAACATGATCATCTGGAAACAGTCGGTCATGTGGAGCTTGCGGTCCATAAGGACTCAGATGTGGCCTTGGTCCAACAAACGGTGGCAGACGGGGTCCACGAGGAGGGGTGATGCCTCCTACATCACGCCAGTCCATACAATCTGGCAGACCAGACCGCACGGGGTACAAGTCCCTCATGTCCATATACCCAGCCTGCACGGCAGGTGCAAACCGTGTCAGAGTGGCCCAGTGATCAGAACGAGCGTTGAAGAGCTCCATTCGCAAGGCACGATTCTCACGGTCCTTGTCCTCAAGCATCTCTGTTGTGGTGCAGAGTAGTGAATCCTCATGGGTAGAATCACAGTAAATAGCCTGATAGTACCCTTGTGCCCCAGGGAGTGATGCTGGCATATAGCGGAAATCAGTGTTCCGAAGCAAGGCAGTTCTGGCTTGTATGATAGTCATCATCGAGTAAGCTGCGTCCTGCACGGACATCTCGATGGTAACCCCAAGTCCATAAGAGCAATGGAGGGGTTCAGTAGCTCCAGGATAGGAAGGGTATATCCTGACCGTACAAAGGTATTGACTTTGATTAAAGTCTCGAAACTGCTCCTCGCCGGTATACTCAGGATACCATCGATAGCCTGTCTCGATCATCACTCGGACCAGCATGGCCGTGTGACCAGGTACATCGAGGCACCGAGTCAGACAAACCACTTGATTCTGGGAACGAGTGGCCATCTGAAAGCACGAAATAATGCAAAGGCATTAATTTTCTAGGAGAATTCGAACAGCATAACGTGTGGCACCCCGGCTCAGAGCGACCGTTTTACCATGCATTGTCAGCCCAGAGACCATGCCTTCTGTCAACACAGAACATCTTGGTACAGAAAACAACCGCTTTATTGATGCTAGCGAAACAGAGTTATATTACAATAGCTGTCGAGGCCAAGCGGCACACCCGGTGCGGCTGAATAATATGTACATTATTTAGTGAACATAAAGGGGCCTCGATTAGAACAACTACGTGGCAGCGGAATAACGTCGTAGCGGAAGCTCCATATCACAGGGACACCGATGTGGACACGATCTAGACTCGAGCAGCGCTCCTCTCCAACGAGACTTTCCTGAAATCTGGCATGACACGCCAGGTCAGTACATTGAATGTACTTGCAAGCTCACAACAGGCATAATCATAATGGCAAACAATATCATGATACTTAACCAATTGTTAATAATGCAACACTATATGTCAAACATGCTGTGATCATGCTCGAACGTCCCTCGGGACAACTTACCAACCGTGATCATTCTCGGATCACAAACAAACCACCAACGTGGTCTTAACAAGAGTAACTCGTGATCCTTACGGTGATCACAACCACGATCAATTATCTGGCCCCGAATATCTCGATGGCCTTCCTGCCATCCTCAACAATGCAAAGTTCATAACTTAGTGTGCAAAATTTTATGAAACGTTGACTCATGGTGGGACTTACTACGAGGTGTCCGCGACCGTGGACTCGGCTATCTATAGATTATACACTCTGTAGAGGTAGCACACTGTACCCACACCACGGAACCCACGGCCTCACACTCCCAATCGGGTGGACCAACGGCATTCCGACAAAACCCTTCCATTGCCATGACAATCTCCCGGCCACTCCGACCCAATCCCCAATGGGCTAGTCCTGGGTGGCCCCGTGTCTACCAAAGACACACCGACCATCTTCATGGCCAAAACAATCCCACTCGGGGACCTGGTACCATAATCTCAACAACGGGCACACAAGGTTATGCCTGCTTACCGGGCCAGGGTAAGCACGACGTAACCTTCCCTAGTTGGAGGCACGGACCAGAGGCAATGTCAATGGACCGAATCAAGGCCTTCCCACAAAGGCAAATGTGGTTGCACTGGAAAGTAACTCGATTCAGCGGCACCATGACCCAGTCAACGGTATATTCAAGTTGTGTTATATTCAGGTTCAACTTAAAATGAAAATGACCGGTGTCATAGCATGCCATGAAATGCACAACTACACATGCATCACTTAATAACGAAAATGACCGATGTCATCCATATTCACACTAAGCATAAACATCAACAACTCATTACTTTGCTGATCAAGATAACTCACATATTAAACAATATATTTTTGCAGCAAGTTTTATTATTTTCTCACGCAAGAACGTAGCTCTGATTAATTTCTCATATGAATAAGAAAGATTTTACCACAAGCAAATCCTAATTTCTTTACCAATCAGGTGAGGGTCAACCATTCTATAAGTCAAGTAAAATGACTAAACAAGTACTTAACAGAATATTTTCTAGCAAATTTTTATCATTTTATTTATGCAAGAACATAACTGTAAATAATTACTAACATGCATAACAAAAATTATTTCTATCATCACCATAAATAGATCCTAGCTTTGCTTCACCAACTAAACTAGTTTCCACATTCTGTAAATAAAGCATATTAACTAGCAAACACTTAACAGAATATAAATAACACAATAGTTATTTAAATGCATGGATTAATCATTTCATTCAAGTAAGAAAATCATAAATATTGAAATGACACCATGAAAATGTTGTTGTGGCTTGCCTTAGTGCAGATGAGGTTCACAAGCCTTCTAGTGATCCTCAAGACAAGCCTCACCCTCTGCCCGTACCCGTAGCATAGCTAGGGGCGGTCGGACGGCATAGGAATCAACCTCGCAAGCGGAGGCAGAACACGATGGTCGCCGGAGATGGAGAAGACCGCGAGCAGAAGCAACTCCAGGGGCTCCAGAGGGGCGGAACGGCTTCACCGGAGAGGGGCGGAGACCCTGGAAGGGTCGCCCTGGCCTGGGAGGGGCTAGAGCTACCGCGGCGACCATAGGGGATCGACGGCGAGCTCGAGCTTAGGGAGGGCGGCCCGAGGCCTGCTTGGCCGGGCTACGGCTTCATACGCGCTTGTGGGGTGTGTGAGAGTGTTGGATGGTGCTCGAGGGGGCTGAGGGCGGCTCCATTTATAGGCGAGCGGCGAGGGGGTTTCGGGATCTGCCGGTGGACACTTGTCCACAGTGCCCGGCGACGAGCGACATCAGTGAGAGGGGGAGAAGGCGACGCAGCTCACGCGGCAACTGTTGGCGGACGGAGACGAGCACAGGAACGAGGAGATGGCGACGAGCACAGTGCGCACCGCACTGTTGGGTTGGCCGGACCGTGCCCGTGCTCGTTGCGGCGAGCTCCGGTGTCGGCGAGCGCTAGAGGGGAGTTAAGTGAGTTGAGACGAAGATGGTGGCAAAGTTTGGTGCGCTACGACAGTCGGGGAAGGGAGCACACACGAAATAGAGCGCTCGGCGGCACTCAGAGCGCGTCGACACGCATGCCAGCACCCCTAGACGAACGCGGTCACCGCGTGGACTATGACATCAGGCCGAGCTAAGCCTAAACTTCATGTCTGGCGTGTTGTTTGTGGTAGTTTGAGGTGTTACCACGCTTTGGTTTGGATCCAGGTGCAGTAGAGAAGTTTTCAAACGCTAGGTAAGTTTCTGGTCAGTAACTTTGAGAGGTTACTGAGGTCAAAAGGATGGGAGGTAGAAGCTGTGCTTTGGAGGTTAGCCAAGAGTTACTAAGGTGAAAATGCACAAGAAAACCCAGGCACATTGGAGCAGGTAAAATGGTAGTTGCTGTAGAAACCACCATTTCTGTCCAGAACAGAAAATATTTTCTGTAGCAAAAATATTCCAAGAAGTGATGAAATAGTTTTGCTTAGGAAGGTGCCCTAGGGTTCAAAGAATATTTGTGAATTAACTCAGATTTTTCTGGGCCATAAAAATTAGGGTTGCTTTGGAGCATACTGATCTAGCTAGGGTTTAGAGAGAAAATGAATATTTTCATTTAAGAAAAATATTCCAAAGATTATTTTGGGATGGATCAGAAGGGGAATGATGATCAGAGAGGGAAATGGAGCACTTGGGTGAAGCCAAGGGTACGCAAGTGTTTAAGTCCATAAGAAAAGATTCAAAAACTCCAATTTCAAATTTGATCCAAATAAAAATCAAGCAAATGAGAGAGGGCAAAAACCAGGCTGTCACAAACCTCCCCCACTTAGAATGAATCTCGTACTAGAGATTCGGTTGCTTTGGGAAACCACTCTGGATAATGTGACTGTAGAAATTCTTCCCGCTCCCAAGTTGATTTTGACTCTGTGTGATGCTCCCACTGAACTTTGTAAAATTTCCTTACTTTACCGCGAGTGACCCTTTCCATCTGATCCAAAATTCTAAACGGTCTCTCTTCATAAGTTAAATCATTTTCCAATTCTACCTCAGCCATAGCAGTCCTTTTCTCAGGCGGGGATATGCAGCGTCTCAATTGTGAAACATGAAACACGCCAGTGCACGCCCGCCAACTCAGCGGGTAGTTCTAATCGATATGCAACAGTACCTACTCGAGACATCACCGGGAATGGACCAATAAATCTGGGGGCCAACTTTCCACGAGTCTGAAACTCTTGACTCCTTTCATAGGAGTGACTCGGAGGTATATGTGCTCTCCGGGTTCAAAGCTTATCTGTCGGTGCTTTGCATCATAATATCTTTTCTGTCGAGATTTGGCCAATTGCAATCTGTCTTTGATTTCCTTAACTTGTTTCTCAGCTTCCACCATGAGATCAGTTCCGAAGATACGGCTATCTCCAGTTTGCGACCAATTTAAAGGAGTGCAGCACTTACGGCCATATAGAGCTTCATATGGTGACATTTTCAGACTGGTCTGGAAGCTGTTGTTATAGGAAAACTCGGTACATGGCAAGCAGTCTTCCCATTTGGGTCCTTGGGCTAAAGCACAGGCTCGCAACATATCTTCGAGTATTTGATTTACCCTTTCTGTCTGTCCATCCATCTGAGGATGATAAGCAGTACTATATTTCAGTGATGTCCCCAAGGCTTGATAGAGGCGTGACCAAAAAGCGGAGGTAAACAGGGAACCTCAGTCAGAAGTGATAGTTCGGGGTACTCCATGCAGACTGACTATTCTGGATACATACAGCTGTGCAAGTTGATCTGCTCTTTATCTGGTGCTGATCGGGATGAAGTGAGCAACCTTGGTTAGGGTGTCCACTATAACCCAGATTGCATCTTTGCCTGGCTGAGTCTTAGGCAATCCTGTAATGAAATCCATACAAACGTCATCCCATTTCCATTGTGAAACCGACAGCGGTTGGAGGAGTCCGACCTGGCTTCTGATGCTCTTCCTTCACCTTGTTGCATATGTCGCAACAGGCTACAAAATAGGCAATGTCTTTCTTCATTCCATCCTACCAGAATATTTGTCTAAGATCCTCATACATTTTCGTACCCCCGGGTGAATGGAATATGGGGATTCGTGGGCTTCTGATAGAATTTTCTTCCTTAAATTCGGTTGATTGGGTACACAAATCCGTCCACGGAATCGGTTGGTACCGAATTTGTCCTTGAAGAAATCTGGAGTCTGTCCTGCTATCTGGCCCTGGGCACGTCTTTGCAGCTTGGTGTCAGCTGGCTGGGCCTTGCGGATCTCTTTCTCAAGTGTGGGTGTAACTTCCAAAATATTAGCGAGCCCAGCATCCACTATGACCAAGTTGAGCTGAGCGATCTCCTCTTGAAGTTCGGGCGGCAAGGATCTCAATATGACATTTAAGCTGACGGGCTTTCGACTGAGCGCATCGGCAACGACGTTGGCCTTGCCTTGGTGGTAATTTATTCCAAGGTCATAATTCTTGACCAACTTAGGAGATTTAAATCTGGCTGAGTGAAGATGTATTTTAGACTTTTGTGGTCGGTAAAAATTTGGCATCGTTTTCCAATGAGGTAGTGTCTCCAAATTTTTAATGCATGAATCACCGCAGCCAATTCCAAATCATGAGTAGGATAATTTCCCTCATGAGGTCGTAGTTGTCGCAATGCATATGCCACTACCTTGCTGTCTTGCATGAGTACGCAACCAATACCTTGCCTGGATGCGTCACAATACACATCAAAACTGCGATAAATGTCTGGAAGAGTCAATACAGGTGCGGTTGTCAGACGTATCTTTAACTCATTAAAACTTATCTCACAGTCCTCCGTCCATTCAAACTTCTTATCCTTTTTGAGCAGCTTCGTCATGGGTTTAGCAATCTCGGAAAACCCTTCAATAAAACGACGGTAATATCCAGCCAATCCGAGAAAACTCCGGATCTATGTCACAGTCGTGGGCGGCAATCGAGCACATCCTTTACTTTGCTCGGGTCCACGGCTATACCTTCGGCGGATAGTACATGTCTGAGAAACCCAACTTGCTTGAGCCAAAATTTGCATTTACTGAATTTGGCGTATAGCTGATGGTCGCGGAGTCGTTGTAGCACTGCTCGGAGGTGATCCTTGTGCTCTTCTTCACCCTCGGAGTAAATGAGGATGTCATCGATGAAGACTACCACGAATTTGTCGAGGAAGTCCATGAATACTTTGTTCATCATATGCATGAAGAAAGCAAGGGGCATTGGTGAGACCAAAGGACGTCATGGTATATTCGTAAAGACCGTACCGAGTAGTGAATGCGGTCTTAGGAATATCCTCCTTTTTAATTTTGAGCTGATGATATCCGGTCCGTAAATCGATCTTAGAGAATATTTTAGCCCCACTAAGCTGATCAAACAGATCATCAATCCTTGGCAGCAGATATTTATTTGTGATAGTGACCTCATTCAGCTGGCGGTAATCTACGCACATACGGAGACTGCCATCCTTTTTATCCACGAAAATAGCAGGTGATCCCCATGGTGAAGAGCTGGGACAAATATAACCTTTCTGGATCAATTCATCAAGCTGTTTTTTTAGCTCCACTAATTCTGATGAGGGCATCCGGTAATACTTCTTGTATATTGGTGCAGTTCCGAGCTCAAGATCTATTGCAAATTCCAGCCCCGATCCGTGGCATGCCCGCAGTTCTTCCAAATACATCGTGGTACTCGCTGACCACGGAATAAATTCCAATTCAGCCACAGTGGTGCAAACCAATTCTTGCTTGGGTATATGCTTGCGAGCGTAGAATTTGGTAGGCTGCCCATTTAGACTGGTCAAAGTGACTTCTCGGGTTGCACAGTTTATGCAAACTGATATTTGGTTAGCCAATTCATACCCAATATAATATCCAACTTTTCAGACACAATGATTATCAGAGAGGTTGGAAAGTATACTCCGTTGATATTGATTTCCAAATCACGGCAGACCAGATTGCTCTTGATTATAGATCTCGGGGTTTGTACCAGCATATTTTTGCCCAAAAGCGTGCAAGAAAAGTTGTTTTGGGCAGCAAAACTCCGAGAAATAAAAGAATGGGAAGCCCCAGAGTCAAATAAAATTACGGTAGGTATGTCATTAACAGAAAACATACCAATGACGACTTCTGGCTTCTCTTGGGCTTCATCGGAGGAGATATGATGCACGTGCCCAGTGAAGTTTTGCTGGGTTGGCCATGACTCCATAAAGTTGACTTGTGGCCTCATTAGGGCATTCGCCTTGTTGTTCTTGGGGCACTGCCTGGCATATGTCCGTTCTGCCCGCAATTGAAGCAAGAATTATTGCGCTGACGCTCCTCATGTGTTGGGTTGGTCACAACATTCTTGACTTGAGTGGTGGTCTTGTTAACATTCTGCTGCCAATTTGGCTTGTATTCCACCTGAGTCTGCTGCCAGGTACTAGCCTTTTGCACTGGTTTCCCATCCTTCTTTGGCTCAAACTTATGCTTGTTGTCATTGTTAACCGGCCTATTATCTGCTATAAGCTTGTGCTCTCGTTCAACAATGAAAGCCTTGTTCACCAGAGTTTGGAAATCTGGGAAATCAAGCATACTGAGAGTACACTGGAGTTGCAGATTTAGGCCTCCAAGAAATCTGGCAATCTTCCTTTCTTCGGTGGCCATGTCATAAAGATAGTAACGGGCCAGATGATTTAATTTTTGCAAATATTCAGCCACAAACTGATTTGCTTGGACGAGTGCGAGAAATTCACGCTGCTTGGTCTTCATAACTCCAGTAGGGATATGATATTTTCGGAACTGATCCTTAAACTTTTCCCAGGTGATTTCCTCATTAACCGGCCACATGGCTTTTGTATTTTCCCACCATATTGCAGTTGTGCCTTCAAGGTAATGAGTTGCAAAGGAACCTTATCATTTTCTTCAGTACGAGCAATCTCAAGCTTTTTCTCAATGGTGCGCAACCAATCATCTGCATCCAATGGGTCATATATCTGACTAAAGCTGGGTGGATTGGTCCTTTGAAAATCTGACAGCTTTGAGTGATGACCGTTCTGGTTTCCATTCTGTCCAACCATAGCTTGCACACTTCTCAATATTTCAATCAGATCATTGTTCCTTTTTCCCTCAAACATACGCAGAATTTGCTCGGCGGAGGGAGGGTTAGGCCGTGGAGGTGGTGGCGGAACGTACGGCTCGGGAGAATGTCCTGCCTGTCATGCGGAGCGACGAACAGGAGTTCCCTCACGAACGTTGCTACTGCTGCCTCCCCGCGTCATCCTATTGTGGATTTTTCCCAAGACAACGCAATCGAGATGAGAAACATCCAAGAATAAATCTGGGGAAAAGCCAGCAACAAATCCCAGAAGAAAACAAAAGAGCGAAGAAAATACGGCGAATAAAGTCCCAACATAATTATACATAGAGTCATGCATGAAAGATAAACAACATGCCAGGTTCAACTACTCTCATACATGCACCGAAACATCATGACTCGTACGACTACATCCGTACATCATCTAGACGACTGCGAATACTCAAAGATACTACTGCTCTACTGGTGCTGCGGTGTCCTCCCCTAAAGCGGTCTCGGATCCCGAACTGACGTGGTTAACAGAAACCTCCGGGTTAAAGGTAACACGACGGCGTTGCCTCGAGGGCTCTCCCTCAGGGGCAGGGGTAGGATGAAGAATCGGGCTACAGGAGTAGCGAGAAGTGAAACCCACTCGGCAGGAGTACTGAGAGTATTCACGGCCGAGACGCTCGTGCTACTCAAAGGAGTAACCGGCGAAATGGGGGAACTAGAATTGGCTGGAATATAAGGGGTAAATCCCAGAGAAGATGGAGTAGTGGCAGATCTAGTAGTGACTAAAGCAGCGGCTAAAGCAGTACGGGCACGAGTCAGCTCATGGATCATAAGATAGCTAGTAGTGACATAACGAGCAAGGTGGCTAGCAACACTATCAGACTCCGGATCAATGATGGGGGAACGGACATGACCGTTGTCGTGCAGAGATGGGTAGTAATAGAAACCTGGGTGGTTCTGCATTCGGACCTCGTTGTAGCGAAGCTCGACAAGGACCTCGAATGCAGCAAACTGGACAGCCTGAGAAGTGGTGGAGGCGTAACCGTTCCGAGAATTACGAGTGTAAGAGCTGGAATCGGAACTAGTGCATAGAGTGACCACTGCATGATACTCATACACTGAATCAGCTAGAGGCTCCCGGTACACATGATAAACTGGGTCGTCTCCGAGAGGCTACGGCCGACGCCACACGTTGCAAAGGAGGTGCGGTGACGTGTACGGCATCAGCTGCAACTGGCATGGATACGACAATGGAGCCATCTACACCCACAACCATTAGCAGGTTAGCATAAAAATACATAAACCAAATGCGTGCAATGCAACAACCAGCAAAAATTACTACCGGCACTCAATTAAAACTTGTATCTAACGTCCAGTTAACACGTCGTAGTCTAGCGTGGCCTACAGTCAGCGCGGCTCTGATACCAAGTGTTGTGGCACCCCGGCTCAGAGCGACTGGTTTACCATGCATTGCTAGCCCAAAGACCATGTCTTATGGCAACACACAACATCTTGGTACAGAAAACAACCACTTTATTGATGCTAGCGGAACAGAGTAATATTACAACAACTGGCGAGGCCAATCGGCACACCCGGTGCGGCAGAATAATATGTACATTATTTAGTGAACATAAAGGGGCCTCGATCAGAACAACTACGTGGCAGCGGAATAACGTCGTAGCGGAAGCTCCATATCACAGGGACACCGATGTGGACACGATCTAGACTCGAGCAGCGCTCCTCTCCAACGAGACTTTCCTGAAATCTGGCATGACACGCCAGGTTAGTACATTGAATGTACTTGCAAGCTCACAACAGGCATAATCATAATGGCAAACAATATCATGATACTTAACCAATTGTTAATAATGCAACACTATATGTCAAACATGATGTGGTCATGCTCGAATGTCCCTCGGGACAACTTACCAACCGTGATCATTCTCGGATCACAAACAAACCACCAACGTGGTCTTAACAAGAGTAAATCGTGATCCTTACGACGATCACAACCACGACCAATTATCTGGTCCCAAATATCTCGATGGCCTTCCTGCCATCCTCAACAATGCAAAGTTCATAGCTTAGTGTGCAAAATTTTATTAAACGTTGACCCATGGTGGGACTTACTACGAGGTGTTAGTGACCGTGGACTCGGCTATCGATAGATTATACACTCTGTAGAGGTAGCACACTGTACCCACACCACGAAACCCATGGCCTCGCACTCTCATTCGGGTGGACCAACGGCATTCCGACAAAACCCTTCCATTGCCATGACACTCTCCCGGCCACTCCGACCCAATCCCCAACGGGCTAGTCCTGGGTGGCCCCGTGTCTACCAAAGACACACCAACCACCGTCGTGGCCAAAACAATCCCACTCGAGGACCCGGTACCATAATCTCAACAACGGGCACACAAGGTTATGCCTACTTACCGGGCCAGGGTAAGCACGACGTAACCTTCCCTAGTTGGAGGCACGGACCAGAGGCAATGTCAATGGACCGAATCAAGGCCTTCCCACAAAGGCAAATGTGGTTGCACTGGGAAAGAAACTCGATTCAGCGACACCATGACCCACTCAACGGCATATTTAAGTTGTTTTAGATTCAGGTTCAACTTAAAATGAAAATGACCGGTGTCATAGCATGCCATGAAATGCACAACTACACATGCATCACTTAATAACGAAAATGACCGATGTCATCCATATTCACACTAAGCTTAAACATCAACAACTCATTACTTTGCTGATCAAGATAACTCACATATTAACCAATATATTTTTGCAGCAAGTTTTATTATTTTCTCACGCAAGAACGTAGCTCTGATTAATTTCTCATATGAATAACAAAGATTTTACCACAAGAAAATCCTAATTTCTTTACCAATCAGGTGAGGGTCAACCATTCTGTAAGTCAAGCAAAATGACTAAACAAGTACTTAATAGAATATTTTCTAGGAAATTTTTATCATTTTATTTATGCAAGAACATAACTTTAAATAATTACTAACATGCATAACAAAAATTATTTCTATCATCACCATAAATAGATCCTAGCTTTGTTTCACCAACTAAACTAGTTTCCACATTCTGTAAATCAAGCATATTAACTAGCAAACACTTAACAGAATATAAATAACACAATAGTTATTTAAATGCATGGATTAATCATTTCATTCAAGTAAGAAAATCATAAATATGGAAATGACACCATGAAAATGTTGTTGTGTCTTGCCTTAGTGCAGATGAGGTTCACAAGCCTTCTGGTGATCCTGAAGACAAGCCTCACCCTCTGCCCGTACCCGTAGCATGCTAGAGGCAGTCGAACAGCGTGGGAATCAACCTCGCAAGCTAAGACAGAACACGATGGTCGCCGGAGATGAAGAAGACGGTGAGCAGAGGCAACTCCAGGGGCTCCAGAGGGACGGAACGGCTTCACCGGAGAGGGGCGGAGGCCCTGGAAGGGTCACCCTGTCCTGGGAGGGACTGGAGCTACCGCGGTGACCAGAGAGGATTGCCGGCTAGCTCGAGCTCAGGGACGGCGGCCCGAGGCCTGCCCGGCCGGGCTACGGCTTCCTACGCGCTTGTGGGGTGTGTGAGAGTGCTAGATGGTGCTTGAGGGGGCTGGGGGCGGCTCCATTTATAGGCGAGCGGCGAGGGGGTTTCGGGCTCCGCCGGTGGACACCTATCCACGGCGCCCGGCGATGAGCGGCGTCAGTGAGAGGGGGAGAAGGCGACGCAGCTCACGCGGCAACTGTTGGCGGACGGAGACAAGCACATGAACGAGGAGATGGCGACGAGCACATTGCACACGCACTGTTGGGTTGGCCGGGCCGTGCCCGTGCTCGCTGCGGCGAGCTCCGGCATCGGCGAGCAGGGGAGTTAAGTGAGTTGAGACGAGGATGGTGGCGAAGTTTGGCGCGCTACGGCAGTCGGGGAAGCGAGCACGCACGAAACAGACCGCTCGGCGGCACTCAGAGCGCATCGACACACATGCCAGCACCCCTGGACGAACGCGGTCACCGCGTGGACTATGACATCAGGCCGAGCTAAGCCTAAACTTCATGTCTGGCGTGTTGTTCATGGTAGTTTGAGGTGTTACCACGCTTTGGTTTGGATCCAGGTGCAGTAGAGAAGTTTTCACACACCAGGTAAGTTTCTGGTCAGTAACTTTGAGAGGTTAGTGAGGTCAAATGGCTGGGAGTTAGAGGCTGTGCTTTGGAGGTTAGCCAAGAGTTACTAAGGTGAAAATGCACAAGAAAACCCACGCACATTGGAGCAGGTAAAATGGTAGTTGCAGTAGAAACCACCATTTCTGTCCAGAATAGAAAATATTTTCTGTAGCAAAAATATTCCAAAAAGTGACAAAATATTTTTGCTCAGGAAGGTGCCCTAGGGTTCAAAGAATATTTGTGAATTATCTCAGATTTTTCTGGGCCATAAAAATTAGGGTTGCTTCGGAGCATACTGATCTGGCTAGGGTTTTAGAGAGAAAATGAATATTTTTTATTTAAGAAAAATATTCCAAAGATTATTTTGGGATGGATCAGAAGGGGAATGATGATCAGAGAGGGAAATGGAGCACTTGGGTGAAACCCAAGAGTACCCAAGTGTTTAAGTCCATAAGAAAAGATTCAAAAACTCCAAGTTCAAATTTAATCCTAATAAAAATCAAGCAAATGAGAGAGGGCAAAAACCAGGCTGTCACATAACGGCTGTAAATGCTCAGAAAAAGATTTAAGACATTCTTAACAGTTTGCAAAACCACTCAACATCATCATATCAAGGTTCTGGTTCAACTGACAACATACTAAAAGTAGTAGAAACTGAACTGGGTTTGTAACCAACCAATCCTATAAGTTACTACGGATTAGTAACACGTGAACCTGATAGAGAGAAGAGAGCCTAGTCCTTAACCCACGAGAATGAGAAGAGAATGACTCAGATCAGAGGGCATAAGGTAAAGGAGTAAAAAGATCCTTACGTCCCTCCCACAATCAATTCCCCTACATATAACTAAAGCATTTCTAGATTCGACATCGACCAGTTTGTCTTGACGAACCTACAGGTAGTCCGGCTCTGATGCCAACGCTGTCAGGACCCCGATTCTAAGTCACACCGATCTAGCCTATAACACCTCATATCACATTGCGGCCTCACACACGGTATTCCCACGGGTGTCGCCTTACCATGGCCCGAGACCGTTTGCGCCTTTTGGCTCACGTATATGATAGTGTCGCTAGCATCCATATGACAGAGAACCCGGGCTGACATGGCTAGTCGTGAACACAGAGCAGCGCTAACTTACAGGGACATGCATACATGAATCAACATCGAGCATGTCGGTCAGCAGTGTGTGAATCCGGGCTGTAGCACTGGGCTAACAGGACTTCGGGAACCCGGGCTGTAGCAGGCTAGGCAGGACTCCGGATGTCACCGCGTGACATTTCCCCGAAGGGACAGACACATGAACGAAGTGAAACACATTCCGGCCAGTCAAGTGTTCCGGAGCAGTAGTGCTAGGCTTGCAGGACTCAGGTGAACCGGGCTGTAGCGGACTACTATGGCTCATGGAAGCACTAGACTACATTTCCCCATAAGAGAGGCTGCCAAGGATAAACAACTAGATTGTTGGATCCCACACATACCAAGCATTTCAATCATACACACAATATGCTCGATATGTGTAAATACAACATGGCATCACAACAAAACTCTACAACTCAAAGTACTTTATTTAAAGGCTCCGGATAGCCATACATAACATGTTCATACAGATAGGGGTCAGATGACCCGACACTCAAGTCATACAAACATACAAGCACATGCGGAAGCAAACTTGTCTGAGTAAAGACAACTAGAAAGAAAGAAGGCTTGATGAAGCCTATCTATCTACATAGGGCCCTTCACAAGCTCATATCACCACCTGGGTGGCAAGTCACTCGTCAACATCGAGATCTACATAGAACCCATCGGAGGGGGCGGTGTTGTCGTCTGAAAACAGTAATTAAAGCAACATGAGTACAAAGGTACTCAGCAAGTCTTACAACAGATCCTACTAAACATGCACATTCTCAAGAAGGTAGTGGCGTTATTGCAGCAAGCCAGCTTTGACTCTTGGCTAAGCTATCCTACGAGACACCACTTGTAAAATAGTTTTCGCACATGAGTCCACTAATCACCATCACAATACTCCACCGTGGATCCTCCCTCGTCATCCTACGAGAGGGCCATCCGCGGTACTCACACTTATCTTGAGTCTTTTAGTAGTAACCATTAACTTGTCTATGAACTGCATAAGCGACCAAGTAGTCCTTTACCGGGACGCGGCTATTTGAATAGTTTTATACCCTGCAGGGGTGTACTTCGTCACACATGTTTCCACCACTTAGCGTCTGCACACAACATGTGCTCGGCAGACTTCAAGCAAAAGCCTACGTGGGTGTAGACCACGACCTGACCAAACACACGAGTTCCTAGTCCAGGTTTATCGCCTATTCGGGTTCCATCCGCAAGGAAATCCGGCCAGGGTGTCCTCAATGGCCCCAAATGATGTGTGCAGGGTTCCCGAGACACCAAACTGGCGGCTCAGTACACCGGGCCACGAGCCTACCGCATCATAGACCACCCCTAAGGTCAGCGCTGCGCACAGCCTCCAGCAACTACAAACACCAGAAACTACTTGCAACTCCTGGACAGAGGACGGGGGTGGTTAATAAGTCGAGAGAGTCAATTAAGGATCCCAATGTGTGGTAGTAGCTGAATCTCAAATCACGCATACATATCTCAGTTCTTAAGGATGGCCTCAATGAAACAACCCACCATGTACTCCTACATGGCCTCTCATCGATACCATTACCAAATCATGTTCAACACTTCACTCTCACTACGGACACGACCATTCACTCTAGTTCATCACCCCGATGAGCTAGACCTGACACGACTCTAAGCATAGCAAGCATAGCATGGTAGGAAACACAAACATGGCTCAATAAACTCCTACGCATGCTAGTGGGTTTCATCTAGTTACGGTGGCCATGACAGGTAATGCAGAGGAAGTGGGTTCAACTACCGCAACACACAGCAGTTTGAAACGCGTTGTGTTAATGTAGTAAACGAGAGCAGAAGTGAGAAGATGGGTTTGTATCGAAATGATCAATGGGGTTGCTTGCCTGAAAGAGTGGTAGTGGGATACTGCCCTTCAGTTGGATACTCGTGAATATCCTCGGAGGCAGAACCTACCACGAAGAACACATCGAAACACAATCATCACAGGGCAATATGCAACAATATGATGCATGCAATGACATGGCAAAATGAGTGTGTTTGGGCTAACGCAACTTAGAACAGATTAGTTTGAGTTCATTTGAATCAAGGATTCAAATGCTAACCCAAAGTAAGAGGTCATATTAGTGCATTTACTTGTTTCACCTAAACAACAAGGTTAAAATGTTCTGACATGCATGAAACAAGTACAGATGGAAATATTGAATTTTTCTGATCACAATTCATATATAAATCTTTGCATTTGGAGTTACAGATTAATTTCTATGATTTTTGAAGTTTGTAGTATTTTCTGGAATTTCCTGTATAAAAATAAATCTAGAAAATACTTATTGCGTCAGCAGTGCATCAAGGTGACGTCAGCGGTCAAGGGAGCCGGTCCAGGTCAAACTGACCAGTGGATCCCGTATGTCAGTAGTTAGTTAAACTAACTAAATTTAGTTAGCGCTAAACCTGGGTTAATTAGCAAGGCGGGTCCCACTTGTCATAGACCCAGGGGGTCAAACTGGGCCCAGCCGGTCAACGGTCAGCGGGGTCAACTCGCCGGGGTTTAGCCGCCAGCGAGGCCAGACGCGGCGGTGCGGTGCGGGTTTCATGCTCCGGCGACCAAATGGGCGGCGGAGACCATCTACGAGTAGCTAGGAGCGAGCCGCGTCGAGTGGTGGTGGCGGTTGGACTCGGGGTCGCCGGAAACGACGCCGGTGATGAGCTGTGCGGCTGCCGGGGTTCAGGAGAGGTCGAACCTATCGCTAGGGGGCACAGCAAGGGGCGTGCGGTGGTGCTACGGGTTCCTGGCGATGCGGTGAGTGTAGTGGACAAGGTGGTGTGGCCGTTGGGTGGCCGAAGCGTCGTCGGCGACGATCTTGGCGGCGGCGCATGCGGTGAAGCTTTGTGGGGTCGCTATGGTGCTCGAGAGAGAGAACGGGAAGGGTGGGAAGGTGGCTGAGCTCACGACGATCACGTCGGAGCAGACAGCGAGGTCGGGGACGAGTTGGTGCGGCGGTGATGGCGAAGGGGATCTCCGGCGATGGCGGAGCCGAGCGAGGTCGTTGCAGTGGCTTCGAGGCAAGCGAGCACTCAGGGCTCGGCCTTCTCGAAGGAGAGGAGGGCGGCGGAGCTTTTGGACATGGTGGCGCGACGCGGGGATGACGGTGGGCGCGGCTACGTTGGGGTGCGGCTGTGGCAGCGTCGGCCATGGTGGGAGAGGGCGAGGGAGAGAGGCAGGGGCGTGTGAGGTGTTTGCGGGGTCGGGGCGGCGACGTGGAGCTCGCCCAGGTGTCCAGTGGCGCGGGCGGCAAGCAGGTGGCGCCATGGCGAGCTCGCGCACGCCGGCGTCATCTCCCTGCCTGCCTTGCAGGGACGAAGTAGCTGGCTGGCACGGCCCAGCACAGCGCTGGGCCGCCAGGTGGGCATGCTGGTGGGTTTCGGCCAGGTAAGTTGTTTTTCTTTTATTTTCTATTTTCTTTTATTTCTGCAAGTTTGTGGCATTTCTAAAAATACTTAGGCATTTCCAAAAATCACCAAACTGCACATGCTCATTGTATGGAACATATCCAACATGGAACATTTCAGTTTGGGATTATTTGGACATTTAAAATATTTACTAGCATTTAAATGCCCAAATGCAAGTTACATATGATTTAATTCAATGATCTTGTGATGACCTACAAAATTGTGAACCCATTTTGTCAGAGGTTCTAACCCAAGACAAAAAGGGTGGACTATTTAGAAGGGCATTTCAGGTTCATTGAAAATGATTTGAGTAAACCCTAGTTGTTTTCAGGGGGGTGTTGGGGGTTCTGTCATCCCTATTTCAAGTTCTGGAAAAGTAAACATGATGCAACACTCTAATGCATGAACTTGCTAGGATGTGACAGCCCAACAGTAATTTGTTCACCCACCATTTGCTATTTTTCTCGAGAGAAGCCACTAGTGAAACCTACGGCCCACGGGCCTTCTTTCTCATATATTTGCATTTAAGATCTACTTTTTCCTTGCATTTATTTTCTGATCTATTAAACCAAAAATACAAAAATACCTTGCTGCGGTTTATTTCTATTTATTTTATTTGTGACCTATCTATCAATCTACTACAAATTTACCTCACATCCATTTGCCTATCTTGAGGCGCCGTACCCCGGAAGGGATTGACAACCCCTTTAAACGTCGGGTTGCGAGGATTTGTTATCTGTGTGCAGGGGCTGTTTACGTTGTGTTGCTTGGTTCTCCTACTGGTTCGATAACCTTGGTTTCATATCTGAGGGAAATACCTACCGCCGCTATGTTGCATCATCCCTTCCTCTCTGGGGAAATACCGACGTAGCTTCAAGCGGCATCAAAAGGAATTTATGGCGCCGTTGCCGGGGAAGATCAAGTCAAGATAGTCTCCCGGCCACCCGCCAATTTCTGGCGCCATTGCTGGGGAGGATCTTCAACATATACCAGGTTCCTAGTCACAAATCTCATCTCCTTGCAATTTACATTATTTGCCATTTGCCTCTTGTTTTCCTCTCCCCCACTTCACAAAAATTGCCGTTTCATTCACCTCTCTTTTCCGTTCGCCGTTTTCTCGTCATATCTATTCTTTGCTTGCAATCATGAGTGATTCCGGTATGGCACCAACAGATGATGGCCTAACTCCTAAGATAGGACGTATAGGCAATCTGGATGCTAAAACTTTTATCTTGGGGCAAGGGAACCTTATGGGAAAAGAACGTATCCAAGAATCTTTCAATTGTGTGGGAAATTTGAGTCTTGATGATGCTCCTATACTTAAAACTACTAGATCTTATTCGGATGCTATTTCAGCACTAGTTCTGAAACTTGAAAGTAAATTTATTCGTACCCATCCTACTTTGCAAAGATTGTTTTTTGAGCTTCCCGTTATAAAGGATCCTAGGGCTAAAAAGTTGGCCACTCTCGTTCTTATGAATGAGTTTGACTACATAATACTGGAGGCTAGGGAAATCTTTTATTTTTATGGTATGAATCGTGAAAAACCTGTGATAGACGAAATTCTCTACAATAGTGACTATTCTTTGAGACATTTGCTTGGGGATAATAAGATCTTTTATGAGAATCTTAAAAAGGATGTCCCCGTTCTAGATATAATCCAATAAGTTTTTAATAATGTTAGTCAACATTACTCTTGGATTGTTGCCGGAAACCAAAGGGGTTATGATGAAAACCAACATAGAAATGCTAAAGTTTCCATGGATAATATGTTCTATGTTGTGTATACAAAACCCCATGATGAAACCACTTCTAAGAAAGTTAAGAAGAAGGATGACAAAACTTAGATCCTTGCTTTATGCCTAGCTAAGGGCGTAAAACTATAGCGCTTGTCGGGAGGCAACCCAATGAATAAATTTTATTTTTGCTTTTTTATTTCTGTTCTTGAGTGTTAGCACAATTATGATACTGTTATGATTGTGTTTTTTGTGTTTTAGTTAGTGTTTGTGCCAAGTAGAACCGATAGGATCTTCTTGGGCGATAGTTGTTTGATCTTGCTGAAAAAGATCGAAACTTTGCGCTCATGAAAACAATTCTCATTTTTTTTATCAGAAAGAGCTTTTGCCCTGATTCTTTTCGCAGAAGATTAATATACAAATTACCTAGGTCTTCCTAGTTTTTCAGAATTTCTGGAGTTCCAGAAGTTTTCGAAAAAGTCAGATTGCTACAGACTATTCTGTTTTGACAGATTCTGTTTTCTTTGTGTTCTGTGCTTATTTTGATGGCTCTATGCTTTTCTTTGATCAGTTTTTGCCATAGAAAAGTTGGAATACAGTATATATAATACAAAAACAAAATATGAATTGGTTTGATACAATACTTATAGTAGTGGTTTGCTTTCTTATACTAAAAGATCTCACGAAGGTTTTGTTGAGTTTTGTGTGATTGAAGTTTTCAAGTTTTGGGTTATCTTACGATGGATGAGGGAAGTATACAAGAGCCTAAGCTTGGGGATGCCCCGAAATCCCAAGATATTATCCAAAAATGAGCAACCAACTAAGCTTGGGGATGCCCCCGAGTGTCATCCCCGCTTTCTTCCAACGACTATCGGTATTTTACTCGAAACTATATTTTTATTCGTCACATGATATGTGTTTTGCTTGGAGCGTCTTGTATGATATGAGTTATTTATTGTTTTATTTTGTGTTTTAAGTCTTGATCCCATGCTGGACACACCTATTTGAGACAGCCAAAATTATGTCATGACTTGTTAGAATTGCTCTGTATGCTTCACCTAAATCTTTTATGAGCTATGGACTTGCTCTAGTGCTTCACTTATATCTTTTTGAGCATGGTGTGCTCTTGTATCTTTGAAGAAATTCTCTCTTGCTTCACTTAGATTTATTTGAGAGTTAGTTAAATTTTCAAGAAATTCTCTCTTGCTTCACTTAAATTAATTTGAGAGAAAGAAAGAAATATTATGCTCATGATCTTCACTTATATTTGTTTGAGCTTGTCAAAAGCAACACATAAAACTTAGTCCCAAAGTGATAGATATCCAAGAAGGATATAATAAAAACTTTCATGAAGATCATTGGACAAAATAAACTTGACTCTTAGTAATAGTTTTGAGATATGATGATGTGATATGTGAGTTATGTTGATGAGTAATTATGCTTTAGTAAGAATATTGGTGTTAAGGCTTGTGATTCCCTATGCAAGCACGAAAGTCAATAGTCATGCAATGAAATTATATCCTACTTATGGTGCATTATTAGGTGTAATTTATGCTTAATGCTTGCTTATGAGATTATCCATTTCTTGGTTGGTCACTTTCCAATCTTTTTGCTAGCCTTCATTTCTTGTGCACCCAAAATCCTTTAAACCAGTTTTGCCACATGAGTCCACTATGTATAACTATATGCGGTAATCTTTTGCCGTTCTAAGCAAATTTTCATGTCCCATCTCTAATTTTCAAAATAAACCTCTCTTTTGCGTGTTTGTTTCGCTCGCGGAGCGGTGAGGGGTGGCTAATATTTTCCATGCTGGATGTGTTATTCTCACGATGAGTGTTTATTCACTTGTCATTGCACGAGAGTAAGGCAAAGGTTTCAGGGATGCCCAGTCCCGGAATGCAAAAATGAATTTACTTTATGTTGTCAAATAATAAATTCCTTGGAAAGCGTTGGTATGGAGGGCACCCGTGGATACGGTTAGCCATGGAAAGTGAAAGTATGGTGGAAAAAGGAATAAACTTTATTTTCTGTTTAGGAACCGCCTATGGCATATCTAGCATGGAAAGTGTTGGGAACTCTAAGTCGTTTTCGTTGGTGGGATGGAAACACCTCCCAAAATGTTTTTATCACTAAATTTTTTCGCTTTGAGCTCTGGCACCTCTACAAATCCCTACTTCCCTCTGCGAAGGGCCTTTCTTTTACTTTATGCAATTTTTATTTTTGAAATTTGAGTCTCCATCTTCTCTTACAAAAGCACCAACTAGGAGGCAATATGATCGTACTTAAGTATTGGGTGTAGCTAATATTCGAGTTTGTTTCATGAATGTATCAATGGTTGAGCATGATGGGCTAGGGATAACTTATTTTAGCGTTGATATTTTGAAAGACATGGTTGCTTGTTGATATGCTTGAGTATCTAAATTATTATGTCAAAAGTAGACTATTGCTTTGAATCACATAAAAGTCCAAATGTCCATGCTATAAAGAAAAGAATATGATATGACATGTTACGCAGCATTCCACATAAAAATTCTGTTTTTATCACTTATCTACTCGAGGACGAGTAGGAGTTAAGCTTGGGGATGCTGATATGTCTCCAACGTATCTCTAATCTTTGATTGTTCCATGTTGTTATATTATCAATCTTGGATGTTTTATAATCATTTTATAGTCATTTAATATCATTTTTTGGTACTAACCTATTGACATAGTGCCAAGTGTCAGTTGCTGTTTTTCCATGTTTTTTACATCACAGAAAATCAATAGCAGACGGGGTCCAAATGCCATGAAACTCCACGGAGAATTTTTATGGGCCAGAAGGAACACAACGGGCCCTGGCTGCGCCTAGGGGTGCCCCGAGGGGGACACAACCCACCAGTGCGCGCCAGGAGGCCCAGGCGCTCCCTGGTGGGTTGTGCCCACCTCGGGTGCCCCCCGGACCACCTCTTTTCTCTATAAATACCCCAATATTCCAGAAACCCTAAATGCATCGATGAAATATTCATCCAGCCGCCGCAGAGTCTAGAACCACCAGATCCAATCTAGACACCATCTCGGATGGGGTTCACCACCTCCATTGGTGCCTCTCCGATGATGCGTGCGTAGTTCTTTGTAGACCTTCGGGTCTGTAGTTAGTAGCTAGATGGCTTCCTCTCTCTCGCTGGATTCTCAATACAATGGTCTCTTGGAGATCCGTATGATGTAACTCTTTTGCGGTGTCTTTGTTGGGATCGATGAACTTTGAGTTTATGATCAGATCTATCTTTTTATATCCATGAAAGTTATTTGAGTTTCTTTGATCTCTTATATGCATGATTGCTTATAGCCTCGTATTTCTTATTTGATATTTGGGTATTGTTTGGCCAACTTGATCTATTTATCTTGCAATGGGAAGAGGTGCTTTGTAGTGGGTTTGATCTTACGGTGCTTGATCCCAGTGACAGAAAGGGAAACGACATGTATGTATCGTTGCTACTAAGGATAAAACGATGGGGTCTATCTCTACATAGATAGATCTTGTCTACATCATGTCATCGTTCTTATTACATTACTCCGTTTTTCCATGAACTTAATACACTAGATGAATGCTGGATAGCGGTTGATGAGTGGAGTAATACTAGTAGATGCAGGCAAGAGTCGGTCTACTAATCTTGGACGTGATGCCTATATAATGATAATTGCCTGGATATCGTCATGATTATTCGAAATTCTGTCAATTGCCCAACATCAATTTGTTCACACACTAGTGAAACCTATGGCCCCCGGATCTACTTTTTCCTTGCATTTATTTTCAGATCTATTAAACCAAAAATACAAAAATACCTTGCTGCGTTTTATTTCTATTTATTTTATTTGTGATCTATCTATCAATCTACTACAAATTTACCTCACATCCGTTTGCCTATCTTGAGGCGCCGGACCCCGGAAGGGATTGACAACCCCTTTAACACGTCGGGTTGCGAGGATTTGTTATCTATGTGCAGGGGCTATTTGCGTTGTGTTGCTTGGTTCTCCTACTGGTTCGATAACCTTGGTTTCATATCTGAGGGAAATACCTACCGCCGCTGTGATGCATCATCCCTTCCTCTTTGGGGAAATACCGACATAGCTTCAAGCAACATCACGGATCACCGCGTCAAAGTTGAAGCCCGGATACTGGAGGTGGAGCTGGCTAAAGACGCACGTTGCAGCTGCGGTGAAGAGTGAGCGACACTCCTCCTCCAGGATGGAGTCCACTTCAGCGGCAGTGCCCTCAAGCGCTCTGGCAAGCTTGGAGGAGAGCCCAGCGAGGTCGTCCTCAGGAGTCGTCAGTGGCTCCTCGTACCCTCCCCTGCAGATGGAGCGCAGCACTCACGGGACCTAAGCTCGAGGGAGAGAAAGCTTCGCGTCCCACAGTCGCCTTCTTCTCTGCAGCAGGAAGGATTTTCTCCCTAGCTTCCAGTTGGGTCATCGCCTCAGAGACATGCTGGGCATGGGACGCCTCGGCTTTGCTCACCTCCTATTTCAGCTTGGCCAGGCGCTCACGCTCCGTGGCCTAGTCGTTGCTCACCTGGGCCAGCTTGGGTTGAAGTGTATCAGCCAGAGAAGATGGACTAATGTTGTTGGCAGAAATACATGGAGGTGTGTGTGGTTCACTTCTAGGATCGAGGACACTTGTCGGGAAAGCTTTCCGACAAGGATTCTATTGGCCCGCCACCCTCCAGGAAGCAACTGAGCTCGTCACCAAGTGTGAAGCATGCCAGTTCCACTCCACGAATATTCATCAGCCAGCTCAAGCCCTTCAAACCATCCCTTTATACTTGCCTTTCGCGGTCTAGGGGCTCGACATCTTGGGCCCCTTTCCCCGTGCTACCGGGGGCTTTGAATTCTTGTACGTGGAAATCGACAAGTTTACAAAGTGGCCCAGAGTAGAGCCAGTGAGAAAGGTGACAGCGCAATCGTCTATCAAGTTCTTTAAAGGGTTGGTTTGCTGTTTTTGAGTACCAAACAGTGTGATCATCGACAACGGCACCCAATTCACAAGCCACACCTTCATGCAGTACATCCAGAGTCTTGGAAGCAAGGTCTCTTTCGCTTCTGTTGTACACCCGAAGAGCAATGGACAAGTTGAAAGGATGAATGCTAAAGTGATGTGAGGGCTCAAGACAAGAACCTTTGATAAGCAGCGAAAATGCAGCAAGCGCTGGGTTGATGAATTACCGGTGGTTCTTTGGTCATTCAGGACGACACCAAATCGAGCTACTGGCCAAACTCCCTTCTCCCTGGTGTATGGTGCAGAAGAAGTGCTCCCCGCGGAACTCATATACGGGTTACCTCGAGTACTTGTCTACGATGAAGTAGCGCAAGAGCAGCTACGGCATGACGATGCCACGCTACGAGGAAGATCGTCTTCGGGCAGCTGTACGTGCTGCACGATACCAGCAAGCCCTGCACCACTATCAGAGCCGCAGGGTTCACACCTGGAGCCTTGAGGAAGGTTACCTTGTCCTTAGCCGTGTTCAGTCCGCCAAGGGTTCAAAAAAGTTGACACCGAAGTGGGAAGGCCCTTACCGGGTAGTACATGTCACTAGACCTAGCCCAGTCCATCTAGAGACCAAAGATGGCATCCCAATGCAAAACTCATGGAATATTGAGCATATTCGCAAGTTCTACCCGTAAGGCGCGGTTGCCGGGCCTTGCCCCGGCAACCTGTTTTGTACAAGCATAGTCCCCAGGACTTGTAACCCTTTGTATGAAGCCAGGTGCAGACCTTATGCATAGTTGAATAAAACAAAGTGCTCTTTCAGAAAACTTGCATTCATGCATTCATATTTACTTAAGTATGACCTTATCACGATTCTGATAAGTTCTTAAGTAAGATAACTAACATACAACAAGGAGCCATGTGTTATCTTCTTTCTTTGATGATAACAGGAAAGTTTCATCATGGCGGTTCCCAGGGAGGAGGATGAATACAAGGCCATGTGCTGATCCCCGACAACCTTTCCTTATCTAGAACGATAGAAAGGACAACAAAAGAAGATGAGTATCCTTCGTTACATTCCATCATTCCATGTTGTACTTTAATATGAGGGACTTGTGCATAAGGGAACCTAGCCGCCTCTGGCATTAGCGCTCCTATTCTTGACTCGAATCCACTCGACAAGTTTTAGTTGTAGCTACGTATGGGGGGCGGTTGGAAGGGGATGGCCTTCGCGTGCGCCCATTAACCCTTTCTCGAGCTCATCAAATGTGGCTTGTGATGGCAGTTGCACTGAAGGCCAGTAAGATGTCTTGCCAGAGAATTTTGTTTACTAAGGAGTATTGAAGGCTCATCCTTTAGTATGTTTAAGTACATACACAAACGTCCGACAAACTCTTTTTTCCAAGTTTACGTAAATAAACAAGTACAAATCATACAAGTACTAGCATGGACGAAAGATTACATAATTTTGATTAAAGTTTGGCAAGTGCCTACATCTTTTGATATGGAAAAAGATAAGTGCCCCATAGTGCCTTTCTTGTCCCTCTCATCCTAGGAGTCACATTGAGAAGGAAAGAGGGCAAAAGGAGCGCCTGGGCAGAAGCCCAGCCTAACCCATCAGGACCAGTGGGATGCAGCCTGACAAGATTGGGAGGGCGCCTTCCCGACAAGGAAGAAGAGGCCAGGGATGGAGAGATCGGCTAGGCGAAGCCCTGGTCACCCACACCAGTACCAAAGGAACGCGGCATGGCAGGATGTCAGTGTACAAAAGTAGGGGTCCTTTTTGCACCCCTTTACTTGTGCGCGGGCAGTCGCAGCCACACACCCACAGCCGCGCTTGGCGGGACAGAAGAGGAAGCAAAGTCACAAGACTACCAGAGCCGTGCTCAAGACCAGAAGCATGAAGAGCAGAGGGCCAAGGTGAAACTCCCCGGCAAGGCCCTTTCCGGGGCGGCCTTCACAGCCCCGGCAAGAGCCTTGTAGGGGCAACTTGCCCAACACCAACGGGGCCGCCACCCTTGAGTCTAAAAGTTCCGACGCTGTCAACCACATTGGAACCAAGGCTCGGGAGGCGCCTCCATGGTGGCATGTAGATCTTTGTGAAGACAAAGGGCCTGCAAGGCCTAGGTAGGAACCAGAAAACAAGACAAGAGCGAGGCTCCTTGCCGAGGATGCCCACGAGGCCCCGGCAAAGACCCTTGCCGGGAATATCAGCAAGACCGCGGCAAGACCTTGCCGCCCCGTCGCCGCCCCAGCTCAACGGTCGACCCACCAACTAAGCAGGTACCCACATGGCAGTACGTGGCTCCTAAGCCAACTAGTCAAGCACCTACGTGGTGGCATGCAGATCTTCGTGAAGACCCTGCCACCACACCAGCTCAACAGCCTGCCAGCCTACATGGCGCTGCATGTCTCGTTGGCCTGGACGCATGTCGGAGCAAGGCGAAGCGGCGACGGACGGGACGGGCCTCGTTGTCGTCCCCGATAAAGTAAGAGGACACCTAAGTAGCGCATTTAATGCATTTTGCCCTACGGTGCCAGAGATAAACTCGACTACTATACAACTTTCCACCTCCTGTGTGCCACTTTGGCAACCCCTTTGACTATAAAAGGAGGCCCGCGGCGTACTGAGAGAGGATTCAGACTTTTTGGACCCTGCACGCTTTGTAGCTAGTCCAAGAACACCAGATAAACACAAGCCAGCAGGAGTAGGGTATTACGCATCACTTGTGGGCCGAACCTGGATAAATTTCCCGTGTTGATCTCTTAAACCTGCTCTTTCGACAGCCCCGCACTCGCCGGCCGTAGAAGGGATTCCCCGTGATCCCATAGGTGTCGTTTCCACCGACAAGGGAACACCGGCAGGGAAGATGAAGCCAGAGTCCACGAGGAAGCATGCCGGGGTCCAGCTGGAGGTGGTGGTGACGTCCCATCCAAGAACGCATGGCAACTCGCTCTAGCGGGGTCCAGCTACAGATGATGGAGCTGCCGACGCCTAGCTGACGGTGATGGTGCGTCTAGTGCTTAGCCGGAGTCCGAGTCGCCGTCTTCATCCTTGATAACCGGGGACTCATCATCGTCGTCTTCACCACCGGTGTCCTCTTCATTACTGTCGCTCGAAGAGGAGCTTTCATCATCGCTGGAGCTTTCCGCACAGCACCCTAAGTGAGCATCTGAACGGCCGAAGACCTTGATGAAGAGCATATCGTCCTCCACCAGCTTGAAGTGGAGGACGTGACCTTCCGCCAGATAATTGTCCCGGGCGGAGGTCTTCCAACCACGTCTAAGGAACATGACATGTGGTGTGGGAGACTCAACGTCCGCCCACGTCGCGGCATTGCAGCAGCCGCTCATACGCAACCCTAGCGTGAGCGGCTACTCGACCCCCATCATCCTGGAAAAGGGATGAGGCAGTCACAGTCGACATCGTGGAAGATCGCACAACTTGACGATGAACTCCAGCATGGTGTCCCCTATATGGCCTTCTGTCGGTGTTGGTGCGGCTGGCAAAGGAGCCGCAGGTGTGCCGCCTCGTCCGCCCCGGACACGGGAGCTACGTCAACCATGACCATGCCCCGCAGTTTCTCCTTGCACACTAGACTCTGGCCTTGCCACTGCAGTGGGAGCAGGAGCTCGATGCCGAGAAGAATCCCTCGTCGCCACCGCTGGAGCACGGGCTCGGCCCCATCCCCTCCCCATGGTGGAAATGGAAGCAAGAAGAAAATAAGAAGGAGGAGATGGATGAGAATTGCCATCCCCTCACATCTCCCTTTTATAGCAGAGCAGAAGGGGGGCTGGCTCTCCTCCACCCTGGGGCAACCGCCCCACTCCTCCAATCCAATCCTATGCGCTCGTAATGGCGTCCAGATCCATCGACCACCCACTCCGCCAATCCAGGGCGTTGTGCGCATTCTGCTAACAGCACACGTTCCCGCACCCTATGCATCTGCTACCAACCCCGCGCAATGCATGCGGCGCACGTGGCGGAAACGACATGAGCAGTAGGTGAGATAAAGGTAAATGGTAGTTAGCCCCGCGAACGTCCTAATCGGCTCCCTCGGACGTGTGTTCCCCTGGTCTACAACACGAACGGGGCGCACCGTTCGAATGATTAAGGTGCCACGAAAGCTTGGAAGCCAGACCAAGCCCAGGTTAATGAAGAAGCAAAAAAGATCTCAGAAAGAGCCATACTAGTCCCGACAAGGTCAACACGTATGCCTATGCATCTGTTGGGCCTACCCCAATGACGCCTTGAACGTGCGTGTGGGCCAAGCCCAGGGGCTCATGTCGGTATAACGAACATACGTGTTCGCTGTCCTGACTTATGCACTGGCGTACAGCAAGACGTACATCCAATATCATGGCTTGTCATAAGATGAGCCAGAGAAACCGCTCTTCATGAGATCAAGGAGAGCATTAAGAAGACTGAGATGACAAGAGGACTCCCTGGGAGGGCCTCCCTTTCCAGGCAGGCAAGCCCGACATGGTCGAGGCTACGGCTAGGGATCATACCAGAGCTGCCCCAACAAGATTCTCGGGGCCACCAAGACTCCAAGGCATAAGCCCGGCAGGCTCCGTAATGGCAAGCCCCCGCCAAGATGCCACCGCTCCACCTCACCGCACTCAAGCCATTAATCGATGTGGTGTCGAGCTCTCAATTGGCTAGGTGGATCCTGTTGGGTATGTGGCAACCTGCTGGAGAAGGGATTAGCTTTATTAACACCCGTCCAGATGGCGTGTGATAACCCACAAGTGTAGGGGATCAGTTGTAGCCTCTTTAGATAAGTAAGAGTGTCGAACCCAACGAAGAGCTAAAGCTAGAACAAATATTCCCTCAAGTTCTATCGACCACCGATACAACTCTACACACGCTTAACATTCGCTTTACCTAGAACAAGTATGAAACTAGAAGTACTTTGTAGGTGTTGTGGGATAGGTTTGCAAAATAATAAAGAGCACTTAAATAAAATATAGGGGCTGTTAATATAAATAAATAATTAAGTTAGTATAGCGAGTGTGGAAAAATTGTGGTAGGAGTTGCAGAATTGTCCCTAAGAAATTGACTACGTTACTAGACAGATAGCAAGTTTTATGTGGGAGAGGCCACTGCTAGCATGTCACCCCTTACTTGGAATTCTATGCACTTATGATTGGAACTATTAGCAAGCATCCGCAACTACAAATGTTCATTAAAGTAAAATCCAACCATAGCATTAAGATATATTAGTCCCCCTTCAATCCCGTATGCATCAATTTCTATGCTGCTCTTTGTTTTGGAACAATCATTTCAACCGTGGTATTATATGAGCATACCACATCACCTTGGCAGGAATCTTCTTCCTGGGGCGCTCGCCCTCGACATCACCAGGGTCATCGTGGCTGATCTTATAGCGCAATGCACCGCATACAGGGCACGCGTTCAAATCCTCGTACTCACCACGGTAGAGGATGCAGTCATTAGGGCACACATGTATCTTCTGTACCTCTAATCCTAGAGGGCAGAAAACCTTCTTTGCTTCGTACGTACTCTCGGGCAATTAGTTGTCCTTTGGAAGGATCTTCTTAACATTATCAGCAAGTTTCCAAATCCCTTGTCAGATACACCATTCTCTGCCTTCCATTGCAGCAATTCCAGTGTGGTGCCAGTTTTTTCTTGTCAGCACGGCAATTTGGGTACAACGATTTCTTGTGATCCTCTAACATGCACTGCAACTTCTTCTTCTCCTTTTCATTTGCGCAGTTTCTCTTTGCATTGCCAATGGCCCGACCAAGATCATCAGCGGGCTCATCTGAGGCTAAAGTTGTTGTCACCCTTGCCCTCCAATATATAGTCCTATCAACATACAACTAACCCTATGGTGTGATCCACACGCGTGCTCATACGATGGGCACCAAAGGATAGCCACATAACTACAAGCAAATTAAACCAATCAGAGCAATTCCTCCAATCACCGATAGGACAACAAAAATCTACTCAAACATCATAGGATGGCAACACATTATTGGATAATAATATGAAGCATAAAGCACCATGTTCAAGTAGAGGGTACAACGGGTTGCGGGAGAGTGGACCGCTGAATATAGATGGGGGAAGGTGATGAAGATGTTGGGGAAGATGATGAAGGAGTTGGTGTAGATCGCCGTCACCTGATGATTGCCCGACAGTGTTCCGGTACCACCAGGAGAGAGGGGAGAGAGCCCCCCTCCTTCTTCTTCTTCTTCCTTGACCTTCCCCCTAGATGGGAGGAGGGTTTCTCCTCTGGTCCATGGCCTCCATGGCGGCGGAGGGGCAAGAGCCCCGCCAAGATTGGATATGTCTCTTTCTTTCTCTTCTATTTCGCGACCCTGATTCTGGCCTTTCACCGTTTCTTAAATATTCGGAGATCCGTAACTCCGATTGGACTAAACTATTAACACGATTTTTATCTGAATATAAGCTTCCTTGCCTCCAAAGGACACCTCCAACAGACCTTCAGGGTGGCCACAAGCCCCCTGGCCGTGCCCTGGGTAGGGTGCATGCCTCAAGGGCTTGTGGGCCCCTCAGGCACCGTCTCGAATTGATTCCGCTTCCCAAAAATCACATATATTCCAAAAAAATCTCCGTAAATTTTTATTGCATTTGGACTCCGTTTGATATGGTTTTTCTCCGAAACAAAAAACATGCAACAAACAGGAACTGGCACTGGGCCCGGATCAAGATTGGATCTGTCTCTCTGTTTCTCTTCTGTTTCTCGGCCCTGATTCTGGCCTTTCACCATTTCTTAAATATCAGGAGATCCGTAACTCCAATTGGGCTAAAATATTAACACGATTTTTATCCGGATATAAGCTTCCTTGCGTCCAAAGGACACCTCCAACCGACCTTCAGGGTGGCCACGAGCCCCCTGGCCGCGCCCTGGGTAGGGGCCGCGCCTCAAGGGCTTGTGGGCCCCTCGGGCACCGTCTCGCATTGATTCCGCTTCCCAGAAATCACATATATTCCAAAAAACTCCATAAACTTCTATCGCGTTTGGACTCCGTTTGATATGGTTTTTCTGCGAAACAAAAAACATGCAACAAACAGGAATTGGTGCTGGGCACTGGATCAATATGTTAGTCCCAGAAAATGATATAAAAATGTTGCCAAAAGTATATGAAAGTTGTAAAACATCGGCATGAAACAATAAAAAATTATAGATACGATGGAGACGTATCAGCGTGTCATGCTAATAAGGAGAGGATGAATAAGCGGCGCGGCAGGCTTGTCGGACTTTAATATCAGCGTGACACCTAGCATTGAATTTAATACACTTTTTCCTAACTGCCATAGTTAGGTATGATAGCACTGTTAGCTATCTAATCATACTCAAATGACTGTTTTGCCATTGTGGTTGCCTCTTAGGCCATAAAAGGAGGCCCGGGGAAACCTAGCAAAGGGTTCAAAACCTTAATCCCCCAGCACTGGTACGCACATAGCTGCTCCACCGAGGCACACTTGCCGGGCTTGAGCATTCTGCACCTTTGTGTTCCTCCAAGTCAACCCACCATAGCGGGAGTAGGGTTTTACGCTACAAAGCGGCCCGAACCTGGGTAAAAGAGAGTTGTCATCATCGCGCTGTCCCTATCATTTTTGCTCTTTGTGCAATGTGACTCTCCCCTTGCCGAACCACGAAAGGGGAACCCATGCCCCATAGGTGATCGTGCTTCCACGCTAACAATATGGGAGAATGGATTAGTTAAAGAGGACAACAAATACAATTTTAATTCGAAGTGGTAAAATCGTTGAGGGAAAGCTTTCGGATACAGAACTTCAATTTATGCATGGAATGACCACACTACTGAAACTTTTTAATCAAGCTATTAACGTATGATGGCAATTGACTATGATTTATCGATTTATGATTGTTGCCAGTATAGCTGTATCATAGGAAAATTAATTTGAAACAGAGAGTTATGGTGAATTTAACTTGTCTATTATAGTGTTTATTGTCCTTTATTCATGCTTGCTTTGACACTGCAATGTAAGATTGATGCTTTTGTATCTTAAAATGTTTCTCAAAGCGTCATTTTTATAAGATTGGTACATATTCTGACGATCTCAGAACACTGTGTTTCATGATACTCTTGTCGTGTTGAAAATTGTTCAGTTCCCATAGCAACACACGGGAAATTTGCATTTTAGATTTTGATGGACTTTGCATTTTAAAATTTTAGAATGGGCTATGCATTTTAGAATTTTTATGCAACTCAAGCTCAAGAACGAGTAGACATTTTGTTGGGATCAAATTTTACACTGGGTGAGCCTTCACACTTGGGTGGTTTTAATGTGTTTCAAATAGGGAGTTAGACAGAGATAGTGGATGAAGAAAGATATAGGTTAGACACAACTGGGGTGAAACCACTAGCATATGTATACTCCGCTGCAACTCATGGGCAATTTCCTAGTCGTACTTAGAGGTTTGCTGATTATTCGAGGATTTGAGAAGCCAAAAAACCACTGCCTGGCCACAACTATCTAATGAACAATATAGGGCCCATTTGGTGAAATTCTATAGGAACTATGGAGGATTCAGTTCCTTAGAATATCTTTCGATAGAGCTTGTTTGGTTTATAGGATTATAAACCAAAATTATTTCTAACATCTACTTTTCCGCACAAAAGTTTCTTCATGTATTAATAATATGCAACAATAGTACAAAAATTCCAAGAAGCAAAAGAGATTACGACCATGGACCATCTAGCGACGACTATAAGCACTGGAACAAGTCAATTGTGTGCTGCTGTCATCGCCCCTTCCTCATCGAAGTGGGACAATTCTGGTTGTAGTTGACAGTGGAAAGTCATCGTGCTAGCGCATTAGAACAACAACTGTCGCCGATAGTGTGAAAAGTAGATTGAAAGAGCCCTACATGCAAACACACAAAATATTGCGAGTGCTTGCCGAATCTAGACGGGCCCGCTAGGGACCAACATCAGCAAATCCAAGCAGATCGGCCGGAAACAGACCTCCACACGTTCTCCACCGGCATTAGGCGCACCGACAGAGCGAGGATAGGGCACGGAGGACGTCATTCTAACCTTGGGTCGCTGCATAGCGCCTTGGTAGTAGCAGATCCAGCCCAATGAGTTAGGCTGGCCATAGTAGAACTGCTCATAAAAAATGTTTTCCAAATATTTTTAACTTTTTTATATGATATAAAGCTATTGGAAAATCCTAGGGTGGACATTGGCCCACCCTGTCCACCCTCTACTACCATCACTGCGCCTTGCAGCCCCGACGAAGTCACTAAGGCTGCCTAAAGAAAGGGTGTGAACCCTCCCTCCTATGAGACAAGGTTCCGCCGCACCTCCAAGACCCATGAGGCCGCCGGAAGCCGGGTGCACGAGCAACAACGTCAACAAAAGGGACAGAAACCATAATTGCCTCTAGATCGGCCGTGGTGGAGAAGGGGAGGGGAACTGTTGGTGTTCCAGCATTCTTCCTATGATTTGTTTTGCATCTAATTTCAAAATGACTTTGTATCAAGCCTAGCCTTTTCTAAACAACAAGTCGACAACTACACCACGTATCTATTTATAAGAAAGATCAACATTTTTTATGGTGCAATCAAACAAACTATATTCATAGATTCGTATTTTAATGGGTCCCTCTATGTCTCATCTAGATGAGACATATTATCTCACATCTAAGTGAACTCACATCCTTTTTCCTTTATTGAGGGGACTTTTTCTTTATTGCTTGTTCTGTGTCTTTTTAACCATTGCTTGTTACATGTCGGGCTTCGTAAACTTGCATCACTTTTCAATGAACCATTATCCTAGAGCTTGGTTGTGCGTCACTTTGTTTTTAGGATTTTAGCATGTTCTTTTGCCACATCCAGCGCACACTCGTTGAATAAAAATCTTTGCCCATGTAGTATTTAATGACTAGCGATGGGGCCTGCCCACTCTGATCCGAGTTTGACAGAAACACGGTGTCCGTATTGAGTTTAACAGTGCCACGTTTAGGTGTTGTCCACCTCTTCTCTCTGCTAGGCTGCCGACATCCTTTTGTCTTTTTATCATTATTAAACCTTGTAACCTCACATGTGCATCTTGTAGCTTAATTGTATTGCATGTCCCTCTCCTTTTTCTTTTGTGATTATACCTAGATAAGTCTAGCTTTTCTCCTTTTGGTTCTCAACATATCCCACGAAAAATAGAGATAGTGAGGCCTATTTCTACAACACCTCACATAGAAAACAACCGAATTAAACAGGAAAAAAATGCTAAACAACAAAATTTTAGTAAATTCTTCGCATAAAAATGTTAGTAAATTTTAAAATGTTTTTGCAAAAGTTTAAAAAGCATTCATAAATTTTAAAATAGTCGTGATACTTTAAATGTTCCTGAAAACAAAAAATGTCATGAATTAATTGTTCATCACTTGTTTGAGAAAATGTTCATCTTGTGTTAAAAAATTTCAACATTATTCACGTGAGCATTTTTCAAAATAATATTGAAAAATGCTCACAAGCTATCGGGTTCGATTTTGGATCCGATAACCCGCTAGTAGCACGGACCAATGGCAATTTTCCACGTGTAAAATTCTCATTGGCCGATGGAACCACGTGTCAGCTCCGCACCGAGACAGATGTCAGCCTTCTAATAGACAGCGGGCGCCTATGATACGTCGACATGTGGCACGGCCCAAGAGTGTCCGTTTAGGTTAACAGGCTGGTCCTGTCAAAAGAAGCGGTCTGGCCCATTAGCGGTCTACTTAAGTGAGGCATATTCATAACATCAAAGGTCCATTCTAGATTTGATAATTTCCAGCCCATCGTTAGTTCCAGCCCGTTAACAGCCCGCTACGTCTTTGGGCTCAATTACGGCCGACCTTCTTACGGCCTGTTAGCAGCCCATTATAGATATGGACCAATATGCCGCTGGTACGTCTTTCGGCCTTTTCTCGGCCTATTCTGTAGTTGGGCCAACTCTAGCCCGTTGTGACTTTCGGCCTTTTCTCGGCCCATTCTGTACAAGCGCCAACCTCTAGCTTGTTTTGTCTTTCGGACTGTTAATGGCCCGCACAACAGCTGGGCCTTTGACGGTGCCACATGATTTTGGGTCCATTAGCGGCCCACGTTCCCCAGGGCACAATTTTAGCCCGACGCGACTTTTGGCCTGTTAAAAGCCTAGTTTGTAAATTGGGCCTCTTTTGGCCCAAAACACTTTCGACCTCCTACTGGACCGTCAAGTAAAAGGGCCGAGACAAAATTGACGTTTATTTCGCCTGCTAGAGGCCCCCGGGCTGCTTCCATTTATATGGCCCTATCGAGCTTTCGGCCTGGTAACGGCCTGCTAAGAGCCGTTGTTACGGTGGGCCACATCGATTGGGATCCACTAAATATTAGTTGACCAGTCCAATTATGGCCCGCTTTGACTACACATGTTTGCTCGTTCGGATGGCGTCCAGGTAATGTTTGGGCGTGTTGGCCCCCATTTCAACGATATATCATATACTAAGAATTATCCTACTCTATACTATCGCCTCTAAAAAACATACACTATAAAATAAAGAGATTAAAAGGCTACACTATACAATAAAGAGACTAAGGCATAGAAACGAAGAATAATCCTACACTATACAATAAACAAATTACAGTAGATTATATCCACTTGGCATTATAGTTCGGCACCAGTAATAATAAAGCGTACACAAACAGCAAATTACATACACTAGGCAAATAAAGCTCATATATGATGGACGCGCATCAACATAACTTACCATTTGACGTATAATCTATTCAGAAAATAGGATTGGCCGGATTTAGATAGCACAAATTTCAGTCTGCAAATCTCCAATTCCTTTGTGGTTACCTCACTGTCTTGTTTCATTTTTTGACTCCTGCACCTAATACGTGCAACTTGAATCTCAACATGCTGATTGCATTTTGAGAATCATATACACGTTGTCTTGCCACCTCCAGTTGATGCTCGAGAATATCAACACATTCCAATTCCAATCCATAATCATTTGGTAACGGCCATGCCGCACTGCACTCAGATATGTGTGTTGATGTCACTTTATCCTGAAATGTTTCTGTATGTACACATGACTAGGGCAAAAATATAATTACAACAGTGAAGCGAGCAAGACAAACTATCTTGTACATGAAAAAACAGGACTAACAATAATATTACACGTCATGAAGCATAAGCAGGTGATATTTTAAAAATTATAAAAATGGTAGTCTGTGCAGCCCGCATACGGAAATCTCTCTTAACTCACCAGAGGAGCATGATGTTGGGGCCAAATCCAAAACACAGACAGGTTAAAAATTTAGACCACACGCAGCTACTAAACATTATATATATATGTATATATATAGGACAACACTATTCTGATCCTGGGATCAGAATAGTTATTCTGATCACGGTCCGCCCCCTATAGGGCCCGACGAGGTGTTCCCGAACCCGTTAAGAAAAACCAGAGCGATGACCCACATCCTGCACGACCCACCTCCCCCGATTGTTCCTCACCACCCGCCCCCGATCGAACCCCCGCCCCAATCGGCGCCGCCGGCCCCTGCCCCAACGGGCACCGCCGGCCCCGCGCCACCCACACCCCATCCCAACCGGCGCCTCCGCCCCGTGCCGCCGCACCCGCCCCAACCGGCGCTGCCGCCGCCTAACGGCATCGCTGTAGGCCCGCCCCAACCGAGCGCGCCGCCGATGGCTGCCTCGCACCCCCAACCCTGGAGGGCACCACGCGCCTCCGCCGGGCCCTGCCACCTCTGCTGGCTCCCGCTTGGATCCGGTGACGCCATCGACCATCGGAACCGGCGCCGCTCGCACCCCGGTCACCTCTGCCGCTAGCACACCGCCGTTGCGCGCCGCCGATGCAGGACACATCCTGATGCTCTGTTGCCGTGCCGCGGATGACCAAGAGCGACCTTCTTCCACCTCCCCAAAAGCCGCCACTCGGGACCCCCGCACTCAGGCCCTCCCCTTGCTGCTACGAACTTCTCCCCCTACCACCGTGACCTTCTTCCCCTTGCGCCGCGACCTTCTTCCACCTTCCTCCTCCACCCTTCGGTCGCGAGGCAACGCTCCAACTAGCCAAATGGGTCAGCGCCCACCACCTGCGCCCCACCCAACACAGATCGACGGCGCGCAACGTGAGATATCCCTCCTCCCAACGCGTCTCTACCATCCTGCAGGTATTTACCCTCCCTGTCTTCTCTGAACTCTCACTTCGGGAGTATTTGACCTTCTTTGAGTATTTGTTTTTGAGTTTGTTCTCTGAAAAACTAAACTTGGAAGACCCCTTTCATATATCTGATGGTGGTTTGAGTTTTGAGCATAGTTAAACTGCACTTTGACAAAAAAATGTGAAAAAATGCAGGTCTATCCCATTTGTTTGGTCACGATGGTGCTCTCATTTGAGCAGCCATAGCATCACAGAAGCTCTTCAAAAAATGGACCTGATGGTGGTCCATCTGAGCAGCCATAGAAAACAATCTCTACCAGATATCTAAATTCTTCAAACATAGCACTGTGTTATCTTTTTTGTTTGTAGGCTGCTCAGAGAATTGTAATAGTAGCATGGTCGATTCAGATTATAATGTGCCATTCAGAACACACTATGTGCCATTTTAGTTCAAAATCTAGCAGAGATTTCAGTTTAGGAAAAGGTTTTTGTAAATTACAGTATGAGCCATTTCCAGCTCATGTTCAGCAGAGTTTTCAGTTTCATGAAAGATTTTGTAGAAAAGAAACTATAAGCCATTTTCAGTTCAAGTAACATGACATGTGCAGCATGAAACCTAGTTGCCACAAAATGAAATAAAAGGCATATATTCCATATGTGAACAAAAAGAGAACGCGAATTTTATGATTACTTAGTCATGCATTTGCCGAGTCATGATGGTAGAAAGTTCATAGGAAGTTCAAACAAAAAAATAGAGTAGTTCAAAAATAAAAGAGCATTTAGAAGCGGATATTCCATAGTTTCTAAAAATAAAAAAACAAGAAGTTCAAAATTTTAAAATAGAGAAGTTCAAAAATCATAAAAAGGGGCCTTTCATCGTTTCTAGAATTAACAAAATTCTAGAAGTTCAAATTAAAAATAACGGGCGGTCCAATTTTATTACAAAACTAGGATATTTCCATTACTAAAAGAAATAATCAAGAAGTACAAATTACAAAAACTTTGATTTTCCTCGTTACTAAATAATAAACCAAGAAGTTCAATTTCAAAAAATGGAGGAGTTCAATATTTATTACAAAAACTCGAATTTTTCCTGTTACTAACGAATGAACCGAGAAGTTCAGTTCGAAATAACCAAGAAGTTGTATAATGTTTATTACATTTCTAAAAAATACACAATGAAGTTGAAATAAAAAGGTAGAGCATTTCAATGCCTATAAAAAACTCACAAATTTTCACGTAACCGAGATAAGTTCATCTTGATAACTGTCAGAAGTTCACGTACTACACGGTGTGCATTTGGTATGAATAAAAGAATGAAAAAGGAAAAGGCTAAAAGTTTTGTTGCTAGAAGTTCAAGTCCTCGGCCCGAGAAAATTCAAAAATTCTTGTGTGAGAGGTTGAACAAAAATACGTGACAGAAATTCAAGGTGAAAACAACGGGGAGTTCAACTACTACATGGAATGCGTTTCAGATAAGAATACAAGAATAGAAAACAAAAGGCTTTAAAGGTCCGTTGCAAGAAGTTCACGTGCTCCTCCGTGCATGGTTCGGAATTTATATTGCGAGACGTCCGACTTCCAATTACATGTTTGAAAAAAAAGCAAAAAAAGATGTCCGACCTTAAATTGCGTGTAATTCAACGTATACACAAAAATGTGACAGAAGTTCAAGGTGAAAACAGCGGGAAGTTCAACTACTGCAAGGAATGCACTTCAGGTGAGAATAAAGGTATAGAAAATTAAAAGCTTAAAAGGTTTGTTGAAAGAAGTTCAGGTGCTCTGTCCGGGGAAGTTCAAAAATTCTTGCGAGAGAGGTTCATCTTGTATTTCCATGTTCGATTTTTTCCGTATAAAAATCGAATACAATTCTTTACTAAAAAATATAAAAAAGTTGAAGTTCAAATTGAAATAACAGAGAAGTTCGTAGTTTATTAAAACCTAGGATTTACCCGTTCAAAAAATAAAAAACACAACGCCATTTTTGCACTTTTAGAAACAACCTCATAAACGAAAAAATGGTTGCTAGAAGTTCAAGTGCTCGACGAGGAAAAGTTCGAAAAATTCTTGTGAGAGAGGTTCACCGTGTATTTAGATGTCCAAAATACATAAAAAAATATGTTGTTTTTTGTGTTTTAAAATAACTCTCTCAAAGCAGAGAGAAGTTCAACGTGATAACAACCGGAAGTTCACATACTACATGGTGCGTGTTTCATATAAGAAAAATACAATAAAGTCAAACAGAGTGAAGTTCAAACAGACATGCCCCAAAAGTTCAACTACTTCATGCAGTGCAAAAAACAGCACGTCAAAAACAAAGTGAATTTCAAACAGACATGCCCCAGAAGTTCTACTACTTCACGAAGTGCATTTCCGTTTGCGATGAACGCAGAAATCATGATCTCGCCATTTTCTAATTTACCTCAAAACGACAGGAATATTATTTGTGCAAATTCAAGTCCTCTGTCGGAGAAAGTTAAAAAATATTGTGAGAGAGGTTTGTACAAAAAAATATCATTTGTGTAACACTGACGAAATGGATGAGAAAATTACAAACGAAACTACGTCACAGAAGTTCAACGTGAAAACAGCAGGAAGTTCACCTACTACACTGAATGAATTTCAGATGAAAAACTTTCAAAATCGTCGCGAGTATGAAAAAATGATCAACACGGGAAAGTTGCGTGTTTACAACAGCTTTCCATCGGTGTATCACCCGCTCAATTCCCGTGAGTGGGATGGAGAGCTACGAGCAGTGGATGAAGATCTACGAGCAAAAAAATCACATGAAAAACAGAGTGAAGTTCAGGTACACGCACCGAGAAGTTCAGGTTCTTCACGCAGTGCATTTTCTAATAATCTGTTTCGCGATAGAGGCAGAACGAATGATCCCACCGTTTTCGGAATTACATGAAAATGGCTAGGAATCAGAGAAAACCATCAACACGAAAAAGTTTTGCATTTTCCGTAGCTTTTCAACGGTATATTATTTGCCCAATTCCGATAAAGTTTGTAGAAATTACGGCGAAAATACATTTTTCGCCATTTATGAAACTGACTTAAAATAGTAAAGAATTGGGAGAAACAATACATACCGAAAAGTTTCGCATTTGTTCAATCTTTCCAGCGCAATATCATTTGCTGCATTCGGATGCATGGTTAAAAAATCAGCTCGAAAATACGAACTCGGTAGGACTTGGACCATTTTCTAAATTACTCGTAAACCATTCAAAATTAGAAAAAATCTTCCAAGATGAAAAAGTAGCGCATTTTCATAAGCTTTCCAACGCCATATCATATGCCTCCATTAGATTAGCCGTTTAGAAATGACATCGAAAAAACGAACTCAGCTGTTCGGTTTACGAAATTTTACGTCTTTTCAAATTATTCTTTAACCATAGGGAATTATAAAAAACTTTCAACATGTGGAAGGAGCGGTTTTGCAGCAGCTTTCCAACGCCATATTATATGCCTCATTCCGACAAAAGGTTTAGAAATGCGATTGAAAATACGATTCACGTTTTTTGTGCGAAGAAAAAACAGTTTTCAAAACTGCTTTTAAACCGCTTATATTTTGCCAAAAATTTAAGTTGGATCATGATATTGGTGTCCATAGCTTTCCAACGGTATATCGCAAGCCCCATTTGGGCAATGTTGGCAGAAGTTCAACCGAGTTCACAGGGAAGTTCAACATACTACTAGCGGGGCAGGTCAGGTTGTGATCAGAATATTATTCTGATCCCGTGATCAGAATAGTGTTTATGTGTGTGTGTGTATATATATATATATATATATATATATATATATATATATATATATATATATATATATATATATATATATATATATATATATATATATATATATATATCTTGTGTATAAGTATGCAAGCATTTAGCTATTCTGTAGCTCAATAACTAGCTGGAACATTGTGTGCCATGTTCTAGAAGAGTCTTAGGGAGCATAATGAACATTAGAGGGATTCATACAAACCTACTACATAAGGCAAAACTATGCAATCATTAGCCTCGTATAGACTAGATTGTGAGACCCATGCAGTAATAGTTGATTAATAGATTTCAAAGCTTCAGGCACACTTCGCGAGAGTAATTAAATGGTAAGGCCTTTAATTATGTCAATTAATAGTTATACAAGTACCCTACATCAGGCATCATTGTTTGATTATCTCATTAACTGATGACAAATAAAGCAATTGAAAAGAGCAATTTAACTATGCCTGAAAGAAACAAGCAATTGAACTATTGAGATGGCAGCATGCATGCATGCATGCCTTAATAACATCCATGGCCTAGCTACATTTACTGTATAAAGGAACAAGTAATGTAATATTGTTTATCCCCTATGAAGTATATCAACTAGTACGTAATCAAGATCCTATTAATGATAGGGAGGCTAATGATGTGAATATGCATTTGGTTTTGACATTTATGACATTGACAACTCTACCATAGCAGGAAGCAGTTTCACACTTTTCACTACTATAAGATGCTTTAGATATTTAAAAGTAGAATACATCTGTAATGAGTGAACAAACACATTAAAATGTGTTTACATACATCTGATTCACAGAAAAGTTAGAACATCATATAGTAGTGAACGGAGGGAGTTTTAATCAATGGCCCAATGACTGGGTTACAGGTGAGGTGAAGAACCCTATGCAAGCACAATATCAGACAAATAGGATGTCCTGGTAATTGTAATAAAGTGGCTTACCATAACTGGTTGAACAGGCTCGGTGCTGCTCCTCCTTCCTAACATCTTGTACTTGGAAATCCTCAATCTTATCTTCATTGCACCCCCTCTGCAAGATGACACAAACTAGTTACTGGTCTCCTTGGAAGATAAATATGCATACTTTCCAGTCTATGAACAACACCAAAGGATGAGTCTATAACAAAACAACACCACATAATGAAACATGCCACATCTCTTGCACACAATGAAATGAGCATTTACTATGTGTTCGTTGTGTAAAAACTAGGCATACCTTCGAACTGGACCTCCAGGTACTCTTGGAGAGCCTAGTTTAGTGTACAGCCAAACCGTTATGTCACTTATGAGTTATACAAGCCCCCACTACAGTAGCCCTTAGTGTTTAAATCGTTGACAAGCTCTGTTAGGTCAAGGACAACAAGTAATCAAAGCAAACAGTCCTAGTATGGCTGGCTGATACAAACAAGCAATTGAATAGATGTGTGAGCAAATCTTGCACAACACTGAATTACATATCAAGAAAAGAAGCATAGAAGGAGGCTTAAAGACCATCACTGGACTGACCAGATTTAAGGGGCATTTAAACATCATGTGCAACGTATGAACTAACGTAAACATTGCATATTTCAGATTCTATAATGAAATGCACATGTATTAGGTTATGCTATGTATGATGCCTAATTGTACACTATAGCAGGCAGGAGTGACTCACCATTGCATGCACAATTGAATTGTAGGTTAAGGGCCAGTTCTGTTCCGTCTTTTCAGAGCTTATTGTCAAAATAAGCCATAAAAGATGTAAAGAACTCGTTTCTGAGTTATGGGCTTTGGCTTAGCTTATTTCGCTTGGGGCGGGGGGGGGGGGGGGGGCTTGGCGTAGAAGCTCACTAAAAATTGTAGGGAAGGGGAATAGCGAAATGACTTTGTTGTCTGCCTATATTACACTCAACATGCCACTGCTCACGCCCGCGTCACACCTGACCCTCAGGTAAAAACAAACACGCAAGCGTTCATTGCCCTGCCCGCTTGCATCTCCTCTCCCCTTTCCCTCTACCTCGATCCCCTGCCTGCAACGCTAGGGTTCCTCCAGTGAGCCACCACCACAGGTCCCATCTGGCATGTTCCTCAAAGATTGTCTGTCCAGCTAGGCTACATGGCCGGCGGGTAGGGCCCAATCTCCCCGGATGCTCCTCCCTCTGGCACCGCCCCTCACTCTCATGGTCTCCAGCAGCTGCTCCGCTATGGTCCATCCAACGCACTACTCCGGTGGTCACCGCACAACTACGACTGATGCCCCACTCCAACAGAAGGCACCTCGTTCCCCCTCCCCTCCTCCCAGGCCGTGGCCTTGAGGTGCTGTTGAAGGATGAGCTCATCCAACAAGGTGAGGATCTCCTTTGATTTTTTGCCAAATTTTCATTTTGATCCTCTATATGATGAATTGCTCTGAGAGGCTACTACTGCTGTTATATGATGCATTCCTATGAGCTGCTCCTGGTGCTACTATATGATGAATTGTTATGAGTTTCTGCTGCTATATGGTGAATTGCTATGAGTTGTTGTTGCTGCTATATGATGAGTTGCTATGAGCTGCTCCGGCTGCTGCTATATGATGTATTTCTATGAGCTGCTCCTGCTGCTGCTATATGATGAATTGTTATGAGCTGCTGCTAGTATGTGATGAATTGCTAGCTGTTGCTACTGCTGTATGATGAGTTGCTATGAGCTGTTGCTGCTGCTATATGATGCTTTCAGGTGGTGCTGCTATATGATAATAACCGGCCACTTGGACCATCAAATTTCAACAAATAATGGTTCTTCATTTAAATTTAGGCAATGAGTTCTTCACTTAAATTAGGCAATGGGCTCTCTATGGAAGACATTGACCAAAGTAGATTGTGCAAAGTAGATGGTATCTTTGTATTTGCATTTTGAACAAATATTGATGATATGTTTTCCTATCATATTAATTATTGCACTGGGTTCATTTCACGATGTTTGCAGGTCCAATTAATTTTCATATGGGCAGCAAAATGACAAAATATAATGCAATCTAGACTTTCACTGATCATACCATAGATAAGCTGAAAAAGCAGGCAATGAAAAGAACTGGTTGGCTTATTATATGGAGCTTATATTCAAAGGGGCTTATTTTCTTAGGATAACTTAAATAATTGTCCCTAAGAACCCTGGCCAACAGTACTAACATACAAATAACATGTCACGATGATTGCAATGGAGTGGCCTACCATAGCACACTGTATAGGCTCACCGCTACCTCTCCTTTTTCTCGATGTTCCATGGAATTGCCACATACATATTGTACTAAGAAATCTTGTACTTCTTCATTGCGGCACCGCCTCTGCAAGTTGACACGGCTAATTTGAGATATCTCTACATGATAATACATTGCATATCCCTTGTGCATATTTAAACCACCAATTAACGATTGTGTGTGTAGCATAAACTAGCCATGACTCTGTGTACTGGACTAGCAGGCACTCTAAGGGAGCCTAATGTAGTGCATTGGAATTCCTACATGCCACCTACGATTTTGTGTAATGTACTACCTCTGTTCCTAAATATGTTTCTTTGTAGAGATTCCACTATGGACCACATACAGATGTATATAGATGCATTTTAGAGTGTAGATTTACTCATTTTGCTCTGTATGTAGTCTATAGTGGAATCTCTAGAAAGACTTATATTTAGGAATGAAGGGAGTATCATGTATGACATCTACATATCTAATTTAGTAGCCAGTAGTGGAAACCATTGTCTGCCCAAAGGGATTATTGGTCGAAAATCCTAGCAAAGCACGATGGCATGCACACAACAATACAAGAGAGAGACACACTTACAAGATCATAACAATGTCTTAGTCCAGGATCTTGGTTGGCTAAGCTGTTAGATCCAGAAGGTATATCATCCTTGTAGTTCTTCCCAGCTGCATAACATGTAACAGTGACCTGTTAGTATATTTGAAGTACATCGGGCAGGTGATGCTGGACGAATTTAAAGGTGACAAGTACCAAGGCCACGGCGGGTGCTTGGCAACTTGGTAGATGGTGGGAATTAGGTTAGAAACGTCAAGTGTGATGACACTACGCTGGCTGTCGGGGTCCGGTAATGAGATCTAGAACCGTGGAGTAGGGTGTTTGTGAAGCGGCTCCGGTAGGGTGGAATACGGTGTGGGCGAAGTGGATCTGAGGTCGTGGACGAGGGCGTCGGTGAAGCTTCTTCGATGGTTGGGTTAAGGATGGTGTAGACGATGTAGATCTGTTACTGTGGATGGGGCGTCAGAAGCTGCTCCTGTTGGTTGGACGAGGGTGCGATGAAGCGGATCTAAGGCCGTGGACTTGGGTGTTGGTAAAGCGGCCCTGGTAGGGTTGAGAATGGTATAGGCGAAGCTACTCTGGTAGGGTTGAGGATGGTGTCGGCGAAGAAGCTCCGATAGGGTTGAGGAAGGTGTCGGTGAAGAGGATCAGGGGCCGTCGATGGGGGCGTCGGTGGGGCGGCTCCGGGGGTGTGGACGAAGCGTCTCCGATGGGTTGATGAGAGTACCGACAAAGCAGATCCACCGCCATGGACAAGGCCGACACTGATTAGGCTGTGTTATAGTGGTGGATGAGCAGTCTACTTGTTTCTAGGGGAGGTGGGAGGGCTTGATGCAGCCGCAGAAGCAGATCCGGTGAGGTGGATGATGCTGGCAGTGAATGGGCTCTGGTACGCCAGTGGATGAGCAATCTAGGGTTTCAAGAGGGAAGGGGTAGAAAGGCCGATGAAGCATGGATGGCGTGATGTAAGATGATTTGGTGCTACGGAGTAGTCATTTTTGCGGGAGGGGAGGAAATGGGGGTGCCATGTGGTGGGGGGAACCGCACGTTACCAAAGCAACCCCGACCTATTATGTAAATGAGGGTCGTATTGTAACTATTGTTATCCGTGCACCAAGGAAAAAAGGGGAATTTCGCATGCTAAAGACTAGGTGGCGGAAAATTTAGAAGGAGGAGGAAGATTTTGCCTCCCGTGGGATCGTTCGTATCCAGTTTCAACTAATTTTGGATAGTGCTAGCGGGATGGTCATGCGAGACATGTAACACGTGGCACACGTCAGCAGTTAATAACAGGTATGAAGTCCACCCTAAAAAAAATACAATAACTTGGGATGACGCACTGATAACTTGGACGTTCACATGGGCGTGGCCAATCGTACGGGTGTAGAGGCGCATTCACAAAAAACGGATCAAACGCTCAGCCTATGTATTTCTCATGTAAATATATAATTTAGTGCCATTGGTTATTTATTTTAAACACAATGCATTGATGTGTTAATTTTAATTATATTGTAGAGTAACAAATGGATAATATAGATACACAAAAGAAATGGATATTGTAGTCGTCTACTTAAAAGTGTTACCTCATATGATTACATGGCCTCCATTTCATAAATTGCATACCCGTTGAGTTCATATATAAATATTACATATATTACTTCATAATAGAACCGTAAATCATCCAAGACTAATGATTTTGAATGCAAAACTAACAATGGTGCATGCACATGACACTACAATGGTTGTTTGAATAAACATCATTACAACTTTGGCATGCACAATTGAAAAAGACTATTTGAAAAAAAATGCAATATGTGAGTGTCCAATCTTTATAGCATTGAATGGATATTGTATCTTTGGCCACGATACTAAGTAGATATTGATTATGTTCAAGCGATGCACGTCCACGGTCGCAAGAAAGTGATACGTGAATGAAGTGTGCAATCTCTCTCACATGCATACATATCTCATTTCTCCATGGGCATCGTAATCACACACGCGCACTTCATGTATTTCTCTCCCTCCGTCAATGTTAGAATTCATCTTTCTACCCCGTCCTACAAGTCTCTCACACAAAAACACACACGCTATCTCTGTAGAACACGCCCACCCCTTTAATTCCGCCCACCCACCGCCACTAATGTCTCAAAGTATAACTATGTCTCGCACACATATTCGTAAGGTTAACTCGAGTCCTAGAACCATATGAATACATACAATGGGATTCCAGCAGAGAACCTTTTGTTTTGAGATTTCGCTCACACACACGCACACACACACATGCACACACACACACACACACATTGTTTCTCTGTTCATTTTTTCTGGAACTTGCATGCACACTGCTTGTTTATCTCTGTGATGCTTTAAGTATGCCTCACACACATGTTATCTACCTATCCCTTAATACAGATATGTAACACACAAACTCCTTCTCCCTATAATTAAGTGTCACTGACACCCCCCCACATGCACACTTCCCGACACCGAAGGAGTAGGGTGACACCTCGATCTTGATACTAATCTATCTATTGGCTTCTCTCTGAAACAGACACACACACTCGCTAGTTGTGCCTCTGTACCTACGGCGTGCACACTCTCGATACGTCTTTCTCTCCCCACCAACAATGACAACAGAAGGGTGACACCTCGATCTTAATCTTAATATATCCATTGGCTTCTCTCTCAAACACACACACACACACATTCGATACGTCTTTGTCGGATTTCGGGTTCCGGCAGACCCTTAAGGTTCGAACTCTGGGGTGCGCATGGAGATCCAACCTCTCACCGTCTCGCACCTCGCCAAATCGCAGTGACCTAAACTACTAGAAAGAACTGCACAAGAGACGCAAGATTTATACTAGTTCGGGCCACCGTTGTGGTGTAATACCCTACTCTAGTTTGTGGTGTGGTGGATTGCCTCTTGGGCTGATGAGGAACAGTACAGGGAAGAACAGCCTCGCGAGGGTCTGTTCTTGGTGGGTGCGATGAACTGCTAGGTGGTGTTCCGTTGCTCTAGCTACTGGTTCCTTGGTGAGGATTCCGACCTCCTACCGGGGGGCTGATCGAAGATCCCCCTCTCTGAGTGTGGCTACTCCTATTTATAGGCGAAGGCCCTGGGCCTCTTCCCAAATATTGAGCGGGAAGGGCACCAACAATTGGCCATTTTGAAGGGGAACAGCGGGTACACTTATCCTGACTAAAGTTGGTCCTCGCCTGCCAAAGGCTCAGGTGATGATACCTGCTTGGGCTCCACGATGACTCCCTTCCAGCCGTTGGGGCTGGTCTTGGTCTTGTTGCACCGAAACGGATGCCTTTGCTTGATGCTCTCGCCTGTGCTTGCTCCCTTTGCAGCAAAGAGGAAAGGAGGACGCTGCACGGGCTGGCGCCCGACTGGCGCCCTTGGTCGTCACGGCTTGCGTAATGGGCACCTCGCGAGGTACCTTGCCTTGAACTCTCCGCCTCCTCATGATCCAGCCTGACGAGGCCGCGCCTGAGGAAGCTCCTTGTCGTCCGCCCCGTGAGGCTTGGCCCCTCGCGAGGGTCTTGAGCTTGTGTTGATGAAGATGGGCTGTCCTGGGCCTCCTTTGAGCCACGCCGCAGGCAGCGGCGAGCAAGTCTGGGACCCCGTTCCCGAACACCGACATAGCCCCGGACCCATGGCGCGCCCGAACTTGGCCGAGCAGAGAGGCGAAAGGGCAAGTGTGAAGCGTCGTGGGCCCTAACAGCCTGCGGCCTTGGGCGCCGCGTGGCGGTTGATTGGACGTGGGAGCCTCTGCAACCGCGCGGGTTGATAATAGAGCGGCATCTTCCTTGCCTCCTTTACTTTCTCCAGTTGCTGCTCAGATCCCCTTTCTTGCGCCTCTCCTCCCTGCTTCCAAGACCTTCAGATCCACTCCGCCTTCGTGCCCTAGCCAGTCATGGCTCCTCGCCAAACCCCGGCCGGAGCCTGGTACTCTCCTGCCTTGGACCCGCCAAATGTGTCAGCGGCGAGCCTTGCCCTGATGCGCCGGTTGGCGGAGGCGCAGGGCGTCAATGGAACGGCGGTGCTCAAGGCCGGCTCCTCCGCCCCTGAGGGTCGGGGGAGTACCTTCTACCCGTTCTTCGCGAGCGCCATCATTGCTGGTATGGTGCCTCCCTTCTCTGAGTTCTTCTTCTCGGTCCTTCGTCACTACAACATCCAAGCTCTGCACCTTCATCCCAACTCCATCCTTATTCTAGCAATCTTCGCCTACTATTGTGAGGCCCATGTTGGGGTGAAACCCTCGGTGGCCTTGCTGCGCCACTACTTCTTCCTCCGAACCTCCCGTGGCTCCGCCTCTGCGTGCGCGAGCTTCGTTGCATACGGCGGAGCCATCGCCATTTCAAACCCTGGGAAGCGGATTGAGGGTTTCAGGAGAAAGTGGGTCTTGGTGGATGCTGGGCGTATCGACCCCCGGCTGATCCTGCCCACGGAGCCCGCCGAGAGCTCCGACAACTGGTCCCGAGCGAAGCTTCGGGATCCCCACGCGAAGCAGGTGCTGGAGAAGATGGATGCAGATCTGAAGCCGGCCGACGCGGCGGCGGTGAAGCTGACCGGTGCGTCGCTGCTGAGGGAGTTCCTGGAGCACCAACTGGCTCCGCTTCGCCAGTACTCGCTTCCGATATGGAGGCCTCACCCGAGCCCCGTGGCCCTGGCCAGCGAGGACCTGGCGACGGTCCTCCAGTCCTTGGTCGGGGGCGATGTGGCGAGACTGGAGGGCGCCCCCGCGCCCTTGTTCCTTCGTGAGGATTGGGAGCAGGTAGTGAGGCCCATGCCCGTCGTCAATGGGGACGGGCCCGTGCCCGTGGAGGCTCCGGAGGACCTGGTGGACGTGTCCTCTTCCAACTCTGGTGAAGAGGTGGAGGAAAAAGAGCCAGGAGAGGGGGTTGGTTCGGGGGCAGAGTCGAGGGCTCCCCCCTGCGGCGCAGGCCCCGCGTTCTCCGCCTCCCAAAGAGCGACGACGACGAGGATGAGGGTGGCGGGAGGCGGCCTGCCCCGATCCCAAGAAGGACGGACTGGCTGGTCCCCGCAGGTCCGCCCGCCCCGGGATCCGCAGACGCGCCTCCGGCTCCTGATCCCCTTGAAGCTGATCCCTGCAGCCAGCTCTCGGGCTTCAAGTATGGCCGGAGGCTGCTCGAGTCCACCAGCGACGACCTGTAAGTGCCTGCTTTTCCGTCTTAATTGTTGCTCTGTTGACGAGATCTGATGTCCATGTTCTTCGGCCAGGCCGGCGCTCGCGGCGAAGAAGCTGAAGGGGGCTCCTGAGGTTCCATCCGTGACGGTGCCCCTGCCCGAAAAGGAAGATGATCCTGACGCCCAGGCCTCTCCTGCCCGGGCGCCCTCGCGAGGCCAGGCTGAGCCCGCTGGGGTGAGCTCAGCCCCCTTGGCCCAAGCGACTCCCGAGGTGCCCTTGCTTGGCGCTGCCTCCGCTGTTGTCGTGGCGCCGCTGGTTCCGCCTCGAGGCGCAGTGGCTATGCCGCCGCCATCTCCTCCTACTCCACCAACTGCTGTCTCTTCGACTCCTCCCACTGTCCTGGATCGTGCTGCCGCTGAAGTGGACCGGCTGCGGCATGATCTTCTGGGCGCCGACCCTCGCTTGGTGGCCGAGCGCTTCGAGCTGGCCTCTGGCTAGATTCGCGCCGACGCTTTGATTCGGGCGGCGCTGGTCCAGGCCGCAACGGCTTGCGACGAGGAGAAGCAGGTTGTTCGTGAGGTGAAGGTAGCCCGCGATGCTACCCTGGGGGAGGCAGCCAGCATCCAAGGTCGTTGTGAGACGCTGGAGGGCGAGCTGAAGGGCCTGCGGAACCAGCTTGCCGAGGAGGCCCGCCTCCGCCAGGAGCAGGAGGAAAGCATGAAGGCTCGCGAGGCGGCCGTCAAGGACCAGGAGGCCAAGCTGAAGAAGTGTCGTGATCGCCTAGGCGCGCTGGAGCAGGAACTGGAGGCGAGGAAGGTCGAGCTGGACGCCAAGGCGCGGGTTCTTGCCGAAGATCGCGTGGCCTTCATGGATATGGAGGTGAAGGCCCGCACCTTGCTGAGGGAGCTTTATGATAGCAGCCTGGAGAGCCCACTGGCCGGCGCAGAGGACGGCCCCGCCAAGCTGCTTCCCTTCCTGATTCGTGGCCTTGAAGATGTCTCCCTTGGTCTTGGCCCCACGGCTGAGGCCAAGGCGTGTGTCTTGTCTTCTGCAGCACTGACGCGGATCCTCAGCCACATCTATCTTCGCGATCCCAGCGTCGACATGGACAGCCTGCTGGAGCCGGCAAGTGGCGAGCATGTAGCTGCCGCTGCCGAGGCTGTGAAGGGTCGCACGGAGGCTCTGTTGGGGAAGTTCCGGGCCTTCAGCACCAAGCCGAAGCGAGGCGCTGCCGGCCCTGCTGCTTCACGAGGCGAGCCCACTCCGCGCTGCTCCACCGTAGACAAGTGACTTCGTTGTGGCTCCTGTCTTGCTTTTAATTCCTGCACATGTATCATGCCTTGGGGAGGCGTTTAAACTTGCGTTTGGTATTGCGATAACAGTGTGGACTGTAATATTTGCTTTTGAATTCCTTGAAATTTGTGCTTCCTACTTGCTTTACGTTCTATGCCGGCAGAGCCAGGCCCCGCGCATACCTCAGCCGCCGTTAGCCCCGACCGGAAACCAGGACGGGACCAAGGAGTGAGGGGCTACGTGACAAGTTAGGCTCCTGAGTCGCGATGCTCGAGAGTCCCCTTAGCGCCACGAACAACAAGTAGGGAGGTGAGACGCGGGCGGATCCGCCGTTCTACGTTTGCAGAGCCCGGCCCCGCGCATACCTCAACCGCCGTTAGCCTTTCGGAACTAAGGGGTGAGGGGCTACGTGACCAGTTAGGCTCCTGAGTCGCGATGCTCAGGAGTCCCCCTTGACGCTCAAACGACATGCGTACCTTGGCTCCGCTCGGGGAGTGACGTGCGACGAACCAGGCCCGAGGGGCCTGGCTGGGTGGCGTCGTCTCTGGCGTGACTCAGCGCAGCCCCTCGCCTAGGCGCTCCCGAGGGGAGGCGTTGCGACGAGGCCAGACACTGAGCTCTGGGCTCCCTGAGGTTGATGCGACCCGGAGGCCACCCTCAGTTGTTTATCACCAGCGCGGAGCATAGCGCTTCCGCATGCGTACGGGCATAGCCGCTCCTCGGCGAGGTCGTCCCAGCAGAGCATGGTGCTTCCATTGGAACGTGGGAGGGCTCCCCTCGGGAGGAGCCCCGGCGATACAGCCCACCACGACACGTGGCTAGCACGGTAGGGCTGGACGAGGTGTATCTGGGCACCCGTTAGCCAGCGGGGACTCACGAGGCCCTACCTCAAGGCGGGTTGCGCTGGCTCTGGCCTTATCTTGAGTGTGTTCCTGCAAATTTGGCGGATGCGGTGCTCTCGTCTTGGTCCCGGCTCTCGGGCTGGTCTCACCGTCGTTGGCAAGCCAGTCGCGATGCCATGGACAAGACCAGAGGGTGAGGGCCGAGAGCGGTAGGAGCCCCGAGTCGCGATACTCGGGCACCCCCTTTTAACGCATAAGCTAGGTTAGATGACGCAACTCGTCCGCGGGTCTCGGCTCTCGGGCTGGTCTCACCGTCGGCCGCAAGCCAGGTCGTGATGCCATGGACAAGACCAGAGGGTGAGGGCCGCAGAGCGGTAGGAGCCCGAGTCGCGATGCTCAGGCACCCCGCCTTTAACGCGCAAGCTGGGTCAGATGCAGCAACTCGTCCTCGGGTCCCGGCTCGGGCTGGTCTCAGCCGTCGCCGGCAAGCCGTGTCGCGATGCCATGGACAAGACCAGAGGGTGAGGGCGGAGAGCGGTAGGAGCCATGAGTCGCGATGCTCGTGCACCCCCTTTAACGCGCAAGCTGGGTTAGATGACGAAACTCTCGCCCTCGGTCCCGGCTCTCGGGCTGGTCTCACCGCCGCCGCAAGCCAGGTCGCGATGCCATGGACAAGACCAGAGGGTGAGGGCCGGAGAGCCGGTAGGAGCCCTGAGTCGCGATGCTCAGGCACCCCCCCTTTAACGTGCAAGATTCCGCCACCCAGGAAAAGTCACCAAATAACAAGCATGGTGGAGCGAGAGCATAATCCTAAGGAAAAACGCAAGGAGGATACATGCCACTGGGACTGGCCCGCCCGGCTTGGGGATGATGCAGCCCGAGGGTCGCCCCCAACAGGATAAGCTAAAGACATGAAATAAAAGGGATACATGCATGAGTGCGGACCCACGCTGCCTGGGAATAATCACGACCTCAAGGCGCTCCTAGCCGGAAATAAAACTTAAAGAGGTCACCTGGTGATGTTGGGGATGAAGGGTTGTTGATGTAGCAGACTCGGTGGGCTGCGGGAGCCGATCCTCACGAGCCCCCAGGCCTTGGGGCCTCGGGAGGCTCCGGAGGCGCTGATGGCTCCTCGCGGGCCATCTCCATCTCCGCCAGGGCTGCGGCGTGCCTAACCTCTTCAGCCTCCAGGATGGTCCTCATGAGACGCTGGTGCGCAGCAGCCGCGTTTGGCAGGCCATAAGGCATGCGTACGTAGCTGTGGGGCGGACCCTCGCAACGTCCCACTCGCGAGGGCCAGAGGCGCTCTTGAGATGCGGCTCGGTTGAGCCCTGGTATGTCGATGCAGACGCGCAGCCCACCATCCTCGCCTGGATGGGGGGCCACAGCGGGTAGGCGGCGGCTGCCCCTCATGACCCTTGACTCCTGTAGCTCCTGAATGGCCTTGCTAATGAACTCTCGAGGGTTCTGTCCTCCTGGTCTTGCTCCTGCTTGCGGGAAACGTGCTTCGAAACACGCCTCCACGTGGTGCCCAAGTGCCTCCCTCGAGACCTTGGCGAGGTTGGCGGCCCTCCAGGGGAGAGCCCCCGAGCCCTGCCTGAGGAGGGCGCCGGGTGCGCTTTCCTATGCGATGGAAGGAGGCTCCCCCTGGCCTGACGCGGGCCCTGAGGGGCCTGTCTCTTGAGGAGCCGGGCCGGTCGATGTCTTCTTCTTCTTGGGTGCGGCTTCAGGAGGCCTCCTGCTGCTGTGGTGCAGGTCTTCCAAATGATGCGGCTGAAAAGCTCGCTCCAGGGAGCACACTGCGTCTCTCTCTTCACAGGGCACCGTGATGACTCCGCCGCTTCCTGGCATCTTTAGGACGTTGTAGCCGTGGTGGGTTACGGCCATGAATTTGGCCAACGCTGGGTACCCAAGGATGGCATTGTACGGCAGGCGAATGTGGGCGACGTCGAAGTCGATGAGCTCGGTGTGGTAGTTGTCGCGGGCCCCAAAGGTGACAGGAAGGCGGACCTGCCCGATCGGGACCGTGGAGCCGTCGGTGACTCCGGAGAAAGGCTTGGTTGGCTGAAGTTGACTGTAAGGCACTTGAAGATTGTTGAATGTCTCCACGGACAGGACGTTGAGCCCTGCTCCGCCGTCGATGAGGGTCTTGGTGACTAGCACATTGCTGATGATTGGGGAGCAAAGCATCGGGAGAACTCCGGCTGTGGCTGCGCACTTGAGCTGATCCGCTGAGCTGAACGTGATGGCGCACGCCGACCACCTGAGAGGGCGCGTGGACTCGAGCTTGGGGAGGACTGCATTCACTTTGCGGGCGAACTGCTTGAAGATGCGCTGAGAGGCTGGGGGTTGAGCTCCACCCAGGATGCAGGCGATCGCACGCGCTTCCTGGAAGCCCCCAGCCCCCTCGTCCTGATGACGGTCTTCGATTCTCCTTGGTGGCGGCGGTAGCGGAGGGAGGCCTGCGTTCACTTGCGGGCGATACTCACGAGGCTGATCCCTCCAGCCCCCCTCGTGAGGTGGGTCTTGCCAGCGGTCCTCGCGAGGTTGGTCGCGCCACCCTTGGCGCGGGCCGCGGTCTTCCCAGCGTCCTGCATTCCTTCCTCCTCCTCGGCCGTAGCCCCGGTCGCTGCGCTCGGGGCGTCTGCCGACCCTTCCTTCGCGCACGGCCCGGAGCTCTTGACATTCATTGGTGTTGTGGGTGTGGAGGTCGTGGTACACGCAGTACCGGCTGCCCTTGGAGGACTCGGGCTGATCTCTGCCTCGCTTGGTGTCTGGCTTGGCTGCGAGCACGGCAGCCCCCTTGCGCTTCACGTCCTTGGCCTTGGACTTCTTCTCTTCGGGATCCGCGGCAGGCAGCTCGAGGAGGGAGAGGCGCCCCTCCTCAGCCCTGGCGCACTTGGTCGCCAAGTTGAACAGCTCCAGGGAGGTGCACAGATCTTCATGCATCGCCAGCTCCTCCTTCATCTTGACGTCGCGCACGCCGTCGGAGAAGGCAGAGATGATGGCCTCCTCCGTTACCCTGGGGATATTGATGCGCATGTTGTTGAAGCGATGGATGTACTTTTGCAGGGTTTCCCCTGGCTGCTGCTTTATTCGGCGCATGTCGCTCACGGCGGGTGGCCGGTCGCGAGTACCCAGGAAGTTGGCGATGAAGTGGGTACGCATCTCGGCCCAGGAAGAGATCGTGCCTGGGGCTAGGTTCAGGAGCCAGGTGCGGGCCCCGTCCTTGAGTGCCATGGGAAACCAGTTCGCCATGACCTTTTCGTCCCCGTTGGCAGCCTCGATGCCCAGCTCGTAGAGCTGGAGGAACTCCGTAGGGTCAGCCATGCCGTCATAGCGTGGAGGCAGGTCTGGCTTGAACTTGGCGGGCCACGCGATGCTGCGCAGCTCGGAGGTGAAGGCGCGGCAGCCCGCCGTGGCCGCGGGGGGCCTCGGACGACAGAGGGCTTGGTCTTGTGGGCCTCCCTGCGCCGCGGCTGGGGGCAGCGCAGGGTCTTGACGTCTTTGGGCGGGAGCGCGGGCTTCTTGCGGCGAGGACTTCTTGAAAGCTCTGCTTTGCACGCCTGGCGCTGGTGGAACGTGTTCCGCCCGGGGCCGCATGCCTTGGGGCTGGGCGCCGTCTTGAGGAGGAGGCGGCGGGCGCCCGAGTTTCATCGCCCGCGGCGGGTGCGGTGCAGCGAGACGGACGGCGCGGGTCGGCTCTGCAGCGCGATTTAGCTCGGCGACTTCGGTCGAGCCATTCTTCGTACGCGTCGTCGGCGGGCGCGTAGCGCAGGAGCTCGTTAGCGCGATGAGCGCAGCTTCGGGCCTGCATAGCCCCTGGGCGCAAGCGTGACGAAAGAACCAGCGGGTGAGCGAAGGTGTGGCGGTGCGGCCGTCCCCGCCTCATGGACGGGTGCTGGGGCGATGCTTGCTGCTCGTTCCCGCGGGGCGGTGGCGGCGTTGACGGCAAAGCGACGGGAACGACGAGGACGCCCGCCGACGGAGCCGTCTGGGCGACATGGGAGGCGAGCGCGCTCGGCGCTTAACGCGGGCCCGACGAGCGCCGAACATGGTTGCGGTGGTCGGGGAAGAACGAGGCGACGAAGGCAGATTCCGCGCACCTACCGGGCGCGCTAAATGTCGGATTCGGGTTCCGCAGACCCTTAAGGTTCAACTCGGGTGTGCGCGGAGATCCAACCTCTCGCCGTCCTCGCACTTTGGCGAATCGCAGGACCTAAACTACTATAAAGAACTGCACAAGAGACGAAAGATTTATACTAGTTCGGGCCACCGCTGTGGTGTAATACCCTACTCTAGTTTGTGGTGTGGTGGATTGCCTCTTGGGCTGATGAGGAATAAGATGGGGAAGAACAGCCTCGCGAGGGTCTGTTCTTGGTGGGTGCGATGAACTGCTAGGTGGTGTTCCGTTGCTCTAGCTACTGGTTCCTTGGTGAGGATTCCGACCTCCTACCGGGGGGCTGATCGAAGATCCCCCTCTCTGAGTGTGGCTACTCCTATTTATAGGCGAAGGCCCTGGGCCTCTTCCCAAATATTGAGCGGGAAGGGCGCCAACAATTGGCCATTTTGAAGGGGAACAACGGGTACACTTATCCTGACTAAAGTTGGTCCTCGCCGCCAAAGGCTCGGTGATGGCGCTTTGCTTGGGCTCCACGATGACTCCTTCCAGCCGTTGGGGCTGGTCTTGGTCTTGTTGCACCAAACGGATGCCTTTGCTTGATGCTCTCGCTGCGCTTGCTCCCTTTGCACCAAAGAGGAAAGGAGGGCGCTGCTGCTGGCTGGCGCCTCGACCGCACCCTTGGTCGTCATGGCTTATGCGTCGTGGGCACCTCGCGAGGTACCCTGCCTTGAACTCTCCGCCTCCTCATGAGCCAGCCTGGCGAGGCCGCGCCTGAGGAAGCTCCTTGTCGTCCGCCTCATGAGGCTTGGCCTCGCGAGGGTCCCGAGCTTGTGTTGATGAAGATGGGATGTCCTGGCCTCCTTTGAGCCACGCCAGCAGCCAGCAGTGTGAGCAAGTCTGGGACCCCGTTCCCGAACGCCATGTGATCTTTATCTCCATAGCCCCCCTCGATATGTAGATTTCTCGCACGCGCACAGCTGTAGTGACGATGGTGCTGAACCCATTATGCCTTGTTTTTACCGGCCTCATGTGATATTTTTCACTCTATTTTCTGTTAATTAACAAGGCAAAATTGTACCTGGTCAAACATTAAAGGTAGATATTTTACCTGGTCAAACATGCAAGATACACCTCTTCTTGAGCAACTAGACTGGTTTTTCACATCCGTGGACTGGATATCAGACTATCCTATGACTAAGGTGCTCCCCCTAGCTAGAACTGCATCTGACCATGTCCCAAGTGCAGTTACTATCAAAACCTCCATCCCAAAACCAAATCTCTTTAGGTTTGAGAACTAATGGTTAGAGTTTGGAGGTTTCATGGATTGTGTGCAATTATCTTGACAAAATCCATCTTGGAAGGGCCACATAACTGCTAGGATTGCAGATAAATTCAAGTCCTTGAGAATGATTTTAAAGAGGTGGAAAATGAATGTTTCAAAATTAAAAACCTTGATTTAGTAAATGCAATCATGTGATTCTGCTTTTGGATGAGCTGGAGCAGTGTAGGCCCCTGTTCAGACAGGAGTCTAACTTTAGAAGAATTGTCAAGACACATATTGAAAAATTGATCCATCTTCAACTCCTCTATTGGAATAAAAGATGTACTATTAGGTACATTAAGGTGGGATGGGAAATTACAAAGTTTTCCATGCCATGGCCACTGAGAGGCAGAGGAGGAATTCCATTTCAAGTTTGAAATTATCTGATGGTACAGTGGTAACTGAGCACTCTCAAATGGAGGGAGTTATTTGGAATTGTTTTAAAAACAGAATGGATACTTCAAGGGGTATTGTGATGGGATTTGATCTCTCGGCTCTCATCACTCTTGTGGAAGGTCTTGATGTGCTCACCAGGCCTTTTGAGAAGGAAGAAATGGACAATGTTGTGAAGCACATGCCTGTGGATAAAGCTTTAGGGCATGATGGTTTTAATGGCTTGTTCTTTAAAAAGTGCTGGCATATAATTTCCAAGGACTTTTATGAGCTGGCACAGGCTTTCCATGAGGGTTCTACTGTGTTGGAAAATATAAATGGCTCATACATCACCCTTGTGCCCAAAAAACATTCACCTAAGGAAGTGGGAGACTTTAGACATATTTCACTAAATGGAATGGGTTTGAAGTTCCTTCAAAAATGGCTGCCAACAGATTCCACATGTGATCATGCAGTGTATCCACAAGAATCAATATGGTTTTGTCAAAAGCAAAACAATCCAGGATTGCATTGGTTGGACTTTTGAATACCTACACCAGTGTCACCAATCTAAGAGGCCAACTGTAATTCTAAAACTTGATTTTGAGAAGGCTTTTGATTCCTTGGAGCATGAGGCCATAATTCAAATATTGAGTCACAAAGGTTTCAATGAAATATGGATATTGTGGATGAAGCAGCTGGTGTCGACTGGCACCTCCTCAGCCCTACTCAATGGTGTTCCTGGGAGAACATTCATCTGCATAATGGGAGTTAGACAGGGGGATCCTGTCTCCCCTCTTTTATTTGTCTTAGCTGCTGATCTCTTGCAGACTCTCATTAATGACATGTTTAGAAGAGGCATTCTTGATCTACCTATCCCTTATCATGATCAGGACTACCCAGTGATTCAGTATGCAGATGATACTTTGATCATTTTACCTGCTGACAAGGCCCAGCTTATTTCTCTGAAAGACATGCTCAAGGTTTTCTCACAGTCCACTGGTCTAGATGTGAATTATCACAAATCCTTCATCATCCCAATTACTGTTGATACTGCACAGATGAATGGACTCGCTACTGCTTTTGGCTGTCAAATTGGGAAAATGCCCTTCACTTATCTTGGCTTGCCAGTAGGAACCACAAGACCAAAAATGGTTGATTTTATGCCCCTGGTAGACTACATGGAGAGAAGAATGACCGCTAGCTCATCATTCTTAAATCAAGGAGAAAGGCTACAATTTTTAAATTCTGCTCTTTCTTCTATGCGTATCTTCTTCCTATGTAGTCTGGCTGTCCCTGCTGGAATTCTGAAGCAGCTTGAAAGAATACAGAGACAATGCCTTTGGAGTAAGCATAGAGATGACCCAGCTCCTTCCCTTGCTGCTTGGGAGCTTATTTGTAGACCCAAAAATAGGGGAGGGCTTTGTATTATTAACCTGGGGGTGCAGAATGTGGCTCTGCTCCCAAAACATGCAAACAATTTCCTAAATAGGAAAGATCTTGCTTGGGTGTCCTTAATTTGGGATTCATATTACCATGGCAGGGTACCCGAGGGAACTTCTGATTGGGTTCTTTTTGGTGGAGAGATATTTGCAAGGTAATGCAGACCTTCAGCGATTGTTCCTGGGTTCAGATAAAGGAAGGTGACACTGCACTTCTCTAGTCTAACAACTGGCAACTTGATCATGAGGTTTCTACCCTCCGGTCCAAATTTCCTAGGCTTTTCACGTATGCTAAGGACCCATGGGTTTCTGTTAAGGAGATTTTTGACACAGGACATCCACCAACATTTTCATCTTCCACAGTCAGCTTAGGCATATGGTGACTTGGTTCTGTTGCAATCTCTGATGGACAATCATAACAGAATACATGTGACCAAGGATGTATGGTTCTGGCAAGCCTCATCCAAGGAGTACAAGCCCAAGATGTTCTATTCCCACACTTTTGCAACTGAAACCTTTAATCCATTGACCACCTGGATATGGAAATCCTCTTGTACTATGAAAATCAAGGTGTTTGCTTGGATGCTCATTATGGATAGATTGAACACAAAGGATATGGTGGAAAGAAGACATTGGCACATGGAAGATGGAGTACATTGTGTGCTTTGCCCTTTCCAAGCAAGGGAAACCAGGGATCATTTGTTTTTTAATTGCAATTTCAGTGTGAGAGTGTGGAACTATTTGCAGATTGATTGGTCCTCTGGGGACTCAATGACTGAACTGGTTATTCAGGCTAGGAGAAGTTTTGACAAGCCTTTCTTCACTGATGTGGTTTTAATTTCCTGTTGGAATAATTGGATCATTAGAAATTCCAAAGTCTTTAGAAGTGAGAGGGCCAGTTTTTAATAAATGGAGATGTGCTTTTAGGCATGATATCAACCTTATGCAATACAGAGTAAAATCTGCCTACAAGGATGATCTCTTGAGATGGGTTTCTGTTATGCCTCCTTGAGGAATAGCTGTGTAATCTTTTAACTTCTTCTTTTTAGGATAGTTTTGTTTGATTACCTCTTGTAATCTTGGCGGCGTTCTAGGAACGGGGGTCCCCAGACTTGCCTGCCTACGGCCCATGGCGTGGCTCTGCACGTGGGCCCGTACGACCCATCTTCATCAACAAGGCGTTCAAGACCCTCGCGAGGGGACAAGCCTCGCGAGGCGGACGACACAAGACCTCCTCAGGAGCGGCCTCACCAGGTTGGCTTGCAAGGAGCGGAGAGATCAAGGCAGGGCACACCTCGCGAGGTTCTCGTGACATGAGCCATGACGATCAAGATCAGGTGGGCGCCAGGCGGGCGTCAGTGCGTGCAGTGTCCTTGTTTCCCCTTTGGTGCTAAGGAAGCAAGCACAGGCGCGGAGTACTGAGGCGTCAAGTAAAGGTTTCCATATCGGTGCAACGAGACCAAGACCAGCCGGACGGCAAGATGGAGGTCACCATGGAGCCCGAAGCGGCGCCACCACCAGAGCATTTGGCAGGCGAAGACCGCTTTTATTAGAATAAGCTGTACTAGTTGTCCCCTTTCAAATTGGCCATTGTTGGCTCCCTTCCCGCTCAATATTTGGGGAGAGGACCAGGGCCTATATAAATAGGACTAGCCACCACCGTAGGGGCATCTCGACCTGATCCAGAGTAAACCTCACCCACACACAGAGCTGTAACATCCCAAATTTTCAATTTGGAATGTTATACATTAAGTCATCATGCATATCATATTCTCTCGCATTTTTCCGATCCTAGAAAATTTCACGCAACTCAAGGACCCTCGGAGAGAGTTGGAGATTTTATTATTTTCATATTTGGGTTTTACCCAAATTTTGAGAATAGGATCATTTGGATTTATTTAATTATCTTCAAATATTTTTCCAATAAAAAATTAAGAGAGGGAATAATATGACTTTCCCAACATTTAGGAAAAATGAAGATTTAATAAATAAATCAATTTTGATTTTTGAAAGTTTTATTTGCTTTAAGGAAAAAATGAGTATTTTAAAAAATATGCATTTTTGCCCCGTTTTAAAGTTCATTTTGTTCGACTCATTTTTAAGAGTCGGGGAAAATTAATTTTATTTAATTTGGAGTTCGTTTAGTTTTATTTTAAATTCGTTTCGTTTTGTTTTTTTTTTTTAAAAAATAGCGCCGCGCCCCGCCTGGGCCAAGGGCCCAGCCGGCCCACAGCCGCCGGCCCAGCCGCCTCCCCTCGGCGCTCCCGCTCGGGAGAGTCCCGCCGCCGCCGCCGACCGAGTCCGGCTCGGACCAGCCGCCGCCGCCGTGCCCCCTCCCCAAGGCACCCCCTTCCTTTATAACCCGAGCCCCCTCTCTCCTCCTCACCCCACGCCGCCTTCTAACCGAGCCGCCCGCCGCCGCCGAGCACGCCGCCGCCGCGCCGCGTCGCCGCCGCCGCCGCCGCCGCCGTCGCCGCCCACCCGCCGACCCGCTTAAAGTCCGCCGCCGCCGCCCGCGGAGCCCGAGCCACAGCGGAAGCGACCACGCGCCGCGCCACCCCGGTCCGGTTTTGTTTCCAAAACCGTTCCGGTTTTTCTTTCGTTGACCGTTTTTTTTAAAAAAACCCTAGATTGGTTTATTTTATTTTATTTTTCGGTTTTATTAATTAGTGAACGTTCACCGATCCGTTCGTTTTAATGAACGTGTTCGTCGGTTAGATTCTGTTAACGAACGTCCGTTCGGTTAACCGTTCGTCGTTTTTCTTTTAATCGGATTTAATCCGTTATTTTTCCGAATTCGATTTCAGATCCAATCTTCAAATCAGTTTATTTTCTCGCTCGTTTATCGGAATCAGGTGATTCAAGCGCCTGGAGTTTCGTTTTGAAACCGCCGTTCCGACTAACCTACTTAAACAAAGTTTTGCTACTGTAAAATTTTGACCTAGTTTCAAATTGCTAAACCGATTTGTTTTCTTTCGTCATTTGACTTTCGTTGCTTTAGTTGATTTGATTCTTTTTGCAACCAGGGTTCTTAAGTTGAACTTTCTGGTTAGATCGTTTATTTGAGATTTACCTGTGCATTAGATGAGTACTTATTGTATGCTTGTTGTTTGTCTGCGTTAGATCACCCGGAGTGCGCCGCTTGTTACTTCGAATCTCTAGGTCTCGCGGATCATCAACAAGGCAAGTAACACTTGATCATACCTTTTCTACTACCCAGTTTTATGCATTAGATAAATCCTCAAACACTTGCATGTTTAGGATCAACTTAAATTGTGGGATGGGAAGTAGATTGAGGTAGTACCTATTACCTGTTTTACTTATGAAACCTTGGGAGTTACTTCTACGTTTGCTTATTATGCCATGCTATGCTAGTAGACGTGGATTGGGTGAGTGTATATCCATGACAGATGTGAGATTGTTAAATTAATGGTTTATTAAGGTGGCAACTTAAACACACATCTGGGTGGATTGAGGCACCTGGTTTCTATCAGGACTTGCCTGTATTTCTTCGGACCGCCACCCAGGCTCTAAGGGATCATGAGATTATTTAAACTAGAAACTTCCGTGTGCAGCCACAAGCCAATATGGGCTCTGGCATAGTTGAGTAAGTTGCGCGAACTCTTACGGGTAGGCTAGCTGATGTAGGGGATGTAGGTTGGTACGGTCTACCCACATGTAAGGTGCTAGTGCTTCTGAAAGACTGTGTCTCGGTCATCCGTGTCTCAAACACCGTGTAGTGCGAGAACCAAACGGAGGCGATCGAGTCTTGTGGGGAAAAGTGCGCAAACCTCTGCAGAGTGTATAAACTAATCATGATTAGCCGTGTCCCCGGTTATGGACGTCTTGAGTATCTAGTACTTAAATATCATGTGAATCTCAACATGTTACTTCTAATTAATAATGTTGGGTTTTTAATGAGTACTTTTTAATTGGGATTGAGGATGCTGTCAACCATTCTCAATGTTTAACAACCACCATGATAGTTAAACCAATTTATTCCTTTGCAGTAGGGAAAAATTAGCTTTATGCAAAACTGTAACCGGAGAGCTCTTCCACCAGCCATATATGCATGTAGTATAGGCTTATTACTTCATTGCACTCTATGTGTTACATTGCCAGCATATTCCATGTGCTGACCCGTTTTCGGGCTGCAACTTTCATGTTGCAGACTTTTCGAATTTACAGTAAGGTGTTAGGTCGTGGTTCTATACTCAGTGATGCCGATGGAGTTGATGGACTCACTTATCTTCCAAGCCTTCCGCTGTTATTATTAGATGGCCTTAAGCCATATTTATTGTAATAAGTTCCCTTGTGGACAACGCTGTAATAAGTGTGTGATTGCTACTCTGCTATAAATCCTTCGGCACTTGTGTGGTGTCGGATTATTCGATCCAGGATAACACCGAGCACGAGACTTGATCCATTCGGATCGGGTCGCTCTGAGAGATGGTATCGAGCACACGCCGATCGTGAGACCACGACCACTAAGTTAAAGCCATAGATCACTACTCTCTTCCCATTTTCTAACTCCTCATCTTTTCTACTCTTTTAGGATGGAGGACGCGAAGATCAAGTACGCCCAACCAGATGAAGGCACCCCTTTTGGATTTCACTTGAAGGAAGTCACCAAGTACCTGAACATTGGATTACCAAGCTTCACCGGACTTTCAACGCCACTCTGCTCAAGAGGAGCGCCGAAGATTCAAGCTCACGTTCCGGAAGGACATTCGCCCCAATCACCAAGCCTATAGATAGTGTTTTCAGTGCACCAACCTGGAATCTGGGAAAGAGCATGGCAGCTCATATCACCATGGGACGCATTGGAGAAGTTTATCAAGAAGACCTCAAGGACACTATCTACCAGATTTGCGGACGCCGAGATGAACAATGGGAGATAGTCAGCACCAAGAAGGATAGATCCATTGCAGCTTTCATCCAGAGTTAAACCAGACATTCGACGCCAGGAGAACCAGATGTGCAATGATATGTTGGAGTTGCAGAATGCAAAGGGAAGGATCATCGAACTTGAAGAAGAACTAAAGACTACACGTAAGGACTACATGGACGAGATCATAGCTCTAGCAAGACACAATAACGACCTTAAGTACGAGATAGAAGCACTCAAGAAGAAGTTGGCGCTCAAGAACGAAGACAAGCACGTCGGCTGTCCAAGCAACTACATCATCATCGACGACACCGATTCGGATCCAAGTGAACCCGACTTTGAAGACGAAGCTGGAGCAGACATCATGGAGTCTTCCACCGGTTCAAATTAGTAGAAGTCCCCCATATATTAGTAGTATTACCTCCATGTAAACATTATAGTACACGCACTTTTGCGATAGTTAGATCGTTGTAAGCCCTTGTTTGATTGAATGAAGTGATTTTGTGTGCATTTGCTCATGTGCATTTTGGGTAGTGTTTCTCTATAGACCTCATTCTATTCTTAATTACTCGTCTTCTCTAAAACCATCAGATGCCTCCGAGACGCGACCCCGGGTTTGTTTTCCCGCCCGAGATCACCCAATTGATTCAGCAGCAGAACACCTTGATTCAAACATTGGTGCAGAATCAAGGCAACAACAACAACAACAACCCACCACCACCACCACCACCTGCGGATCACTTGACTCGTTTCCTTAGACTGAATCCGCGGTGTATTCCAAAGAGCACCGAGCCGATTGTAGCAGATGATTGGCTCCGCAAGATAGGAAGGAGTTGACCACTGCAGGATGCATGATGGAGAAAAGTGAAGTTTGCTGCACACCAGCTTGAAGGACCCGCAACAGATGGTGGGAAAATTTTACAGCCACTTACCCTATAGACACCGCCACATGGGATCGGTTTCAGAAGCTTTCCGACTGCCCATGTTTCAGCAGGAGCTATGGCCATGAAGAAGCGTGAGTTTTGCAACTTACGCCAAGGAGGAAGGACTGTTGGCAAGATGTGGATGATTTTAGTAAGTTTATGCGTTATGCCCCGGATGACGCTACTACGGATCTGCTAAGCGGAGAAGTTTCGAAGGACTGAATGATGAGTTCAGCATGCCGTTGATGGTAGCAAGTTTCAATAACTACCAGGAGTTGGTAGACCGAGCCCTCATGATTGAAGGAAAGCAGCAGCAAATTGTGAACCGCAAGAGGAAGTATGGATAGGGAAAGTATAACTCTGGAGCCCAGCAGAAGCCTCGTTATACCCCTAAATCAGGAACTCAGTTTCAACATACCCATGGAGGTGGAAATTCGCACAACCATAATGGCACCAAGAATGGGAACGGGAATGGAGGAAGCAATGGACAGAACCGCACCAACCCGTCAACACCATCCAAGGTAGACCTGAGTCACATTACTTGCTTTAAGTGCCGCAAGACTGGACATTATGCAAATGACTGTCCAGAAGGCCAAAATGGAAATGGAAATGGAAGCTCTGGAAAGAAGCCAAACCCTTTCAACAGGGGACAGGTGAACCACATTGATGTGGAGGAGGTTGAAGATCAGCCCGATGCAGTAATCGGTAAGTTTTTGGTTAAGTCATTTACTGCAGTTGTTCTTTTCGATACTGGTGCATCGCATTCATACATATCAAGGGGATTTGTGGATAAGTACAAATTACCAACCCAAGCCCTTAGGTCACCCATGCTAGTAACCTCACCCGGAGCAGAATACATGGCTAGTAAATGGTGTGATCGACTGCCATTGAGGATTGGACACTATGTTTTCCCCTCAGACCTAATAATTCTGGAATCCCAAGGATTGGATGTGATATTAGGTATGGATTGGTTATCAAAGTATGGAGGGAACATAGATTGCACCACTAAGTCAATTTTACTCACCACGCCAGAAGGAAGAAGGATCAAGTACGTATCCCGACACAAGCCGAGGAGAACGCAAGTAAATTGCTTATCAGGAGTTGTGCAGGAAGAAGTACCAGTGGTGAAGGATTTTCCTGATGTATTTCCTAAGAGTTGCGGTGAATGCCACGGATAGAGACATTGAGTTTTTGATTGAGCTGTTGCGTGAACAGGCCCGATATCAAAGCGACCATACAGGATGCCCGCCAGGATTTGGCGGAAATTAAGAAGCATATTAAGGAACTATTGGATAAGGGTTTTATACGCCCAAGTTCTTCACCTTGGGGATCACCCGTACTGTTAGTGGAGAAGAAAGATGGATCGTTAAGGATGGTTGTCGATTATCGTGGATTGAATGAAGTAACAATCAAGAACAAGTACCCACTACCAATGATAAATGATCCGTTTGATCGTTTGCAAGGAGCTAAAGTGTTTTCCAAGATCGACTTGCGATCAGGGTACCATCAGTTGAAAATTCGGAAGCAGGACATACCTAAGACAGCGTTTACCACGAGATATGGACTATATGAGTATACTGTTATGTCATTTGGACTGACTAATGCACCAGCCTATTTCATGAACCTGATGAACAAAGTGTTTATGGAGTTTTTGGACAAGTTCGTCGTGGTGTTCATTGATGATATTTTAATTTTCTCGAAGAATGAAGAGGAACATAAGGAACATTTGCGATTGGTTTTGGAGAAACTAAGGGAACACCAGTTATATGCCAAGTTCAGCAAATGTGAGTTTTGGCTAAAGGAAGTTGGATTTCTTGGACATGTTATATCCGGAGAAGGAATAGCAGTTGACCCCACAAAGGTTGAGACCGTAACCAAATGGGAAGCACCAACGACAGTTGGAGAGATTCGGAGTTTCCTTGGACTCGCAGGGTACTACCGAAGATTCATTGAGAATTTCTCAAGGATTGCAAAGCCTATGACCGAATTGTTGAAGAAGGATACCAAATTTATATGGACAGAGGATTGTGAGGCAAGTTTTCAGGAGTTGAAGAAAAGATTGGTTACCTCACCAGTGTTAATATTGCCGGATCAGACCAAGGATTATGAGGTGTATTGCGACGCTTCACGTCGAGGACTTGGAGCAGTGCTTATGCAGGAAGGAAGAGTTGTTTCGTATGCTTCATGACAACTTAAGCCTCACGAGTTAAATTATGCCACACATGATTTGGAGTTAGCAGCCGTTGTGCATGCATTAAAGACATGGAGACATTTTCTCATTGGAAATCATTGTGAAGTATATACGGATCACAAGAGTTTGAAGTACATCTTCACACAAAAGGAATTGAATCTCAGACAAAGGAGATGGTTAGAGCTTATCAAGGATTATGATATGAGATTGCATTATCACCCCGGAAAGGCTAATGTCGTAGCAGACGCATTGAGCCGTAAGAGCCACGTCAATACCCTAATGATGGGAGGAATACCAAATGAGTTAGCCGAGGACCTTCGAGAGCTATGTTTGGAAATAGTTCCGAGAGGCTATATAGCAGCATTGGAGATTCAGTCTACATCGATGGATAAAATCGAGAAGCCCAAAAGGCGATAAGGAAGTTGCCTCTATAAAGGAGAAAATGGGCAAAGGAAAAGCTAAAGGATTTCGTGAGGATGAGCACGATACCCTATGGTTTGAGGACCGTGTTTATGTGCCAAATAACACGGAGATCGTGAAGTTGATTTTACAAGAAGCCCATGATTCACCCTATTCGATTCACCCAGGAAATACCAAGATGTATTTGGATTTGAAGAATACTTTCGGTGGACCGGAATGAAGAAGGATATTATGGAGTATGTAGCAGTTTGCGATGTATGCCGAGAGTAAAGGCAGAGCATCGAAGCCAGCAGGATTGTTACAACCATTGCCGATACCGAATGGAAGTGGGATAAACTAGGCATGGATTTCATCACAGGTTTGCCAAAGACTCGCTCGAGATATGACTCGATTTGGGTTATAGTCGACCGCTTGACGAAGGTAGCTCATTTCATTCCATCAAGACTACCTATAGCAGTGCTAAGTTGGCAAAGATATACATGACCAGAATTGTGTGTTTACACGGAGTTCCGAGGAGCATCGTATCAGATAGAGGAACCCAATTTACCTCGAAATTTTGGAACCAGTTGCACGAAACATTGGGAACCAGACTGGAATTCAGTACAACTTTCCACCCACAGACCGATGGACAGACTGAGAGAGTCAATCAGATTTTGGAGGATATGCCGAGAGCTTGTGCACTAGATTATGGATCTAGTTGGGATGATAATTTGCCGTATGCAGAATTTTCTTATGACAACAGTTACCAAACCAGCTTGAAGATGGCACCTTTCGAGGCTCTGTATGGAAGGAGATGCAGGACACCGTTGTCATGGGACGAAACTAGAGATCGTCAGTTGTTTGGACCAGATTTGATTAAGGAGTCTGAGCAGAAGGTTAAATTGATTCGAGATAGGCTCAAGGTAGCCCAGTCCAGACAGAAGAGCTATGCGGATTCAAAGCGCAAGGCGATTGAATATGAAGTTGGAGACAGAGTATATCTTAGAGTATCCCCGCTTCGAGGAGTTAAGCGTTTTGGAGTTAAAGGAAAATTAGCACCACGTTTCGTTGGACCGTATAAGATTTTGCAACGCATGGGGGAAGTTGCTTATAAGCTGGAATTGCCAGAAGGACTATCAGGAGTTCATGATGTATTCCATGTTTCTCAGCTGAAGAAATGTCACTCCGAGATAGCAGAGATACCGCTAAGAGAGACAGTACCACTGGAAGCAATTCAGTTGAAGGATGATTTAACATATGAGGAAAAACCAGTCAAGATTCTCGATTATGCCAGCCAAGTTACTCGCAGCAAGGTTATCAAGTTTTGCAAGGTTCAGCGGAGCCACCACACTGAAGATGAAGCCACCTGGGAAAGAGAGGAAGATTTGCTCAAGGACCACCCTCACCTATTTTCTAGCCAACCCGAATCTCGAGGGCTAGATTCAAGAGTCACTCCAAAGTCACTAATAGCGGAGAACAAGCGAAGAGATTGTGGTAGATGCTGAAACCACCTCAAAGTTATTCTTTCAATCAATCCGTTGGGCTATTCCTATAAGTGTCACAAACAGCCCTAGAGTTAGTACTAGAATAACACCTTAAGACACAAATCAACCAAAACCTAATGTCACCTAGATACTCCAATGTCACCTCAAGTATCCGTGGGTATGATTATATATATGCATCACACAATCTCAAATTATCTATTCAACCAACAAATAGAACCTCAAAGAGTGCCCCAAAGTTTCTCTGGGAGAATCACGTGCCAACCCCCTATGCATAGGTTCATGGGCGGAACCCATGAGTTGATCACCAAAACATACATCAAGTGAATCACGTGATATCCCATTGTCACCAAGATCATGCAAGAGACATACATCAAGTGTTCTCAAATCATTAAAGACTCAATCCGATAAGATTACTTCAAGGAAAACTCAATCCATTACAAGAGAGTAGAGGGGAGAAGCAACATAAGATCCAACTATAATACCAAAGCTCGCGATACATCAAGGTCGTGCCAAATCAAGAACATGAGAGAGAGAGATCAAACACATAGCTCTGGTACATACCCTCAGCCCGGTGAACTACTCCCTCCTCGTCATGGAGGCGCGCGGGATGATGAAGATGGCCACGGTGTGGGTTCCCCCTCGGCATGGTGGAACAGGGTCCGATTGGTTTTGGTGGCTCTGAGGCTTGAGAACTCCCAATCTATTCTCTGTTCAGAAGTTTTAGGAGTGCATGGAGTTATAGGAAGAAGGGCGGGGAGCCAGGGCCCCCCACGAGGCGTGGCGCCCTAGGGGGTGGGCGCACCCCACCCTCGTGGCTTCTCGTCCCCTTACATGGGTCCAGTCCATCCGGTAGCTTTCCTCCAAAATAACTTCTCAGTTGATTTCGTTTTGTTTTGACTCCGTTTGATATTCCTTTTCTTGAAATACTGAAATAGGCAAAAAAACAGCCAATCTAGGCTGGGCCTCCGGTTAATAGTTAGTCCCAAAAGTAATATAAAAGTGGAAAATAAAGCCCAATATTGCCAAAACAGTAGATAATATAGCATGGAGCAATAAAAAATTATAGATCGTTGGAGCGTATCAAGCATCTAAGCTTAATTCCTGCCAGTCCTCGGTAGGTAAATGATAAAGATAATTTTGATGTGGAATGCTAGTTTATAATTTCAATGTAATTCTTCTCACTTATGATGAATATTCAGATCCAAAGATTCAAGACAAAAGTTCATATTGACACAAAAATAATAAAACTTCAAGTATACAAACTAAGCAATTATGTCTTCTCAAAATAACATGGCCAAGAAAGTTCATCCTACAAAATCATATAGTTTAGTCATGCTCCATCTTACGTCACACAAAATGCTCTCATCATGCACAACCCGATGACAAGCCAAGCAATTGTTTCATACTTTAGTAATCTCAAACCTATAAACTTTCACGCATTATATGGCCTGAGCCATGGAAATAGCACTATGGTGGAATAGAATATGATGATGGGGGCTATGTGGAGAAGACAAAAAAGAGTAAGTCTCGCACCATGAGGCTAACCAATGAGCTATGGAGATGCCCATCGATTGATGTTGATGCAAGGTAAGGGATTGCCATGCAGCGGATGCACTAGAGCTATGAATGTATGAAAGCTCAACAAAATGCAACTAAGTGGGTGTGCATCCAACACTTGCTCCACGACCTAGGGCATGAGAGGCCCATTGTTGGAATATACAAGCCAAGTTCTATAATGAAAAATTCCCACTAGTATATAGAAAGTGACAAATGAGACTCTCTATCATGAAGATTATGGTGCTACTTTGAAGCACAAGTGTGGTAAAGGATATAACGTTGTCCCTTCTCTCTTTTCTCTAATTTTTTGGGCCTTCTCTTTTTTTATGGCCTTTCTCTTTTTTTGGGCCTTCTCTTTTTTATGGCCTTTCTCCTTTTTATTTAGTGTATATCCATGATGATGTGAGATTGTTAAATTAATGGTTTATCTAAGGTGGCAACTTAAACACACATCCGGGTGGATTGAGGCACCTGGTTTCTATCAGACTTGCCTGTATTTCTTCGGACCGCCACCTGTGCTCTAAGGGATCATGAGATTATTTAAACTAGAAACTTCCGTGTGCAGCCACAAGCCAATATGGGCTCTGGAATAGTTGAGTAAGTTGCGCGAACTCTTACGGGTAGGCTAGCTGATGTAGGGGATGTAGGTTGGTACGGTCTACCCACATGTAAGGTGCTAGTGCTTCTGAAAGACTGTGTCTCGGTCATCCGTGTCTCAAACACCGTGTAGTGCGAGAACCAAACGGAGGCGATCGAGTCTTGTGGGGAAAAGTGCGCAAACCTCTGCAGAGTGTATAAACTAATCATGATTAGCCGTGTCCCCGGTTATGGACGTCTTGAGTATCTAGTACTTAAATATCATGTGAATCTCAACATGTTACTTCTAATTAATAATGTTGGGTTTTAATGAGTACTTTTAATTGGGATTGAGGATGCTGTCAACCATTCTCAATGTTTAACAACCACCATGATAGTTAAACCAATTTATTCCTTTGCAGTAGGGAAAAATTAGCTTTATGCAAAACTGTAACCGGAGAGCTCTTCCACCAGCCATATATGCATGTAGTATAGGCTTATTACTTCATTGCACTCTATGTGTTACATTGCCGGCATATTCCATGTGCTGACCTGTTTTTGGGCTGCAACTTTCATGTTGCAGACTTTTCAGACGACGAGTAAGGTGTTAGGTCGTGGTTCTATACTCAGTGATGCCGATGGAGTTGATGGACTCACTTATCTTCCAAGCCTTCCGCTGTTATTATTAGATGGCCTTAAGCCATATTTATTGTAATAAGTTCCCTTGTGGACAACGCTGTAATAAGTGTGTGATTGCTACTCTGCTATAAATCCTTCAAGCTTGTGTGGTGTCGACATCGATCCAGGATGACACTGAGCACAGAGACTTTATCCATTCGGATCGGGTCGCTACAAGAGCACAAGAACACCTCAACCTCAGGAGGTTGTTCTTCCCTTTGTATTGTTCATCATCAGCCCAAGAGGCAATCCACCACCACCACACTGGAGTAGGGTATTACACCACAACGGTGGCCTGAACCAGTATAAACCTTGTGTCTCTTGTGTTGTGAGTTCGTTGAGTTCGTCCGTGAGATCTTAGCAAGCTAGGGCGTGGATCGGTAGGGAAAGAACTTCGCGCGCACCCCAGAGTTCGAACATCAAGGGTTTTGCCGGAACCCGTGATCCGACATTTAGCTGGCTAGGTAGGGGTGCGCCGAAGCTTCCCTTCCGACGCTCCGCGTCATGTCGCTTCATCGTCTCCATGGCGGACGCACTGTCGTGGTTCTAAGTCTGACAGTAGAATGGGGGGTAGGTATGGAGAGGCAAGATCCTAGCTATGGAGTAGTTGTATACGCAAGATGTTTACGAGTTCAGGCCCTTCTCGGAGGAAGTAACAGCCCTCGCCTCGGAGCCCGAGGCGGTCGATGTATTATGTGCGTATGAGTTCTGAGGTGCGAACCCTTTACACCGAGGAGGGGTGGCTTATATAGAGTTCGCTGACCCTCCCGCCTCGCTTATGCAGGGATTAAGGTACATTAAGATAGGGAGTTGCTGGTAACGTCCCACATAAAGTGCTATGATGGCCATAAAGCCCTTAATGACCGACCGCTTATGCGGTGGTCGATCGTAGGTCTTCCGGCGGTCGAGTGGTTAGCTGATGGTCGAGTGTCTTCAGTCCGTCGAGTGGAATCCTTCCGGTCGATGAAAGGTGTTTTCTTCAGGAGATGTCCTTGGGGAGGGCACCTTGGACAGGTCCATGACCCTACCCTAGGTACATGACTTCATCAGTAGCCCCCGAATGGATCGAGGTTTGAGTGGGGAAGGAGTTGAGAATTCTTCCGACCCACTTTTCATGCGATGAGCACGTCTTGTCCTACATTAATAAGTTTAGGTGACGGCTTCAACTTCTTTTTCAGTCGCCTTGATCCATTCTTTGTATCTATTGAGTGTGTTTTTTGTACTTGGTGAACTCCGAGTGACAGGACGGAGGAAATCTTCTGTCTGACGATTTGCTCTGCGGCGCGTGGATTTAGCGGGATTCGAATTTTCGGGAAACGAGCGGGGTGGAGGAAGCCGCAGTAATCAGACGGGATAAGGCAGGGATGCCTCGATCTCCGTGCCACCTTTTTCTCCACGTATCGCGCGGGTGACTGTTGTGGGATTTGACAGGATCGTCCGGGCCTACCAGTCAGTCACTCGGAAGCAACCTCATATAAGGCCTCGGACGGGGGTTTTTGAACAGTGCGTTCCCCATTCCTCCTCCCTTCTCCAGATTCATCCGCCGCGTGCAATTCCTCCTCCGCGTTGCTGCTTCGTGCGCGTCTCGTCGGCGACAATGGTGAAGGACAAGACGGCGGCTTTGGAGCGGGCGAAGAAGGTGTCGGTGAAGGCAAAGGGAAGAGCGACCCGTCGGGGCGGATCCTCGTCGAGGGCCGGCTTGCCGCAGGGCTGGATCCAGGGCGACTGGATCCGCTCGACGATCAGCCAGAAGGACCTCGACGAGATGGCCAATGAAGGACGGATCCTCCATGGAACGGCGCGGCTCCCGGGGAAGGAGTGGATGCCACAATCTCTGGAGGGTGAGTGCATTCTCTTGGCCACCCATGTCGACCACGGGTTTTCTCTGCCGCCTCACCCTTTCTTTCGGGGATTTCTGAACTTCTTTGGGGCACAACTTCACCACTTCACTCCCAACTCCATCGTGTATCTTGCTTCTTTTGTGTCGCTATGTGAGAATTTCTTAGGTTGCCGGCCTCATTGGGGCCTTTTCAAGCACATTTTCACTTGTCGCTCCCAAACGGTGAAAAAGGCCAATCCGAGTGACGAGAGAACTCAAGTGATTCAGATGTGTGGGGGTCTTGGGGTCCAAATGAGAGGAAAAATCTCTTTTCCGACCATGATCTTACCCGAGTCAGTCCGTGGATGGCAGCTGACTTGGTTCTACTGCAAGGACCAGCCAACGCCAGGGCAGTCGACTGGACTCCCTCGTTTTTCCATGGACCGAGTGAACAAACCATCTTCTTTGAAAGTGATCCCGGAAGAGAAGGCGCAGGTGAAGGTGTTGGTCGAACGAGTTGTCCAGCTCATTCAAGACGGGGTAACAGGCATGGATCTCTTGGAGGTCTTCCTTCGACGCCGCATCCAGCCGCTTCAAGCCCGAGACCATCCGATGTGGTTGTACTCCGGCACTGAGGACACCACTCGGATCCACCCGGAGGAGATCGAGGATGCCATGCTAGAAAGATGTCTTGGGGGCATCACAGGAAACAACGACAACCCTCGAGGGGCCAGGAGGATCCCTCCACTCGACCAGTCCTACGAAGTAGACAAGGTCCATTCCTGCATCTTTGATTGTTATCCTGTTTTCTCCATCTTGTTTGCTTCAAAACAGTCAACTGACTTTGTCTTGTTTGATGTCTTCCAGGCCACCACTGAGATGTATTCGATGCCCAACGGGCCGCAAGAACCAGTCGAGGAGGAAGGGAGCAGAGGTGAAAGCCAGGAGGAATGGCAATCCGATGGTGCGGAGGACGAAGATGATGGCAGCTCCGACGAAGAGGAGGAGGAGGAAGAAGTCGACCCTCCTCGCATGGAAATGCGATCCAAGCTCACCCATGACCCCGCGGTCGAGCATGGCAAGGCTATCGCACCTGTCGGGCAGTCGACGAAATGCCCTCGGACGACGTCTCCGGCGTCGACTGAAAAAGCGCCGAAGAAACCCCGAGCGATGCCATCAAAGCCGACGAAGGCTTTGCCCAAGATGAGGATGGCCATTCCCACCATTTTCGGGTGCAGCGGAATTCGTGTTTTCTTGTTTGGCAAGGACACATTTTTGGTCGACTTGTTGACTGATCAACTGATTTCTGAAACCTGCAGCGCTGCTACCTCCGAGACCTCAGTTAGAAATGAGGACCAGGAGATGGAAGATGCTGCCACCTCTAACCTTGGTATGATCTCTGTAGTTTCTCTTTTGGTCGACTGGATTTCCGTTTTTAACTTTGAATCTTTCCTGTAGTCCCTCCTCATGTCATTGATCTCCCCGATGATGATGATGAGGCGTCGTTGAGGCGGAGGAGGACTAAGAAGGCGTCTGTTGGCAAGACTGATCAGGTTGCATCAGTGCATGAGGTGCTGGTTCATGAGGGTGGCAACATCACTTGGACTTCCGTGTCTTTTGCTGTGCTGCTGACGAGTATCCGTCCTTCATCGTCGACTGCTGATCCGCCCTCCCTTTTCGCCACGCACCACGTCCCAGAGGACCAAGTGGGTGCTGCTAAGGAGGCTATACGCCAAGCGGGATCATGATGGAGCAAATGAAGGTGGTCTGGGAGGCCAGCCAGGCGGCCTATGATGCCATCTCAGCTCTTCAGAGCAACGTCCAGGTTAGTTGGTCACCACTTGTTCTGTTAGGATATGCTACCTGAAAAACTCTTCTTTCTAAAGATCTTCGTCTCTGTACACCCGCTGGGTGTGTCGACTGAATTTTTGGACTAGTGGGGGCACGCTGATTGCACCCACTGGGTGTAGTCCCCAAGACTATGGTAGACTGCTGGCAGTCGACCGTAGTGTTTATACTTCGTATTTCTTTGATAACTTCTTCACTCGGTTTGGTCGGACCATGTCGAATGGAATCTTGAAACCGGTGGGGGCACGCTGAGTGCACCTACTGGGTGTAGTCCCCGAGACTATGGTGGACTGCTGGCAGCCGACCATAGTCTGAAGAACTCTTTTTTTTATGATACCGAGGCTGACTGCTGACAGTTAGCTATGGTTTAGGATCATAACCTTTTTGTCTCTTTCGGTCGACTGATCGAACCGAGTCGGTAAGACCAGTGGGGGCACGCTAAGTGCACCCACTGGGTGTAGTCCCTGAGACTACTGTCGAATATTTTGATTCGGCTGTGGTCTTAGAAACGCAATGATTTTTCTTAATCACTCGGAAGTAACTTATCTTTGATGTCTGTCGATTGATTCTTCACAGAAATCCTATGAGCTTGTGGCTCGCTATACTGAATTGGAAAACAAATAGATCCAGCTCAACCTTGACTTGAAGCTTGCTCAGGAGAACTTGCAGAAGGCGAGAGACGAAGCAAAAGGTATGGCTGGTGAGAACTTAACGACTGTCTTTGTCTTTCTGTCCCTTCCTAATTCTGGTCTCACTGTCATTTTGCGGACAAAATGGAGGAGGCTCTGAAGAAGAAGGATCATGACCTTGCCGAGGCGCAGAAAATGGCTTTGAATAAAACCAAGCTCGCGGAAGAGAAGTTGTCTTCAGTCGGAAAACTTGAAGAAGTGAACGCCAATCTGAAAGCTGCTCTCGATGCGGCCAACAAGGAGGTTAGCCGACTGAAGAACGACAAGATAGCTCTGAGTGACAAGGCTGGCGAATTGGCAGGGAAGAGGAATGATCTAGAGGCTTATCTGGGAGGGCTTGCCAAGAAGTTATTCCTCATGCTTGAAGGTAATTCCTCTTATCCGACTGACTTGTTATCACTGACTCATCATAGAACCATTAGCTTGAACTCGAGTTGTGTTTGCAGAATTCTGTCAGAACTTTGAGGAAGAGACTAGTCGAGTGGAGACAAGCCTGGACCCCATTAACTCCCCCATGAAGGATGAAGCCGCCATGAATGTGCTCCGACTGGAGTCTCGCGTCGCTGCTGTGGTGGACTACCTCGCTCGACTGAAGGTTGCCGTGTCGCGGATTGACTCGACACTCTGGCCAGGCGAAACACTTCAAAATGACCTCGAGTCTCTAATGACTCGACTGAATGACGTTCCAAGTCGATTGCAAGAATGGAAAAAGTCTTCTGCCAGATGCGGTGCCAATGTTGCCCTGTCTCTGGTCCGCGTTCACTGCAAGGAGGCGCGAGAGGAAAGGTTGGCGTCCATCAAAGTTGCCAATACCAAGAAGTACGACTTCCGATCTTTCATAGAGACTTTCATTGGTGCTGCCACCCGAATCGCTGATGGGATCGACCTGGACCAGTTCGTTGCGCCTTCCAGTCCTCCACCTGAGGAGTAAAAAACTTCTATGATTCGTCTTAAATTTGCCTCGGAATGCCGAGTGATCTTGTAACCGATAAACTTTAACAGACTTGAGGCCTGGGTACTTCTGCATCCGTAGGATGTTATCTGAACTTTACTTATCATCGAAATATGCTTTTGTTCGCCTTCGAGTGAACTTTGTTCTTCACTCGGATTATGCTTTAGTGCTTGAGATGCAGCTTCTGAGGTGGAAAATCCAGTCGACCTACACTTCGTTGTTCTTGCAGGCAGGGATGGAGTTCGGATTGTACTTATGGCGCAGCTCCGCAGGAGAAGGTAACAGTCGACCTGCATCTCGTCGTCCTTGCAGATCGGGATGGAGCGCACGTCGTACTTGTGGCGCAGCTCCGAAGGAGAAGGTAGCAGTCGACCTGCACCTCGTCGTCCTTGCGGATTGGGATGGAGCGCATGTTGTACTTGTGGCGCAGCTTCGAAGCAGAAGGTAATAGTCGACCTGCACCTCATCGTCCTTGCGGATTGGAATGGATTTCGTACTTAGGCGAGTACTGGACTGCAGCTAAGCCTTCGAGTGGGAGGGTTGCTCTCCACTCGGTAGGATTTTTCAAACTTAGGCGAGTACTGGACTGCTGCTAAGCCCCCGAGTGGGAGGTTTGCTCTCCACTCGGTAGGATTTTTCAAACTTAGGCAAGTACTGGACTGCTGCTAAGCCCCCGAGTGGGAGGTTTGCTCTCCACTCGGTAGGATTTTTCAAACTTAGGCAAGTACTGGACTGCAGCTAAGCCTCCGAGGAGGATTTTTGTGTCGTAACTCTGAAGGGGAAGGCAACAGTCGACCTGTACCTTGTCGTCCTTGCAAAGCGCAAATTGTATTAAATACTTAGGCGAGTACTTGGACTGCATCTAAGCCCCCGAGTGAGAGGCTGGCTCCTCACTCGGTAGGATTTTCAAACTTAGGCGAGTACTTGGACTGCAGCTAAGCCCCCGAGTGGGAGGCTGGCTCACCACTCGGTAGGATTTTAGACACTTAGGGGAGTACTTGAACTGCAGCTAAGCCCCCGAGTTGGAGGCTGGCTCACCACTCGGTTGGATTTTCAGATACTTAGGCGAAACGGATTCACAGCTAAGCCCCCGAGTGGGAGGCTGGCTCTCCACTCGGCAGGGATTTTTTTTACAAACTTAGGCAAAACGGGTTCGCGGCTAAGCCACCCACTGGGGGAAATTTCTTATGTAAACGAAAAGTGATAACAATCACTGGGAAAATTATAACATTCTTGTCTTTGATAGACAAACTACAGAGGTACTTTTATTACATCTCACCCGAGTGAGTACTTAAGTGTAAAAGGGGCGGAGCAACTCCGCATTCCAAGCTCGAGGCTCATCAATCTGGCGATCGACGTTGTAAAGATGGTAAGCTCCATTATGGAGAACTCTGGTGACGATGAAGGGACCTTCCCAAGTGGGAGCGAGCTTGTGTGGTTTCTGTTGATCCACTCGGAGGACCAGGTCCCCTTCTTGAAAGGTTCGACTCTTCACATTTCTAGCATGGAATCAACGCAAGTCCTGCTGATAGATGGTCGAGCGGATCAGGGCCATCTGTCTCTCCTCTTCAAGGAGGTCGACTGCATCTTGCCGGGCTTGCTCTGCTTCATCTTCAGAGTAGAGTTCGACTCGGGGTGCATTGTGAAGCAGGTCACTCGGCAGAACTGCTTCAGCTCCATAGACCAGAAAGAATGGAGTTCTCCCAGTCGACCGATTAGGAGTGGTCCTCAATCCCCAAAGAACTGACAGAAGTTCGTCGACCCACGCCTCTGCTGCATGCTTGAGATCGCGCATCACCGAGGTTCCATCCTTTGAGAATTAGACCGCTTTGCTCGCTCGCTTGTCCATTCGACCGGGGTGAGCAATCAAGCATAGTCGACTCGCGTGCCCTAAGAGGCGCAAAAGGCTTTGAACTTGTCGGAATCGAAGTTTGACCCATCGTCAGTGATGATGCTGTGCGGAACTCCATATCTGAATATCAACTCTCTGATGAAACTGATAGCGATTACGACGAGGTTCTTGATAGGTTTAGCTTCGATCCACTTCAGAACTTGTCGATCGCCACTAGCAAATGAGTGAAACCGCTTCGCCAGGTTCTCGGTGCTCAATCATATCCAATCCCCAAACAGCGAAAGGCCAGACGAGTGGAATGGTCTTCAATGCTGAGGCGGGTTTGTGTGACATATTGGAGTAGAACTGACATCATTCACACTTGTCGACTATTTCCTTTGCCATTTCATTTGCTTTTGGCCAGTAAAATCCCGCTCGGTATGCTTTAGCCACAATGGTCTGAGAGGACGCATGGTGACCATAGGTCCCCGAGTGGATATCATCAAGAATTATCGACCTTCTTACGGCGTTATGCATTTCGGCCGACTCGATCGCGCTTTCTCTGATAATCGACCCTTGATCACAAAGAAGGCCTTGGATCGGCGGACGATCTGTCGAGCCTCTTCTTTGTTCTCTGGGAGCTCTTTCCTTAGGATATACGCGATGTACGGCACCGTCCAGTCAGGAGTGATGACCACGACTTCCATGACCAGGTCGACCACAGCTGGGACCTCAACTTCAGTCGGATCAGTGGCACTATTTGGCTGCGGAGCTTCTTCGATGAAAGGATCCTCTTCAACTGACGGTGTGTGGATGTGCTCCAAAAACACATCACTGGGAATGGCTTCCCTCTTGGACCCTATTTTCGCCAAATCATCACCAGCTTGATTTTTCAGTCGGGGTATATGATGAAGCTCTAACCCCTCAAACTTCTACTCTAGCTTCCTCACTGCATTGCAATAACCAGTCATGGCTGGACTTCTGACATCCCACTCCTTCATCACCTGATTAGCCACTAGATCTGAATCGCCATAAACCATGAGGCGACGGACGCCGAGTGAAATGGCCATACGCAACCCATACAACAGTGCTTCGTATTCTGCTTCATTGTTGGAAGAATCAAAGTGAATCTGGAGCACATATCTCGAGCTTATCTCCTCGGGGAAACCAATACTACCCCAAAGACGGAACCATTCAGCATCTTGGAACCATCAAAAACATGGTCCAAAGGTTCGAGTGAACTTGAGTCGGCAATCGTTGTTCAATCCACTCGGCGATGAAACCTGCTATTGCTTGGGACTTGATGGCTTTCTTTGCCTCAAACTTGATATCAAGGGAAGGAGTTCAATCGCCCATTTTGCCACTCGACCAGCTTGCATCTCTCACAGTGCGAGAATCTCTCGATAATGGGGCCGCTAACGACTATAATGGAATGATCGAGAAGTAATGAGCAACCTTCTTGGCGGTCATATAAATCCCATAAACAAGCTTCGATAATGAGGGTATCTTTGTTTTGATGGGGTCAATACTTGAAAAGATAGTATCTGGGCGCTGAACTTTGAAGGTTTTTCCTTCTTCTTCCCGCTCGATCGTAAGTACTGTACCGACAACTTGTCATGTGGCTGCAATGTAAAGCAGCAAAGGCTCTTTGCTGATTGGGGCAGCAAGCACCGATCGGTGGAGAGCGAGCTTTAGCTCGCAAACGCTGCATCAGCTTCTGGAGTCCACTCGAACTTGTCTGACTTCTTCATCAGTCGGTAAAGAGGCAATGCTTTTTCACCGAGGCGAGAGATGAATCAACTCAAAGCGGCCAAGCATCCAGTAAGCTTCTGGACATCGTGCACACGCACAGGGCATTTCATTCGGAGTATAGTGCGAACTTTTTCTGGGTTTGCATCGATTCCTCGTTCGGAAATGAGAAAGCCGAGTAACTTCCCGCCAGGAACTCCGAATGTGCACTTTGATGGATTAAGCTTGATATCATACCTCCTGAGATTGGCAAATGTTTCAGCAAGGTCAGTCAACAGGTCGGAACCTTTCCGTGACATGACCACAATATCATCCATGTATGCTTCCACATTCCGACTGATTTGAGTGAGCAAACACTTCTGAATCATCCTCATAAACGTGGCTCCGGCATTCTTGAGGCGAATGGCATGGTGACATAACAGAAACACCCGAATGGAGTAATGAAAGCTGTTTTGATCTCGTCGGGTCCATACAGATGGATCTGATGGTACTCGGAATAGGCGTCTAAGAAAGACAACCGCTCACATCCCGCAGTTGAGTCGACTATTTGGTTGATATGGGGGAGAGGAAAATGATCTTTTGGGCAGGCCCAATTGATATGTTTGAAGTCGATGCACATGTGAAGTGAATTGTCCTTCTTAGGGACCATGCCAACATTGGCGAGCCACTCGGAGTGATAAATCTCTCGGATAAACTCTGCTGCTAAGAACCGAGCCACTTCCTCGCTAATGGCCTTTCTCTTCTGGACGGCGGACCGTCGAAGATGTTCTTTGACAGGTTTAACTTTTGAGTCGACTCGTGAGACGATGCTCACCAGATCCCCAGAACACCCGGCATGTCGGAGCTTCCATGCGAAGATGTCCCAGTTCTCACGGAGGAATTGGATGAGCGCTTCTTCCTATTTGGAGTCGAGTGTTGTTGAGATGTGAGTCGGAGCAGCATTGGGATCCGTCGGATGAATATGAATCGGTTTCGTCTCCCCGGACGACTGAAATGTTGACTTCGTGGTGGGCTTCTTGGCTCGCAACAAATCACTCGGGTCTGCAGTTTTCTGGTACTCTTGCAGCTCTACCACTGCCATCTGAGCATCAGCGATCTTAGAGCCTTTCTGAAAACACTCTTCTGCTTTCTTCCGATTGCCAGTGACAGTGATCACACCTTTGGGACCTGGCATCTTCAGTTTGAGATACACGTAACATGGTCGAGCCATGAAACGCGCATATGCTGGCCTCCCCAGGATAGCGTGATAAGCGCTCTGGAAATCCACGACCTCAAAGGTCAACTTTTCCTTACGAAAATTCTTGTAGTCACCAAAAACCACATCGAGAGCAATTTGGCCAAGTGACTCAGCCTTCTTTCCAGGAATGATTCCATGGAAGCTCATGTTGTTTGGTCTTTGAGTCCGACATCGGGATGCCCATCCTTTCAACGCCTCTGCATACAATATGTTCAAAGCATCGCCACCATCCATCAAAACCCTAGTTAGTCGAGTGCCTTCGACGACTGGGTCGACCACCAATGCTTGCCTCCCAGGGGTGGCTATGTGTGTCGGGTGATCAGACTGGTCGAACGTGATGGCGGTCTGCGACCATTTCAGATAACTGGGTGTCGCCGGAGCGACCATATTCACTTCTCGGTTGATAAATTTCAATCGACTTTTCCTTTCAACGTCAGCAAAAATCATCAGAGTGGAATTGACATGGGGGTATGCACCGTCACTATCTTTCTTGTCCTCAACTTTGTCCGACTCCTTCTCCTCGTCCTTGGGCTGCTTCCCCTGGAACTGCTGAATCAAGAGCCGACACTGTCGAGTGGTATGCTTTGGGTAAATGAGTTTACCCTCTTCATCTTTCTTCGTGTGAATGTGACATGGCAAGTCCAACACATCATTTCCATCTTGGTCTTTCACTTTCTTAGGGTTCCAAGGCCCCTTGGGTTTCCCCTTGAACTTTCCTGGAGTCACGGCCAAGGCTTCTCCAGGAGCAGCTGGCTCAGCTTTCCGCTTCTGTTTCCAACTGGAGTTCCCTCCCCCGGTTTCATTAGCGGCTGACTTGTACTTGCCACTACGGAGCCGATACTCTTCTTCACCATTAGCATACTTGGTGGCAATCTCCATCATTCGACTCAGGGTCATGTCTCCTGTCCGACCGAATTTCAGACTCAACTCTCTGTTCTTAACACCTTCCTTGAAGGCACAGATCGCTGATGATCGATACATTCTCTCTTGTGTGGTGCAAAGTGATCCATCTCTGGATGTAATCCTCGAGTTTCATTCGACTTACGCACACACGATCGCAACTCACAATCCTTCCGCCGCTTGCAAGTTCCTTCAAATGTCCTGACAAACACTTGGGCAAGATCTTCCCAAGTGTAAATGCTGCTGGGTGCTAACTGATTAAACCATGCTCTGGCCGAACCCTCCAACATAAGAGGCAGGTGTTTTATGGCCACTTCATCGTTGCTGCCGCCGATCTGAACAGCCACTCGGTAGTACTCAAGCCAAGTATCTGGCTTAGACTCACCAGTGAACTTACTGACTCCAGTCGCCAACCTGAAGTTGGGAGGAATCACCGCGCTCGATGGCTCGCTAAAACACTCGTCCTGAGACGTACTCTGCTGCTGATGGGCATTTACATCATGGCCTTCTCGGTTAGCTCTGTTCCTGTCGACCAGACCTTGAACGATGATGGATCTTGCATCAAAGCCTAGTTCTCTGGGGTTGACTGGAATCCTTCGCCCAACACTGTGCTGGCGTCTGTCATCGTGCTCTCAAGGCGCATATGACCCACCCCTTGGGGGATGGGTGGGCACTCGACGTCGATCATCACGATCGAATCGGTCCTCATACTGATCACGCCGGCCTCCATGTCCCTCACGCCTCGGGGGCGATCTTGGGCTATGTGCCGACTGGACTGTATTCGCAGCGACGGATCTGCTATGAATCCTGTTCCGCGACTGCGATACAGCTGAATTATGATCTCCTGCTGCCCGGAGCAAATCTCTGATCTAGAGTAAGCCTCTGCCAGCCTCCGACTGGGAAGGCTGAATGGACTCTGCTATACGGGCTGCAGCTGCTACATTCTGAATGGGAGTTTGGTATACCTGTGTTGGTTGTGGAAAGAGTTGACGTCAACTGGACGACGGGACCCGTTGTTGCGCTTGTTCGTCGAGAACTCGCTGGAGATTTCCCAGTCGAGTGCGCTCAGCCAAGTTGGCCAAACGCGCATCTTCTAAGGCACGAGCCTCGGGGGTTTCTCCAACGATAGGAGTGTGAAGCGCATCCATGTTCCGGCGGCGAAGCTCCTCCCTCTGCAGCGAAGTGAGGGGCTCGGGTTGGTACTCTTCGTGAGCATGCGCCGGCTCGCCTCCGCCAACGCCTCCGTCAGCGCGCGGGAAACCAGGAGGACTGCATGGTCCGTCGACTATCAGAACCTCCGCCGCTGGATCACTGCTATCGCACTCGGATGCAGTCTCTGCGGAGCCAGTCGACAGATTGAACAGGCCATACAGAGATTCGTCGGGCTCGATTGCAGCGACTTGAGGGGTGGCCGACTGGCGAGCCACCGCGTGCCTCACCCACCACTGAAGCCTCGACCGACCGGAGCGCTTGCGCTGGCGAGAGACTGGGAGGGAGGACGGCACAAGAGCCGACCGATACTGGGTCGACGGCTGCCGCAGGAGGACGTCGCGGACGCACGCGCGAAAGTGTGTTGCTCCGCGGATGGGGAGTGCGTCGACGTCGAGTGGAGCCTCGTGCAACCAAGCGGAGTCGTCGGCGATGAACGTGAGCGCACCGAGACGGATCTCGCGGCCCTCGACCAAAACTCCACCTGAAACCATGATGAATGGGATCGGAAAAACTGCAACTTCTCCAACAATTCGCTAAGACACCTGCCCCACGGTGGGCGCTAACTGTCGTGGTTCTAAGTCTGACAGTAGAATGGGGGGTAGGTATGGAGAGGCAAGATCCTAGCTATGGAGTAGTTGTATACGCAAGATGTTTACGAGTTTAGGCCCTTCTCGGAGGAAGTAACAACCCTACGTCTCAGAGCCCGGAGGCAGTCGACTGTATTATGTGCGTATGAGTTGCAGGGGTGCGAACCCTTTACACTGAGGAGGGGGGGTGGCTTATATAGAGTTCTCCAGACCCCTCCCGCCCTCAGTTTTGCAGGAAAGGTACATTAAGATAGGGAGTTACTGGTAACGTCCCACATAAAGTTCTATGATGGCCATAAAGCCACTTAATGACCGACCGTTTGCGTGCAGACTGTCTGTAGGTATTCTGGCGGTCGAGTGGTTAGCTGATGGTCGAGTGTCTTCAGGTCCGTCGAGTGGAATCCTTCCAGGTCGACTGAAAGGTGTTTTCTTCAGGAGATGTCATTGGGGAGGGCACCTTGGACAGGTCCATGACCCTACCCTAGGTACATGACTTCATCATGCACGCTGCACTGTCGGATCACGGGTTCCGGCAAAACCCTCAAGGTTCGAACACTGGGGTGCGCGCGGAGATTTCCTCCCTACCGATCTACGCTCTAGCTCTCTAAGATCACGCGGACAAACTCGACGAACTCACAACACAAAGACACAAGATTTATACTGGTTCGGGCCACCGTTGTGGTGTAATACCCTACTCCAGTGTGGTGGTGGTGGATTGCTGATGTCTACTACGCAACCTTCTCCTTGTAGACGTTGTTGGGCCTCCAAGTGCAGAGGTTTGTAGGACAGTAGCAAATTTCCGTCAAGTGGATGACCTAAGGTTTATCAATCCGTGGGTGGCATAGGATGAAGATGGTCTCTCTCAAGCAACACTGCAACCAAATAACAAAGAGTCTCTTGTGTCCCCAACACACCCAATACAATGGTAAAATGTATAGGTGCACTAGTTCGGCGAAGAGATGGTGATACAAGTGCAATATGGATGGTAGATATAGGTCTTTGTAATCTGAAAATATAAAAACAGCAAGGTACCAAGCGGTAAAAGTGAGCGTAAACGGTATTGCAATGTGCTGAAACTAGGCCTAGGGTTCATACTTTCACTAGTGCAAGTTCTCTCAACAATAATAACATAATTGGATCATATAACTATCCCTCAACATGCAACAAAGAGTCACTCCAAAGTCACTAATAGCGGAGAACAAACGAAGAGATTGTGGTAGGGTACGAAACCACCTCAAAGTTATTCTTTCCAATCAATCCGTTGGGCTATTCCTATAAGTGTCACAAACAGCCCTAGAGTTCGTACTAGAATAACACCTTAAGACACAAATCAACCAAAACCCTAATGTCACCTAGATACTCCAATGTCACCTCAAGTATCCGTGGGTATGATTATATGATATGCATCACACAATCTCAAATTCGTCTATTCAACCAACAAATAGAACCTCAAAGAGTGCCCCAAAGTTTCTACCGGAGAATCACGACGAAAACGTGTGCCAACCCCTATGCATAGGTTCATGGGCGGAACCCGCAAGTTGATCACCAAAACATACATCAAGTGAATCACGTGATATCCCATTGTCACCACAGATACGCACGGCAAGACATACATCAAGTGTTCTCAAATCATTAAAGACTCAATCCGATAAGATTACTTCAAAGGGAAAACTCAATCCATTACAAGAGAGTAGAGGGGGAGAAGCAACATAAGATCCAACTATAATACCAAAGCTCGCGATACATCAAGGTCGTGCCAAATCAAGAACATGAGAGAGAGAGAGAGATCAAACACATAGCTACTGGTACATACCCTCAGCCCCGAGGGTGAACTACTCCCTCCTCGTCATGGAGAGCGCCGGGATGATGAAGATGGCCACCGGTGTGGGTTCCCCCCTCCGGCATGGTGCCGGAACAGGGTCCCGATTGGTTTTTGGTGGCTACAGAGGCTTGCGGCGGCAGAACTCCCAATCTATTCTCTGTTCTAGAAGTTTTAGGGTACGTGGAGTTATATAGGCGGAAGAAGGACGTCAGGGGAGCCACGAGGGCCCCACGAGGCAGGGGGCGCGCCCTAGGGGGGTGGGCGCACCCCCCACCCTCGTGGCTTCCTCGTCCCTTCCTTGACATGGGGTCCAAGTCCATCCGGTAGCTTTCCTCCCAAAAATAACTTCTCCAGTTGATTTCGTTTTGTTTTGACTCCGTTTGATATTCCTTTTCTTCGAAATACTGAAATAGGCAAAAAAAACAGCCAATCTAGGCTGGGCCTCCGGTTAATAGGTTAGTCCCAAAAGTAATATAAAAGTGGAAAATAAAGCCCAATATTGCCCAAAACAGTAGATAATATAGCATGGAGCAATAAAAAATTATAGATACGTTGGAGACGTATCAAGCATCCCCAAGCTTAATTCCTGCTCGTCCTCGAGTAGGTAAATGATAAAAGAGATAATTTTTGATGTGGAATGCTAGTTTGCATAATTTCAATGTAATTCTTCTCACTTATGATATGAATATTCAGATCCAAAAGATTCAAGACAAAAGTTCATATTGACACAAAAATAATAAAACTTCAAGTATACAAACTAAGCAATTATGTCTTCTCAAAATAACATGGCCAAAGAAAGTTCATCCCTACAAAATCATATAGTTTAGTCATGCTCCATCTTCGTCACACAAAAATGCTCTCATCATGCACAACCCCGATGACAAGCCAAGCAATTGTTTCATACTTTAGTAATCTCAAACCTATAAACTTTCACGCAGTATATGAGCGCGAGCCATGGAAATAGCACTACGGGTGGAATAGAATATGATGATGGGGGCTATGTGGAGAAGACAAAAAAAGAGTAAGTCTCGCACCAACGAGGCTAACCAATGAGCTATGGAGATGCCCATCGATTGATGTTGATGCAAGGAGTAGGGATTGCCATGCAACGGATGCACTAGAGCTATGAATGTATGAAAGCTCAACAAAATGCAACTAAGTGGGTGTGCATCCAACTTGCTTGCTCACGAAGACCTAGGGCACTTGAGGAGGCCCATTGTTGGAATATACAAGCCAAGTTCTATAATGAAAAATTCCCACTAGTATATGAAAGTGACAAAATGAGACTCTCTATCATGAAGATTATGGTGCTACTTTGAAGCACAAGTGTGGTAAAAGGATAGTAACGTTGTCCCTTCTCTCTTTTTCTCTAATTTTTTTGGGCCTTCTCTTTTTTTATGGCCTTTCTCTTTTTTTTGGGCCTTCTCTTTTTTATGGCCTTTCTCCCCTTTTTTTTATTTTTTTATTCCTCACTTGGGACAATGCTCTAGAAAATGATGATCATCACACTTCTATTTATTTACAACTCAATGATTACAACCCGATACTAGAACAAGGTATGACTCTATATGAATGCCTCCGGCGGTGTACCGGGATATGCAATGATTCAAGAGTGACATGTATGAAAGAATTATGAACGGTGGCTTTGCCACAAATACTATGTCAACTACATGATCATGCAAAGCAATATGATAATGATGGAGCGTGTCATAGTAAACGGAACGGTGGTAAATTGCATGGCAATATATCTCGGAATGGCTATGGAAATGCCATGATAGGTAGGTATGGTGGCTGTTTTGAGGAATATATAAGGAGGTTTATGTGTGACAGAGCGTATCGTATCACGGGGTTTGGATGCACCGGTGAAGTTTGCACCAACTCTCGACGTGAGAAAGGGCAATGCACGGTACCGAAGAGGCTAGCAATGATGGAAGGGTGAGAGTGCGTATAATCCATGGACTCAACATTAGTCATAAAGAACTCACATACTTATTGAAAAAATCTACAAGTCATCAAAAACCAAAGCACTACGCGCATGCTCCTAGGGGGATAGATTGGTAGGAAAAGACCATCGCTCGTCCCCGACTGCCACTCATAAGGAAAACAATCAAAGAACACCTCATGTTTCAATTTTGTTACATAACGTTTACCATACGTGCATGCTACGGGACTTGCAAACTTCAACACAAGCATTTCTCAAATTCACAACTACTCAACTAGCACGACTTTGATATTACTACCTCCATATCTCAAAACAATTATCAAGCATCAAACTTTTCTTAGTATTCAACACACTCATAAGGATTCTTACAAATCTTGCATGCTTAGCATAGGATTATTTAAGAAAATTACCATGCTATTTAAGACTCTCAAAATAATATAAGTGAAGCATGAGAGTTCATCCATTTCTTAAAAATAAAACCATCATTGTGCTCTAAAAGATATAAGTGAAGCACTAGAGCAAATGACAAACTACTCCGAAAGATATAAGTGAAGATCAATGAGTAGCCGAATAATTATGCAACTATGTGAAGAATCTCTAACATCTAAGAATTTCAGATCTTGGTACTTTATTCAAACAGCAAGCAAAGCTAAAGAAAATAAAATGACGCTCCAAGCAAAACACATATCATGTGGTGAATAAAAATATAGCTCCAAGTAAAGTTACCGATGAACGAAGACGAAAGAGGGGATGCCTTCCGGGGAATCCCCAAGCTTAGATGCTTGGTTATCCTTGAATATTACCTTGGGGTGTGAGGGAGTCCTGGACTAGGGGGTGTCCGGATAGCCGAACTGTCATCAAGGCCGGACTCCAAGACTATGAAGATACAAGATTGAAGACTTCATCCCGTGTCCGGATGGGACTTTCCTTGGCGTGGAAGGCAAGCTTGGCGATACGGATATGTAGATCTCCTACCATTGTAACCGACTCTGTGTAACCCTAACCTATCCGGTGTCTATATAAACCAGAGGGTTTTAGTCCGTAGGACGAACAACAATCATACCATATCCTAGCTTCTAGGGTTTAGCCTCCTTGATCTCGTGGTAGATCTACTCTTGTACTACCCATATCATCAATATTAATCAAGCAGGAGTAGGGTATTACCTCCATCGAGAGGGCCCGAACCTAGGTAAAAACATCGTGTCCCTTGTCTCCTGTTACCATCCGCCTAGACGCACAGTTCGGGACCCCCTACCCGAGATCCGCCGGTTTTGACACCGACATTGGTGCTTCCATTGAGAGTTCCTCTATGTCGTCACCGATAGGCCCGATGGCTCCTTCAATCATCAACAACGACGCGGTCCAGGGTGAGACTTTTCTCCCCGGACAGATCTTCGTATTCGGCGGCTTTGCACTGCGGGCCAATTCGCTTGGCCATCTGGAGCAGATCGAAAGCTACGCCCCTGGCCATCAGGTCAGATTTGGAAGCTTGAATTATACGGCCGACATCCGTGGAGACTTGATCTTTGACGGATCCGAGCCACAGCCAAGCGCACCGCACTGTCTCGATGGGCATGATCTAACTCTGCCGCCCGAGCAGTGTCACGGAGGTCGCATTAGTGTCCGCTCGAACATTGATTCGAGCCGATCTCGCCGATCGAGGATGGTTGGTTGGACAACACCTCAGGGGCTGAAATCTCTACGGCGATTAAGCCGAACACAATCCATGTCCTTTGCGAAGACCGTGACTCCCAGGTGCCGGACTCCTCTCCGGACTCCGAACCCTCCGTGCCCCAGCCAATCGAATCCGATCGGGCGCCGGTCATGGAGTTCACTGCCGCGGACATCTTTCTGCACTCGCCCTTCGGCAACATCCTGAATTCACTAAAGTCTCTCTCTTTATCCGGAGAGCCATGGCCGGACTACGGTCAGGAAGGTTGGGATGCAGACGTCGAAGAAATTCAACGCCCACCCACCACCCACTTAGAGCCAGCGCCGAAAGCTTACACGACGTGCTCGATTTCGACTCCGAAGACATCGACGGTATGGACGACGATGTAGGAGACAACCATGAACCAGCGCCTATAGGATGCTGGACAACCACCTCATCCCATGATGTATACATGGTGGATACACCTAAAGGAAATGAAGACAAGGAACAACGGGGAGCTACGAAGGATAAATCCCTCGAAAAGCAGTCAAAACGGCAACGTAAACGCCGAACCAAGTCCCGCCTCAACAAAGACCCAGCCATAGAGCAGGGCGAACCGGTGGACGACGAACATGCTATCGAGCAATCGCCCGAACAAGACAACTTGGATAAACAATCCGTCCCCGGCGAAGATAACAGTTCGGACGATCTCATGCCAGACAAATTGCTGGAGCAGAATAACCTCCACAAAAGGCTCGTCGCCACTGCGCGTAGCCTGAAAAAGCAGAAGCGGAAGCTCAAAACAGCGGAAGATGCACTCAGAATCAGATGGAGCAGAGTATTCAACACCGCAGACAAATACGGCGACAGTCCCCGAACAAAGAGCTACCCAAAGAGAAAACTACTGCCCCGAATTTGATGAGGAGGCCATAGAGCCCCACTATAAAAAAGTAAGAAGGCCACCCGGTCGGATGGATGACCCCACGGCAAAAAGAGAGCGGCAAATGGCGCCCCGCACACAAGCCGGTATGCGATCCGCATAAGGATTCACATCAAAAGGATGGCCCAGCTAGGTCCATCTATGGGCCGAGAAAGCAAGCTCTTCAAAGCAATGCAACACGCCAAATATCTGAACATCACAAAGACACCCAAATCTGAGCGCCAGCACATCCCCTATGTTTCACCGATGAGGTGCTGGATCATGAATTCCCAGCGGGATTCAAACCCGTAAACATAGAGGCATACGACGGAACAACAGACCCTGGAGTCTGGATTGAGGATTACATCCTCCACATACACATGGCTAGAAGAGATGATCTCCACGCCATAAAATACTCACCCCTCAAACTCAAAGGGCCAGCTCGGCATTGGCTTAAAAGCCTCCCCGAAAATACTATTTGTCGGATTTCGGGTTCCGGCAGACCCTTAAGGTTCGAACTCTGGGGTGCGCGCGGAGATTCAACCCTCCACCGTCTCGTACCTCGCCGAATCGCAGGGACCTAAACTACTAAGAAGAACAGCACAAGAGACACGAGATTTATACTAGTTCGGGCCACCGTTGTGGTGTAATACCCTACTCTAGTTTGTGTTGTGGTGGATTGCCTCTTGGGATGATGAGGAACAGTACAGGGAAGAACAATCCTCGCGAGGGTCTGTTCTTGGTGGGTGTGATGAACTGCTAGGTGGTGTCCCGTCGCTCTAGCTTGACGATCGGGTCCCTCTCTCTATCTCTCTTTCTGGATTCCAAATGCCGGATCCTTCCCCTCCCCTACCATGGTGGCTAGCTCTACTTGTATAGACGAAGGCCCTGGGCCTCTTCCCAAATATTGAGCGGGAAGGGCGCCAACAATTGGCCATTTTGAAGGGGAACAACGGGTACACTTATCCTGACTAAAGTTGGTCCTCGCCTGCCAAAGGCTCTGGTGATGACGCCTGCTTGGGCTCCACGATGACCCCCTTCCAGCCGTTGGGGCTGGTCTTGGTCTTGTTGCACTGAAACGGATGCGTTTGCTTGATGCTCTCGCGTGCGCTTGCTCCCTTTGCACCAAAGAGGAAAGGAGGACGCTGCGCAGCTGGCGCCCGACTGGCGCCCTTGGTCGTCATGGCTTGCGTCACGGGCAGCTCGCGAGGTACCCTGCCTTGAACTCTCCGCCTCCTCATGCGCCAGCCTGACGAGGCCGTGCCTGAGGAAGCTCCTGGTCGTCCGCCCCGCGAGGCTTGGCCCCTCGTGAGGGTCTTGAGCTTGCGTTGATGAAGATGGGCTATCCTGGGCCTCCGTTGAGCCACGCCGCAGGCGGCGAGCAAGTCTGGGACCCCGTTCCCGAACGCCGACAAGAGTAGCCCAGGGCCACGGCGCCCGAACTTGGCCGAGCAGAGAGGCAAAGGGCAAGTCTGGCGTCGCGGGCCCCTAACAGCCTGCGACCTTGGGCGCCAGCGTGGCGGTTGATTGACGTGGGCGCCTCTGCAACAGCCAAGAGTTAATAATAGAGCGGCATCTTCCTTGCCTCCTTTACTTTCTCCAGATTGCTGCTCAGATCCCCTTTCTTGCGCCTCTCCTCCCTGCTTCCAAGACCTTCAGATCCACTCTGCCTTCGTGCCCTAGCCAGTCATGGCTCCTCGCCAAACCCCGGCCGGAGCCTGGTACTCTCCTGCCCTGGACCCTCTGAATGTGTCAGCGGCGAGCCTTGTCCTGATGCGCTAGTTGGCGGAGGCGCAAGGCGTCAATGGAACGGCGGTGTTCAAGGCCGGCTCCTCCGCCCCCGAGGGTCGGGGGAGTACCTTCTACCCGTTCTTCGTGAGCGCCATCATTGCTGGTCTGGTGCCTCCCTTCTCTGAGTTCTTCTTCTCCATCCTCCGTCACTATAACATCCAAGCTCTGCACCTCCATCCCAACTCCGTGCTTCTTCTGGAAATCTTCGCCTACTATTGTGAGGCCCATGTTGGGGTGAAGCCCTCCGTGGCCTTGCTGCGCTACTACTTCTTCCTCCAAGCCTCCCGTGGTTCCGCCTCCGCGTGCGCGACCTTCGTCGCATACGGCGGAGCCATCGCCATTTCAAACCCTGGGAAGCGGATTGAGGGCTTTAGGAGCAAGTGGGTCTTGGTGGATGCTGGGTGAATCCACCCTCGGATGATCCTGCCCACGGAGCCGCTTGAGAGCTCCGACGACCGTCCCGAGCGAAGCTTCGGGATCAGCAGCTGGTGGTGCTTTGAGAAGATGGATGCATATCTGAAGCCGGCCGGCCGGGCGGTGGCGAGGCTGACCGGTCTTGTCGCTCTTGAGGGAGTTCTGGGCACCAACTGGCTCCGCTTGCGATGCTTGCTTCGATGTGGAGGCCTCACCCGAGCCCCGTGGCCCTGGCCGGCGAGGATCTGGCGACGGTCCTCCAGTCCTTGGTTGGGGGCGATGTGGCGAGACCGGAGGGCGCCCCCGCGCCCCTGTTCCTTCGTGAGGATTGGGAGCAGGTTGTGGGGTCCATGCCCGCCTTCAACGGGGACGGGCTTGTGCCCGCGGAGGCTCCGGAGGACCTGTTGGACGTGTCCTCTTCCGACTCCGGCGAAGAGGTGGAGGAAAGAGAGCCAGGAGAGGGGGTTGATTCGGGGGCGGAGTCAAGGGCTCCCCCCTGCGGCGCAGGCCCCGCGTTCTCTGCCTCCCCAAGAGTGACGACGACGAGGATGAGGATGAGCGGGGAGGCAGAAGCCTGCCCCCGATCCCGAAGAAGGACCGGACTGGGCTGGTCCCCCGCGGGTCCGCCCCGGCCCCGGGGCGATCCGCTGACGCGCCTCCTGCTCTTGGTCCCCTTGAGGCTGATCCCTGCAGCCGGCTCTCGGGCTTCAAGTATGGCCGGAGGCTGCTCGAGTCCACCAGCGACGACCTGTAAGTGCCTGCTTCCCGCCTTGATTATTGCTCTGTCGGTGAGATCTGACGTCCATGTTCTTCGGCCAGGCCAGCGCCCGCGGCGAAGAAGCTGAAGGGGGCTCCTGAGGCCCCATCCGTGACGGTGCCGCTGCCCGAAAAGGAAGATGATCCTGACGCCCAGGCCTCTCCTGCCCGGGCGTCCTCGCGAGGCCTGGCTGAGCCCACTGGGGTGAGCTCAGCCCCCTTGGCCCAGGCGACCTCCGAGGTGCCCTTGCTTGGCGCTGCCTCCACTGTTGTCGTGGCGCCGTTGGTTCCGCCTCAGGGCGCAGTGGCTACACCGCCGCCATCTCCTCCTACTCCACCAACTGCGGTCTTTCCGACTCCTCCCACGGTCCTGGATCGTGCTGCCGCTGAACTGGACCGACTGCGGCAGGATCTTCTGGGCGCCGACCCTCGCTTGGTGGCCGGGCGCTTGGAGCTGGCCTCTGGCTGGATTCGCGCCGACGCTTCGATTCGGGCGGCGCTGGTCCAGGCCTCGACGGCTTGCGATGAGGAGAAGCAGGCTGTTCATGAGGCGAAGGTAGCCCGCGACGCTGCCCTGGGGGAGGCAGCCAGCATCCAAGGTCGCTGTGAGACGCTGGAGGGCGAGCTGAAGGGCCTGCAGAACCAGCTCGCCGAGGAGGCCCGCCTCCGCCAGGAGCAGGAGGAAAGCATATGAAGGCTCGCGAGGCGGCCGCCAAGGACCGGGAGGCCAAGCTGAAGAAGCGTCGTGACCACCTTGACGCGCTGGGGCAGGAACTGGAGGCGAGGAAGGTCGAGCTGGACGCCAAGGCGCGGGTTCTTGCCGAAGATCGCGTGGCCTTCATGGATATGGAAGTGAAGGCTCGCGCCTTGCTGAGGGAGCTTTATGATAGCGGCCTGGAGAGTCCACTGGCCGGCGCAGAGGACGGCCCCGCCAAGCTGCTTCCCTTCCTGATTCGTGCTCTTGAAGATGTCTCCCTTGGTCTTGGCCCCACGGCTGAGGCCGAGGCGCGTGTCTTGTCTTCTGCGGCAGACGGATCCTCACCCACATCTATCTTAGCGATCCCAGCGTCGACATGGACAGCTCTTTGGAACCGCAGCGGCGAGCATGCAGCTGCCGCTGCCGAGGCTGTGAAGGGTCGCATGGAGGCTCTGTTGGGAAGTTCCGGCCTTCACACCAAGCCGAGCGGGCGATGCCGCCTGCTGCTTCACGAGGCGAGCCCACTCACGCTGCTCCACCGCCGACAAGTGACTCCGTTGTGGCTCTGTCTTGCTTTTAATTCCAACGTGTATCATGCCTTGGCGGCGTTTAAACTTATGTTTGGTATTGCGATAACAGTGTGGACTGTAATATTTGCTTTTGAATTCCTTGAAATTTGTGCTTCCTACTTGCTTATGTTCTCTGCCGGCAGAGCCCGCCCCACGATACCTCAGCCGCCGTTAGCCCGACCGAAACCAGGGCGGGACCAAGGAGTGAGGGGCTACGTGACAAGTTAGGCTCTGAGTCGCGATGCTCGAGAGTCCCCTTAGCGCCTGAACAGCAAGTAGGGAGGTGAGAGCGGCGGACCCACCGTTCTCGTCTGTCAGAGAGCCCGGCCCAGCGCATACCTCAACCGCCGTTAGCCTTCGGAACTAAGGGGTGAGGGGCTACGTGACCAGTTAGGCTCTGAGTCGCGATGCTCAGAGTCCCCTTGACGCTCAAGCGGCATGCGTACCTTGGCTCCGCTCGGGGAGTGACGTCACGACGAACCAGGCCCGAGGGGCTGGCTGGAGTGGCGTGCGTCAGGCGTGACCAGGCGCAGCCCCGTGCCTAGCCCCTCGCAAGGCGCTCGAGGGGAGGCGTTGCGGCGAGGCCGCACATCGAGCTCTGGGCTCCCGAGGTTGATCGACCGGAGGCCACCTAAGTTGTTTATCACCAGCGCAGAGCATAGCGCTTCCGCATGCGTCTGGGCATAGCCGCTCCTCGGCGGTGTCGTCGGCCAGCAGCGAGCATGGTGCTTCCATCGAGCGTGGGAGGGGCTCCCCTTGGGAGGAGCCCAGGCGTGCTCTGCCCCACCACGACACGTGGCTGGCACGGTAGGGCTGGACGAGGTGTATCTGGGCACCCGTGAGCCAGCGCGGGACTCACGAGGCCCTACCTCAAGGCGGGTTGCGCCTGGCTCTGGGCCTTATCTTCGAGTGTGTTCCTGCAAATTTGGCGGATGCGGTGCTCTCGTCTTGAGTCCCGTGCTCGGGCTGGTCTCAGCCGTCGCTGGCAAGTAGGTCGCGATGCCATGGACAAGACCAAAGGGTGAGGGCCGGAGAGCCGGTAGGAGCCCTGCGTCGCGATGCTCAGGCACCCCCCCTTTAACGCACAAGCTAGGTTAGATGACGCAACTCTACATCCTCGGGTCCCAGCTCTCGGGCTGGTCTCAGCCGTCGCTGGCAAGCCAGGTCGCGATGCCATGGACAAGACCAGAGGGTGAGGGCCGGAGAGCCAGTAGGAGCCCTGAGTCGCGATGCTCAGGCACCCCCCTTTAACGCTGCAAGCCGGGTCGACGCAGAACTCTCGTCCTCGGGTCCGGCTCTCGGGCTGGTCTCAAATGTCGGCAAGCCGTGTCGCGATGCCATGGACAAGACCGGAAGGTGAGGGCGGAGAGCCGTGGGATCCTGAGTCGCGATGCTCGTGCACCCCTTTAACGCATAAGCTGGGTTAGATGACGAAACTCTCGTCCTCGGTCCCTGCACCTCTCGGGCTGGTCTGAGCCGTCGCTGGCAAGCCAGGTCGCGATGCCATGGAAAAGACCAGAGGTTGAGGGCCGGAGAGCCGGTAGGGGCCCTGAGTCGCGATGCTCAGGCACCCCCCTTTAACGCGCAAGCTGGGTTAGATGACGAAACTCTACGTCCTCGGGTCCCGGCTCTCGGGCTGGTCTCAGCCGTCGCTGGCAAGCCAGGTCGCGATGCCATGGACAAGACCAGAGGGTGAGGGCCGGAGAGCCGGTAGGAGCCCTGAGTCGCGATGCTCAGGCACCCCACCTTTAACGTGCAAGATTTCGCCACCCAGAAAAAGGCACCAAATAACAAGCATGGTGGAACGAGAGCATAATCCTAAGGAAAACGCATGAGGGATACATGCCGCTGGGACTGGCCCGAGCGGCTTGGGGATGATGCAGCCCGAGGGGCGCTCCCAACAGGATAAGCTAACGACATGAAATAAAAGGTATACATGCCGCAGGGACGGACCCACGCGGCCTGGGAATAATGCGGCCCTGAAGGCGCTCCCAGCCAGAAATAAAACTTAAAGATGTCACCTGGTGATGTTGGGGATGAAGGGTTGTTGATGTAGCAGACTCGGTGGGCTGCGGGAAACGATCCTCACGAGCCCCCAGGCCCGGGGGCCTCGGGAGGCTCCGGAGGCGCTGGCGGCTCCTCATGAGCCATCTCCATCTCCGCCAGGGCTGCGGCATTCCTGACCTCTTGAGCCTCCAGGATGGTCCTCATGAGACGCTGGTATGCGGTAGCCGCGTTTGGCAGGCCATAAGGCATGCGTACGTAGCTGTGGGGCGGACCCTCGCAACGTCCCACTCGCGAGGGCCAAAGGCGATCTTGAGATGCGGCTCGGTTGAGCCCTGGTATGTCGATGCAGACGCGCAGCCCACCATCCTCGCCTGGATGGGGGGCCACAGCGGGTAGGCGGTGGCTGCCCCTCATGACCCTTGACTCCTGTAGCTCTTGAATGGCCTTGCAGATGAACTCTTGAGGGTTCTGTCCTCCTGGTCTTGCTCCTGCTTGCAGGAAACATGCTTCGAAACACGCCTCCACGTGGTGCCCAAGCGCCTCCCTCGAAACCTTGGCGAGGTCGGTGGCCCTCCAGGGGAGAGCCCCCGAGCCCTGCCTGAGGAGGGCGCCGGGCGCGCTTTCCTATGCGATGGAAGGAGGCTCCCCCTGGCCCGGTGCGGACCCTGAGGGGCCTGTCTCTTGAAGAGTCGGTCCGGTCGATGTCTTCTTCTTCTTGGGTGCGGCCTCGTGAGGCCTCTTGCTGCTGTGGTCTGGGTCTTCCAGCGATGCAGCCTGAAAAGCTCGCTCCAGGGAGCACATTGCATCTCTCTCTTCACAGGGCACCGTGATGACTCCGCCGCTTCCTGGCATCTTGAGGATGTTGTAGCCATGGTGGGTTACGGCCATGAATTTGGCCAACGCTGGGTACCCGAGGATGGCGTTGTACGGCAGGCGAATATGGGCGACGTCGAAGTCGATGAGCTCGGTGTGGTAGTTGTCGCGGTCCCCGAAGGTGACAGGAAGGCGGACCTGCCCGATCGGGACCGTGGAGCCGTCGGTGACTCCGGAGAAGGGCTTGGTTGGCTGAAGCTGACTGTAAGGCACTTGAAGATTGTTGAATGTCTCCACGGACAGGACGTTGAGCCCGGCTCTGCCGTCAATGAGGGTCTTGGTGACCAGCACGTTGCTGATGATTGGGGAGCAAAGCATCGGGAGGACTCCGGCTGTGGCTGCGCACTAGAGCTGATCCGCTAAGCTGAATGTGATGGCGCACGCCGACCACCTGAGAGGGCGCGTGGACTCGAGCTTGGGGAGGACTGCATTCACTTCGCGGGCGAACTGCTTGAAGATCTGCCGAGAGGCTGGGGCTTGTGCTCCGCCCAGGGATGCAGAGCGATCGCCGCGCTTCCTCGGAAGCTCCCAGCCCCTCCCCGATGGCGGTCTTGATTCTCCTTGGCGGCGGCGGCAGCGGAGGGAGGCCTGCATTCCCCTGCGGGCGATCCTCGCGAGGCTGATCCCTCCAGCCCCCCGCGAGGTGGGTCTTGCCAGCGGTCCTCGCGAGGTTGGTCGCTGTCGGTGTCAAAACCGGCGGATCTCGGGTAGGGGGTCCCGAACTGTGCGTCTAGGCGGATGGTAACAGGAGACAAGGGACACGATGTTTTACCCAGGTTTGGGCCCTCTTGATGGAGGTAAAACCCTACGTCCTGCTTGATTAATATTGATGATGTGTGTTACAAGAGTGGATCTACCACGAGATCAAAGAGGCTAAACCCTAAAGCTAGCCTATGGTATGATTGTTCTTCGTCCTACGGACTAAAACCCTCCGATTTATATAGACACCGGATAGGGTTAGGGTTACACAGAGTCGGTTACAATGGTAGGAGATCTACATATCCTTATCGCCAAGCTTGCCTTCCACGCCAAGGAAAGTCCCATCCGGACACGGGACGAAGTCTTCAATCTTGTATCTTCATAGTCTTGGAGTCCGGCCGATGATGATAGTTCGCTATCCGGACACCCCTAGTCCGAACTCCTCAAGAGCCCTTGAACCAGGCTTCAATGACGATGAGTCCGCGCGCATGTTGTCTTGAATTGCAAGGCGGGTTCTCCTTCGCTTCATGTTCCCGTCGAATAGTGTCCGCTTCTTTATAAATGTTGCGCTCCTTGGCTTCTACGCCCAATAATGGCCTTCTTCCACGTGTCGTATGAAATGCGAAAGGCTGGGATATTTTTACATTTTACCCCTAGCCGTGCGAACGAGCCGCCTACAAGAGAGGCGAGGATCTAGATCCAGCTCACACCATCCTCCATCCGCAAGTTCTCATCAAGCGCCTCGACAAAAAAATCCATTCCATCATGGATAGCCGACGTGGCTCCTCCTCTCGCTCCCAGCCCTAAGCCGTGAGATTTGGGGAGATGCTCGAGCCCACACAGCGAGCTAGTGGTGCTTCAAACCGAGGGATATCTTCCCCCAGCTTTCATGGTTCCGATTCGAGCCGGACTGGCCACCTACAAGGGTGGGAAGCAGGCGGAGAGCGTCCCCAACCCTTCCAAAGGGGAGCGGGTATGCTTTGTCCCCTATCTAATAAGGGGACTCGGGTTTCCCATACATCCGTTTCTCCGGGGGCTCCTAGAGTTCTACGGACTCCAACTTCACCACCTCACGCCCGCCTCCATTTTGCACATCGCGGGCTTCGTAGCTTTTTGCGAGCTGTTCTTGGGCATCGAGCCCCATTTCGCCCTGTGGAAGAGATTGTTTTGACTCGTACCCTGTTCTCATGAGGGGTCGATATACCAAGTGGGCGGAGCCGAAATATGGCGCATCGCCGGGACAGGATATCTATCCGGCACCCCGAAGAAGGCGTCCGAAGACTGGCCTTCGGAATGGTTCTACATGGAGGACGCCCCTCTGCCGGATCCAGTCCGGATCAGCCTCCCGGAGTTCAACAATGCTCCCTTGAAGAAACGCCTGAGTTGGCGCCCGCGGAGCCCTCAACGGGAAGATGACAGGAGCGTCCATTATCTGATGGGCCGGATTAGGTCACTGGCCCATTCCGGATTGACCATGATTGGAGTCATGGCCACGCAGCATTATGCGAGGGTGCAGCCACTCCAATATAGGGGCCACCCTATGTGGGATTTCAACGGGGAAGATGACGCCACCCGTCATGGCCGCAAAGGGCTAGGCTCGGCAGCCGATCTGGCAAAGATCCTGTCTGGCTTGTACAAGGGAGAGGAGGAGGACTACCTCCGCAAGAATCCGTTGAATGGATTTTCTATGCATAACCCTCGGAGCTGGGTAAGCGGAAGCTCATCTACCCGATCCATACCTTTTTTAAAGTCAAGTATCTTACTCTGTGATTTCGGCGCAGGAGCTGCACCGGGACGTGGAGGGCATACGAAGCCTAGCTCCACAGCCCGAGGATCCGGAACGATCCCTTGACCCGACCTCCGAAGAGGATCCGGACATAAAGGTGGAGCTGATTGACGGGGTGTTCCACCAACGTAGCATAGACAATGCCCTAGTCGCCATTACGGCTGACTACCCCGGTTTGTTCCCGGCTTCCCAGGTGACTGTGACCAAGGTCTTGACACCATCATTTGATCCGTGCTCAATTCTAACCATCCCATACTGATGGTGCATCGCAGGAGGTGCCTTTAAGGTGGGAAGCCGAACCCGCGGTGGCCGGACAACAAGGGTCAGTCCGGCCCAACAGGAGGAAGAGGAGCGCGACGCGAACAGAAACGTCGGCGCAACGGTACGAAGCACCGCTATTTTTAAGGGAAGGATCCCCAGAAGGTATATTAATGCTCATAACTTTTCCAGAAAGAGCACTCACCGGATAGTGTACGGAGAGGTTTGTCACGCCCAATATGCGACCCTATCCAAAAGGAACTCGAAGGTCCCACCAAGGATAGAACCGCATATTGAAACGCTTTTGCAAGGTGGATATCATTACATCAACATTACATAATAGATGGGGATACATACATAAGGCACAAATGCCACAAGAATACATCAACAACATACATGAGAACAACATCCGACTACGTATGAAACATAAACAGAAGCCCAAACGACATCCACCCTGCTATCCCAAAGCTGCCGACCGGAACCTATCCCCGATCAAGAAGAAGCGCGGAAGAAGAACTCCAAAACAAGTAAGCATCGCTCTCGCGTCAAGATCATCGCATAACCTGTACCTGCAACTGGTGGTGTAGTAATCTGTGAGCCACGAGGACTCAGCAATCCCATTACCATGGGTATCAAGACTAGCAAAGCTTAATGGGAAAGGAAGGGATAAAGTGGTGAGGTTGCAGCAGCGACTAAGCATATATGGTGGCTAACATACGCAAATGAGAGCGAGAAGAGAAACAAAGGAACGGTCGTCAACTAGTAATGATCAAGAAGTGATCCTGAACTCCTACTTACGTCAGACATAACCCAGAAACCGTGTTCTCCTCTCTATCAACCCCGAAAAGAGACACTCACGGTTACGCACACGGTTGGTGTATTTTAATTAAGATCAACTTCGGGTTTTCTACAACCGGACATTAACAAATTCCCATCTGCCACATAACCGCGGGCACGGCTCTCGAAAGTTCAAACCCTGCAGGGGTGTCCCAACTTAGCCCATGATAATCTCTCGCGATCAACGAAGGATATTCCTTCTCCCCGGGAAGACCCGATCAGTCTCGGAATCCCGGCTACAAGACATTTCGAAAGTAATAAAACAAGTCCAGCAAAGCCGCCCGGCGTGCCGACACCCTGATAGTAGCCGCGCGTATCTCGTCTCAGGCCACGACCGGATGAGGTAAGCGTACAGGTACCGACGTAACCCAAGTTGCCAAGGGATGGTCCCGCACGATGCTCTAGTTTGGACCAACACTTAGACAAGCATTGGCCCGGGGGGGCTGAATAAAGATGACCCTTGGGTTAATTACTCCCAAGGGAAATATAGGTGGTGGTGAGGCAAATGGAAAAACAATGTTGGGCCTTGCTGGAAAAGTCTTATTCAAAGCGAACTGTCAAGGGGGTCCCATAAATCACCCGACCGCGTTAGGGACGCAAAATCCGGGAACATAATACCGATATGACGGAAACTAGGGCGGCAAGAGTGGAACAAAACACAAGGCATAAGGCCGAGCCTTCCACCCTTTACCAAGTATATAGGTGCATTAATTAAATAAGATATATTGTGATATCCCAACAAGTAAACATGTTCCAACAAGGAACAACATCTCCATGTTCCAACAAGGAACAAACTTCATCTTCACCTGCAACTAACAACGCTATAAGAGGGGCTGAGCAAAGCGGTAACATAGCCAAACAACGGTTTGCTAGGAAGGGTGCAAAAGGTTAGAGGTTCATGGCAATTTGGGAGGCTTGAGCAGCAAGTGATAGGTGGCGCAGCAAAGCGGTAGAACGAAGCAACTAGCACAACAATGATAGTAGTGAGATCCAGGGTAGCGGTCATCTTGCCTGAAATCCTGCAAGGAAGAAGAACGAGTCCATGAAGAAGATGAAGCCACGAAGACGAACCAAGCGTAGACGAACGAATCCTCACGATAGCAACGAAACAGGAACTAACAAGAAGAAGCACACAACATAGTGAACACACCACATGAACATGACAAGATGCACAACAAACATGATGCATGACAAAGCTACATGAAGCTACTCATGGCAAGAGATGATGCAAACAAGAGCAACACATCAAGGCAAGTTTAAATGAGGCCGGAAACAACATATAACAATTCCGGTAAGTCCTCATATGCAAATTTCGAAATTGGTCCAGATCTGAATAAACCTTAAGTTCAAGTGGTTAAACAGCAAGTTAAGATGCACCACGATGATCTACACGAAATTCTAGTCAAGTTACATATAAAGTTCATTTAATTCGGAGCTACGGCCTAGAAGATATGAGAAAAACAAGTTAAACATGGCATTGATGCAAAATGCATACAAACGTCAAGGAAACACCTCAAAACAAGGATGCAACATGATAATATGAAACTACATGCAAAATCAAGCAAGTTTCATATAAAGCACACTCAAAACGGAGCAACGGTTCAACACATACACTCTATACAAGTTATGACAACAATCTGTCCAAAACAGCAACTAGGCATATTACAAGCACCAAAACAACAAGCTACAGGACCTCAACGAGAAAAAAAAAGGCATGGGCATGATGTACAGGTAAAGCATTACAAAACATGAACACTGAGCTACCTCCAGAAATGACTGGAACATGCTCAAAATGACATGGCAAGATTGCAAATAATAACAGTTTCAGGCATTGGCAGAAATAACATCAGGTTGCAATGTTTAGAGCTATCAAATAACATGTTACAGGAACTTATCATGGCAAACAAAGGCATGGAATGAATCTACTCAAAGCATAGAACAAAAGTCCTTTACTGACCATAAGCCAAAAAGGACCACAAAATATGATGGCACCCATGTAAACATGGCAAGTAATATTACAGATTTAAACAAGGCAGGAACAACAACAAGTAGGCATGTTAGTGAGCTTGAACCACTCACCACAGAGCAATACATGGCATGGCAAGGCAACTAACAGTAAGAAGACATGGCATAGAAGCTATACATGGCAAGAACAACAACATAGTATGCAAGGATCAACCACAACAACCTTGGCAAAATTGAATAACATGTAAACTATCTGCCAGGAAACATTTTATAGCAAAAGTAGAGCTTGATTGACTCAAGCTATGGTACTCCATAATTGCAAACAAGGGCATGGATGGATAGAGCAAGACATGTTTAACAAAACATCCTTATTGAAGTATCTCAAAATATGCATGGAACTCTTTGTAGCATCAAGTTAACATGGCATAAAAATATCAGCAAAACAGGGCTGAAAACAGCAACATCAGGAAGCCTAGTTTGCATGCTTGTGCTAGTCACCACATAGATCACAAAAATACATGGCATACACCCCTGGAAAGATGGCATGACATATTACAAAATACATGTGGGACCCAAGTTCATAGGATGCACACATCAATCATGGCAAAAATGACAAAAGTGCATGTTCTGTTAAGAAACAGAAACTAACATCACATAGCACTCTTCCAACAGCATTTCGGGCATCAAGATGAGCTCAAATCAAAATGATGCAATGATATGAAATGATCTACTCATCGAGTCGAACATTTCGACATATTACACGCGCAAAACGGAGCAACGATGACAGAGTTATGATGCGATGAAAATGCAATAAAATATGCAACAATTTCGGGGACTTTGCAGTTTTTGGAGGGGGGGAGGAAAGTCAACCCGAAGGACGGAAAACGAGGCAGGCCGGATAGCTCGCCGGAGTTCGGAGATGGGGCCGGCGGCGGAGGAGCTCGGCGAGGTCCGGGGCCGGGGAGGCCGGATCCGGCGGAGGAGCGGCCGGACCGGGCGCCCGGCGGAGGAGGAGGCGCGGCGGCCGGAGCTCGCGGCGGCGGCCGGGCGGCGCTGGCCTCGGCGAGGCGCTGCGCCGGACGTTGAGGCGGCGGCGGGCAATGGGCGCGGCGGCGCCCAGCAGCTCGGGCCCGGCGCGCCGGCGGCGGAGGCGGATGGGCGGCGCCAGCTGGGTGCGGTGGCATGGCGCGCCGACGCCGCCGGGAGGCGGGCGCAGTGGTGACCGGCGGCGGCGGCGGCGCGGCCGAGGGAGCCCGAGGCGGTGGCGCGACGGGCGAGGTGCCCGGGGCGGCGGGGCGAATGGGCCTCTGGCCCGATCCGAACGAGCGGGCCGGCGCGTGGAGGGCGGCGCGGCGACGTGGCGGCAGGCGATCGTCGAGGGACAACGGCGGACATGTCCGCCAAGGACGGACGTGTCCGGCGGCGCAGAGGAGGGTGGAGCTAGGGTTTCGGGGGTTTGGACTGCGAAAATCTCGGGGAGAGCATATATATATATGTAGAGGGAGCTAGGAGAGTCCAAATGAGGTGCGGTTTTCGCCCACACGATCGTGATCGAACGATCGAGAGCATGGAGGGGAGTTTGCTGGGTTTTGGGCCACTTTGGAAGGGGTGTTGGGCTGCAACTCAAAAGAGGCTTTTATGGTTACCCGTTAACTGTTGGAGTACCAAACGACCTCCAAATGATCGAAACTTGACAGCGGTTCACGGTGCTATACCAAGGCAGCTTGACAAACCTCGGTCCATTCCGAGACCGTATAACACCCGCACATGAAAAGAAGTAAAAGGGGGCGCCGGGGGACATAGGAGTGCCGGATTGCAAAACGGACAACGGGGAAAATGCTCGGATGCATGAGACGAACACGTATGCAAAATGAAATGCACATGATGACATGATATGAAATGCATATGATGACATGGCAAAGTGCAACACGCAAGAAGATGACATGGCAAAGACGCCGAATAACTGGAAGACACCTGGCGCATCGGATTCGGGGCGTTACAACACTCCTCCACTAACAAGAGATCTCGTCCCGAGATCTTAGGACCGAGACGGAAGAGAAAAAGGATGAGGTGAAACAAGAAATCAAGAGAAGAAGCAAAGAATCGAGAGCACTCGAGAAAAAAGAGGAACGACGAGAAAGACGAGAAACGAAAGCTCACTGAATCAGATAGACTATGAAATCACTCAGGTTAGAATGAGAAAAGAAACGAATAAGACTGAAAGGATTTAGGCAGCACTCCGACTAAAACATGGAGGAATAGAACTGAACTTGAGAGGATGGAATGATACTTGATGAAGACATGACGCAAAACCTCCGGAAAGAATTGAAAGAATTGAATGAAAAGAATTTGGAAGGAAGGTTTGAACTGAGTTGTTGGAAATTTTCAACAAAAGAATAAGCTTTTTGTGGACTTATGGATAACCTCTCAAAATCATAAGGTGATAACCGGCCACAAAGGGAAATAATTGGATAGCTGAGAGGAACAAAGAAATGCAAAACTCCACTTCAAAGGAATACGGAGAATTAATTGCACTTCGAGATGTGAGAAGAAAAGATAATTGAACTCCACCAACAAAATCTTGATGAACTCTTGAAGAAAGAATTAAATCATGAAGAACCACCATGAAGAACTCCGGTAACGAAAGGATGATGAGATAGAATGAAGGACGAAAGAATAAGACTAAAGCATTGCGATGATTTAGATGGAGGTTCCAACGAGATGGCCGAGGAAATTGAACTCCGGAAAAGAAAATATGAAAACACTTGGAACTAAGAGATTATTCATCCAGAACAAACTCCGAAGAAAAGGATCAAACGCTTGGATGAAATAATAATAAGATTTATTATATGCTTATCCTTCATCAAATTAAATTGATGACAACCAATGGATTTTGCAAACTACTTATTCTTCTTGAAAATGGATTGAGAAGTGACATATCGCAAACTTGAGAAAGTCTTCATGAACCACCGGTAGGATTGGATATAACGAATGAATAAAAAATGATAATCAAGGAAAAAGAATCTGAATGAACCACCGTAAGAATTCAAAAATGACTGATGAAAGATATTGAATCACCGGGAAGAATTAGAAGAACCAATAAGCAAGAGGGGATTTAGATGCAAAAGAACGAAGAGACAATGAGCTGATAGGAGAATACTTGAACGAAGCACCGGAAGAATATTGAGATGAACGAAGGGGCACGGATATAGAATAATTGGAGAACGACTTTGAAAACTTGGAACGATGAAATCTTCTGAAAAGATGGCCTTCGGATGATCGAGGCGGAAAGTAACTCTTGAAATACTACGGATGGATGAAAAGAATTTGCATGACTGGAAACAACTAGATATGATAACATCGAGCTAGCACCATGAATCTCCGGGGAACGGACAAGATTTAAGAGAAAAAAATCTACGACGGTCTTCAAATGTTGAGAATGACGACGAGAACCACCCTGCAGAATTGTTGAGAAACTCCGATAGAATGAAAAGCGAAGAGGTTGAGCCAACAATGAAAATGATTTGGAATCCATCTTGGAAAAGGCATGTGACTGATGTGATCCATTCTTACGTCACACTCCGAAAGAATTAGGAATGGCTCCGGAATAATTAGAAGAGTCAGGTAAGATCCTGGGAAAAGACCTGTGGGTTAGGGCCCACTAAAAGAAAACACCGTTGGAAAGGATTGTTGAACAGATAGATGATGCACCGGAATCATTGAGATATTAGAATGAGGTGACAACCTCGAATCAATTGGAACACAGACGAATCTCTTGAGATGTCTTGCACACTCCGGAAGGATAAACTGGCGAGAGACGAACGAGCAAGGAAAAACACTTGAGCCGAGAGAGAGAATATGATCAACATCGAACAACTTGAATTGAGTCCACCGGAAAAGAAAGAGATGAAGAATGACGAACGAGATGAGAATTCCCCGGTTAAAATAATTGAGGGAAGACTGAAGAGGCTCCACACGAATGGAATTGATGGTCGGAAGAAACTCGAACTCCGGGAATGATAGGGTGGGAGGGCGGGAAAAACAAAATCAACTTGGAAGGGGAAATCGACGAATATCTTGAAGAGAAAACACCGGTTGAAAACATTGAGGAGAGAGAGCAAAAACTTCACACGAGTAGGATGGATACTCGATTACGGACTCCGGTTCCGAGAAGAAAAGGGAGGGCGGGTGGGAAAACAAGGACAACTTCGGACAAGGAAAAACAACGACGTCGGAGGAAGAACTATGGATTGAACTCAAAGATGAAGAGGCTCGAGTCAACTTGACGAGAAATGCACCGGATGAAAAGAGCTGAGGAACAACTACCGGAAAACCAACTGCGTGATCCTAAAGAAAAATTTGAAGGGGAAGAGGAGTAATTCAAAACACCTACGTCAAGATTCCTTACTAGAGCGGCGAAGGCGAGGAGTAAAAGAATTCCTACTCCGATATAACTAGACTCGAAAACAGTTTTCTTCTAGACTCGACAACGGCCAAACTACACGATCAATCAAGGGGGCTCCTAGGGTCGGTCGAGGCTCTGATACCAACTTGTCACGCCCAATATGCGACCCTATACAAAAGGAACTCGAAGGTCCCAACAAGGATAGACCCGCATATTGAAACGCTTTTGCAAGGTGGATATCATTACATCAACATTACATAATAGATGGGGATACATACATAAGGCACAAATGCCACAAGAATACATCAACAACATACATGAGAACAACATCCGACTACGGATGAAACATAAACAGAAGCCCAAACGACATCCACCCTGCTATCCCAGGCTGCCGACCTGGAACCTATCCCCTGATCGAAGAAGAAGCAGAAGAAGAACTCCAAAACAAGTAAGCATCGCTCTCGCGTGAAGATCATCGCATAACCTGTACCTGCAACTGGTGGTGTAGTAATCTGTGAGCCACGAGGACTCAGCAATCCCATTACCATGGGTATCAAGACTAGCAAAGCTTAATGGGAAAGGAAGGGATAAAGTGGTGAGGTTGCAGCAGCGACTAAGCATATATGGTGGCTAACATACGCAAATGAGAGCGAGAAGAGAAACAAAGGAACGGTCGTCAACTAGTAATGATCAAGAAGTGATCCTGAACTCCTACTTACGTCAGACATAACCCAGAAACCGTGTTCTCCTCTCGATCAACCCCGAAAAGACACACTCACGGTTACGCACACGGTTGGTGTATTTTAATTAAGATCAACTTCGGGTTTTCTACAACCGGACATTAACAAATTCCCATCTGCCACATAACCGCGGGCACGACTCTCGAAAGTTCAAACCCTGCAGGGGTGTCCCAACTTAACCCATGATAAGCTCTCGCGATCAACGAAGGATATTCCTTCTCCCCGGGAAGACCCGATCAGTCTCGGAATCCCGGCTACAAGACATTTTGACAGTAATAAAACAAGTCCAGCAAAGCCGCCGGCGTCCGACACCCCGATAGTAGCCACAGATATCTCGTCTCGAGCCACGACCGGATGAGCTAAGCGTCACAGTACCGACGTAACCCAAGTTGCCAAGGGATGGTCCCGCACGATGCTCTAGTTTGGACCAACACTTAGACAAGCATTGGCCCGGGGGGGCTGAATAAAGATGACCCTTGGGTTAATTACTCCCAAGGGAAATATAGGTGGTGGTGAGGCAAATGGAAAAACCAATGTTGGGCCTTGCTGGAAAAGTCTTATTCAAAGCGAACTGTCAAGGGGGTCCCATAAATCACCCGACCGCGTTAGGGACGCAAAATCCGGGAACATAATACCGATATGAAGGAAACTAGGGCGGCAAGAGTGGAACAAAACACCAGGCATAAGGCCGAGCCTTCCACCCTTTACCAAGTATATAGGTGCATTAATTAAATAAGATATATTGTGATATCCCAACAAGTAAACATGTTCCAACAAGGAACAACATCTCCATGTTCCAACAAGGAACAAACTTCATCTTCACCTGCAACTAACAACACTATAAGAGGGGCTGAACAAAGCGGTAACATAGCCAAACAACGGTTTGCTAGGAAGGGTGCAAAAGGTTAGAGGTTCATGGCAATTTGGGAGGCTTGAGCAGCAAGTGATAGGTGGCGCAGCAAAGCGGTAGAACGAAGCAACTAGCACAGCAATGATAGTAGTGAGATCCAGGGTAGCGGTCATCTTGCCTGAAATCCCGCAAGGAAGAAGAACGAGTCCATGAAGAAGATGAAGCCACGAAGACGAACCAAGCGTGAGCGAACGAATCCTCACGATCGCAACTAAACAGAACTAACAAGAAGAAGCACACAACATAGTAAACACACCACATGAACATGACAAGATGCACAACAAACATGATGCATGACAAAGCTACATGAGGCTACTCATGGCAAGAGATGATGCAAACAAGAGCAACACATCAAGGCAAGTTTAAATGAGGCCGGAAACAACATATAACAATTCCGGTAAGTCCTCATATGCAAATTTCGAAATTGGTCCAGATCTGAATAAACCTTAAGTTCAAGTGGTTAAACAGCAAGTTAAGATGCACCACGATGATCTACACGAAATTCTAGTCAAGTTACATATAAAGTTCATTTAATTCGGAGCTACGGCCTAGAAGATATGAGCAAAACAAGTTAAACATGGCATTGATGCAAAATGCATACAAACGTCAAGAAAACACCTCAAAACAAGGATGCAACATGATAATATGAAACTACATGCAAAATCAAGCAAGTTTCATATAGAGCACACTCAAAACGGAGCAACGGTTCAACACATACACTCTATACAAGTTATGACAACAATCTGTCCAAAACAGCAACTAGGCATATTACAAGCACCAAAACAACAAGCTACAGGATCTCAACGAGAAAACAAAAGGCATGGGCATGATGTACAGGTAAAGCATTACAAAACATGAACACTGAGCTACCTCCGAAATGACTAGAACATGCTCAAAATGACATGGCAAGATTGCAAATAATAACAGTTTAGCATTGGCGTAAATAACATCAAAGTTGCAATGTTTAGAGCTATCAAATAACATGTTACAGGAACTTATCATGGCAAACAAAGGCATGGAATGAATCTAATCAAAGCATAGAACAAAAGTCCCTTACTGACCATAAGCCAAAAAGGACCACAAAATATGATGGCACCCATGTAAACAGGGCAAGTAATATTACAGATTTAAACAAGGCAGGAACAACAACAAGTAGGCATGTTGGTGAGCTTGAACCACTCACCACAGAGCAATACATGGCATGGCAAGGCAACTAACAGTAAGAATACATGGCATAGAAGCCATACATGGCAAGAACAACAACATAGCATGCAAGGATCAACCACAACAACCTTGGCAAAATTGAATAACATGTAAACAATCTGCCAGGAAACATTTTATAGCAAAAGTAGAGCTCGATTGACTCAAGCTATGGCACTCCATAATTGCAAACAAGGGCATGGATGGATAGAGCAAGACATGTTTAACAAAAAATCCTTACTGAAGTATCTCAAAATATACATGGAACTCTCTGTAGCATCAAGTTAACATGGCATAAAAATATCAGCAAAACAGGGCTGAAAACAGCAACATCAGGAAGCCTAGTTTGCATGCTTGTGCTAGTCACCACATAGATCACAAAAATACATGGCATACACCCCTGGAAAGATGGCATGACATATTACAAAACACATGTAGGACCCAAGTTCATAGGATGCACACATCAATCATGGCAAAAATGACAAAAGTGCATGTTATGTTAAGAAACAGAAACTAACATCACATAGCACTCTTCCAACAGCATTTCGGGCATCAAGATGAGCTCAACTGAAAATGATGCAATGAGATGAAGTGATGTACTCATCGAGACGAACATTTCGACATATTACACGCGCAAAACGGAGCACCGATGACAGAGTTATGATGCGATGAAAATGCAATAAAATATGCAACAATTTCGGGGACTTAGCAGTTTTTGGAGGGGGGGAGGAAAGTCAACCCGAAGCACGGAAAACGAGGCAGGCCGGATAGCTCGCCGGAGTTCGGAGATGGGGCCGGCGGCGGAGGAGCTCGGCGAGGTCCGGGGCCGGGGAGGCCGGATCCGGCGGAGGAGCGGCCGGACCAGGCGCTCCGGCGGAGGAGGCGCGGCAGCCGGAGCTCATGGGCGGCCGGGTGGCGCGCTCATGAGGCGCGACGCCGGGCGTTGAGGCGGCGGCGGCAACGGGCGCGGGCGGCGCTGCTGCTCGAGGCCGGCCGGCGCGCCTGCTGGAGGCGGATGGGCGGCGCGCCTGCTGGGTCGGCATGGCAGCGTGGCGGCGCCGGCGAGGGAGGCGGTGGTGGTGACCGGGGCGAGGCGGCGGTGGTGACGGGCGAGGCGGCGGCGGCGGAGGGGAGCCCGAGGCGACGGCAGCGACGGGCGAGGTGCCGGCGGCGCCGGCCTGCTGGTCGGCATGGCAGGCGCGGCCGACGCCGGGCGAGGGAGGCGGCAGTGACTGGCCGAGGCGGCGGCGGCGGCCGAGGGAGCCCGAGATGGCGGCGGCGACGGGCGAGGTGCCCGGCGGCGGCGGGCAAGATGGGCCTCATGGGCCCGATCCGGCCCGAGCGGGCAGCAGCGGTGGAGGCGGCACGGGCGACGTGGTGGCAGGCGATTCGTCGAGGGACGACGGGCGGACATGTCCGCCGCGGGACGGACGTGTCCGGCGGCGCAGAGGAGGGTGGAGCTAGGGTTTCGGGGGTTTGGACTGCGAAAATCTCGGGGAGAGCATATATATATAGGTAGAGGGAGCTAGGAGAGTCCAAATGAGGTGCGGATTTCGCCCACACGATCGTGATCGAACGATCGAGAGCATGGAGGGGAGTTTGCTGGGTTTTGGGCCACTTTGGAAGGGGTGTTGGGCTGCAACTCAAAAGAGGCTTTTGCGGTTACCCGGTTAACCGTTGGAGTACCAAATGACCTCCAAATGATCCGAAACTTGACAGGCGGTCTACCGGTGCTATACCAAGGCCGCTTGACAAACCTCGGTCCATTCCGAGACCGTATAACACCCGCACATGAAAAGAGGTAAAAGGGGGCGCCGGGGGACATAGGAGTGCCGGATTGCAAAACGGACAACGGGGAAAATGCTCGGATGCATGAGACGAACACGTATGCAAAATGAAATGCACATGATGACATGATATGAAATGCATATGATGACATGGAAAAGTGCAACACGCAAGAAGATGACATGGCAAAGACGGCGAATAACTGGAAGACACCTGGCGCATCGGATCCGGGGCGTTACAGGTTGCCAATCAAGCCTCCGCCGGCCATGCTCCAACGCATGGTCCCGGAGGGGAGGTGAATACAAAGCGTAAATCGGACGCTCCTCCGACGGAGGATGCCGACAGGCTGTCCGCCACCCGGTCTGAGGTGGAGAGCGCCATGAATCGCAGGCGTCGCCGGACAGTTCTTCGTGACGCGTGTTTCTCCCCAGAGGCGTTAAATGCCTTTAAAGCGGGAAACGCGCACCTCCGTGCCGCTCAAGATGGGTTAACCAGAGCCATGGAGCAGTATGTGAAAGACATACGGGTAAGTAATTTTGATAGTTATATATGCCCGTAGCCCCCGAGACTTAAAATAGTTGAAATAACTGATTTAAGGATCAATTATTATGCAGGGTCTTGCGGAGAAGAATACCCAGCTGTCCCAGGAGCTCCAAGAGTGCAAGGCCCAACTTGAAGCCGCACTGGCCGCCACAGGGGGAGCCACAGAGAGCCCCGCTGGTAAGACGTACTGTTAAAAGGTAATTATTTAGCAAAGTGTGGCGTGAACCTGTCAATAATATTGCAGAGGGCGCTGGACTAGATCCGGACAAGCAACAGCTACTGCGTCAGCTAAAGGCCGGCGAGAGGGTGCTTATGAAGGTGCAGCAGGAGAGAAACAAGCTCCAAGATGCCCACACCCAGCAAGGAGAAGAGCCGAAAGGTGTTCGGGCCCAGCTGTCTGGCTCCGTTAAGGAGAATCAGCGTCTTCGTCGCGGCATTTATAGTAAGTGCTTGAACGAATTCCTTTGAAAAGAAGAATTCGGCGAGGAAGACGATTGACAGAAATATGTCTTTAGGTGTGCTCACAGGTCGCCTTGCGGAGGAAATGCCTAGTCAACGGGTGACCAACTTCCCGAGCTAGTGCAATTGCGCGAACGTGTTCGGCAGGCTATGAGTGGCGTCGTTCATGCTTTATGGCCAGCCGTCTCCCTACCCGAGGGCCTTGGTGAGCTTGCTGAGAAGCTTCAGGGAGCACGGCGACGCCTCCGTTTGTGGAAGATATCGGCCTGCCGTCAGGGCGCCAGGGAGGCCTAGGCCATGGTGAAGGCACGCATACCAAGTCGACCCAAACCACATGGCCGAGGTCGGACTGCGGGGCCTGATGGGAAGGAGATCCTGTGAGTTGATGTACGGCCAAGTAGAACTGGCGCGAAATATTCCCAACAGGACTGTAAATTAGACAGCATGTTAGATGGGATTGAAGAGGAGAACAATCAGTCGGTTTGACGATGTAATTTGAAATGACATGTAAAATTCCTTCTAGCCGGATTGTAGATCGTTTGTCTTTGCGGACCGTTTCGCTTCAACCTCGGGACCCAACAGTCCGGAGTGTGTCCGAATACCCTTACAGTTATAAAAGAACCGAGGCATGCATGGAGACAAGGCGTCGGGGTCATAATTGCTTTATCAGAAAAGTGCCCAACTAGTTATGTTATATTTCATGGTTAGTAAGAAACGTCTTCCAGGGAGAATAGTTCCGTTAAGGGTTCCTTTCCCTGGGAGGCATGCCCTAAAGTGCAATGCCGGACTGCGAAAATAGCAGAAAAAGCATTTGGGTGCAGATAAATAAGTAAGTAATAAATCATCTTTCAAGTCACCGACCAATATTCTCTTAAGAATGCTAGCTTTCGGCTTCACCCGGTCGAGGTACACATCCGGTGACCCGCAAGAATAATAGCAGAGGTGCTCCTTTACCTCCTAGCCGAACAATCGGGAACGAGGGGTAAGCACAGAGCCAGCAACCCAGCTTGGCCAATACTTAAGTCATATCGATGCATATAATGGTGAATAAAAGGTACATGCGGAAGTATGACACATGTGTTGGGCATGAAGCCCGTATGAATAAGCTTCTGTTTAAAGAAGCCCCCAGGTATAATGAGTGCCAGGGGCACATCAAGTGTGTTCGAACAAAGCGCAAATCAGCCCATAAAAGGTGAAAAGAAAGTGGGAAGAAGGAGGAGGAGGAGAGACAGTAAAAAACAAGGAGTGGACGGGGGAGTGAGACGAACCCGGAGTCCGGCGTTAGGCGTAGAATCTTCGGAGACGGTCTGCGTTCCATGGGTTCGGCTCGAGTCGGTTGTCCGATGCATTACATAGACGGTACGCTCCGCCGGTCAGGACTTGGTCGATGATGAAGGGACCTTCCCACTTGGGCTTGAGTTTGTCCTTTTTCTTGTCCGGCAGGCGTAGAACAAGTTCGCCAACATTGTAAGTTTTGGCCCGTATTCTCGCTTTGATATCTTCGAGCCTGCTGCGATAAAATGCGGAATGAGCCTTTGCCACGCCCGCTCCTCCTCTAAAGCGCCCAAACTGTCCTGCCGATCTAGCTCGCTTCTCTTTCTTCGTATATGCGCTTACGAGGTGAGTCATGAATTATATCGCAGGCAGGACTGCCTCTGCGCCGTATACCATAAAAATGGTGTGAATCCGGTAGTTCGGTTTGGCGAGGTCCGCAGCCCCCAGAGTACGGAGTCGAGTTCCTCTACCCAAAGGCATGTTAGATTCCTTGAGGGACCGCACTAGTCAGGGTTTGATGCCGCCATGATTAGACCATTTGCTTGTCAACTTGACCGTTAGTTTGGGGTGATAGATCAAGCGTAATCGAGCTTAATGCCCATGTGTTTGCACCAGAGTTTAACCTCGTCGGCCGTGAAGTTCGTGCGTTGTCGCGATGATGCTGTGGGGATGCCAAACGGTGTACTACCCGGATATGAAGTCTATCACCGTCCGGATTCTGCCGTTTTAACGGCTTGGCCTCAATCCATTTGGTGAATTTGTCCACCATGACCAATAAGTATTTGTGCTTGTGGGTTCCCTTTAAGGGTCCGACCACGTCAAGCCCCTAGACCGCAAACGGCCAGGTAATGGGTATAGTTTTGAGGGCGGGGTGGTATATGGCTCGATTAGCAAAGAGCGGCAACCGACGATCGTTGGACTAAATCTGAGCATCCGCCCGGCTGTCGGCCAATAAAATCATGTACGGAAGGCCTTTCCTACAAGGGCCCGGCTGCAGCGTGGTGCCCGCCGAGTCCGGCGTGAATTTCAGCCAGAGATTTCTCCTTACTCTTCGGAGATACACCTTTGAAGGACTCGGTTGTGCTTTTCTTATAAAGCTCTCCTCATGGACCTTGTTGGCTTTAGATCGCCGAACTATGCAGCGGGCCTCATTTTGGTCTTCGGAAGTTCCCGCCGCATTAAGTAGGCTAGGAATGGTTCTGTCCACGGGCAATGACTGCCATTATTTCGTGAGTGAAGGTGTTATTTCGCTGGCTGAGCCGCCGATTGTGTCGTAATGGTCTGAGTTAGGTGATGCAGTGGCTCGGATTGTTATTTCCGGACTCCTCTTCCCATAATACGGATGGCTTAAAGAGCCGCTCCAGAAGATGTTAGGAGGGACGGCGTCTCGTTTCGCGCCGATGCGTGCTAACACGCCTGCTGCCTGGTTATTATCCGGGCTACATGATGGAATTCTAGTCCTTCAAACCGAGCTGTCATTTTAGGACGGTTGCTATGTAAGCTGCCATTTTGGATCTTTGGCGTCAAGTCTCCATTTACTTGGGATATTGCAAGGTTTGAATCCTCGCACCTCTAGGCGTTGAATGCCCATGGAGATTGCCATCCGGAGGCCATGTAGAAGGGCCTCGATTCGCTGCGTTGTTGGAGTCCATGTACATTATTTGAAGTACGTATTGATTGTGTCTCCGTTGGGGACGCCGGACGATGCCAGCCCCAAAGCCAGCCAACATTTTGGATCCGTCGAAATGCATGATCCAGTTGAGTACGCTGTACTCTTTAGGGAGTTCGCCGTCCATTCGGCGATGAAGTCAGCCGTAACTCGCGATTTTATAGCTCGCCGTGGTTTGTAGGTTATGTCAAATGGTAAGAGCTCGATAGCCCATTTTGCAATCCTGCCCGTTGCGTCGCGATTGTTTATAATATCATTGAGAGGTACTTCGGAGGCCACCGTTATTGAACACTCTTGAAAGTAGTGTCGCAGCTTCCGGGATGCCATGAACACCGCATACGCTATCTTTTGATAATGTGGGTACCGGGATTTGCATGGAGTTAGAACAGTGGATACGTAGTACACTGGTTTTTGAAGAGGGAATTTGTGCCCTTCTGTTTCTCGTTCAACGACGAGTACCGCGCTAACAACTTGATGTGTTGCTGCGATATATAATAACATAGGCTCGCCCAGGTTGGGCGCGGCCAAGACCGGATTTTTTGCCAGTATGGCTTTTATTTCTTCGAGTCCGGCTGTGGTAGCATCCGTCCATTCGAAATGTTCGGTGCGCCGGAGGAGGCGGTAGAGGGGCAGAGCCTTTTCTCCCAAACGGGAGATGAAGCGACTTAAGGCCGCTACGCATCCGGTTAGTTTTTGTATCTGCTTGAGGTCTTTTGGAATATCCAATTGTGACAGAGCTCGGATTTTGGCCGGGTTTGCTTCAATTCCTCGACCGGATACGATGAAGCCCAAGAGCTTTCCGGCTGGTACGCCGAAGACGCATTTTTCCGGATTGAGCTTAATGTCATATGCTCGGAGGTTGTCGAATGTCACCCTCAAGTCTTCTACTAGAGTTCCGACGTGTTTGGTCTTGACGACCACATCGTCTACGTATGCCTCTACTGTTTTGCCTATCTGGGTAGCCAGACATGTTTGAATCATGCGCCGATATGTTGCGCCGGCGTTTTTGAGTCCGAAGGGCATTGTGTTGAAGCGAATGGCCCATATGGAGTAATGAATGCCGCTATGGCCTGGTCTTTCTCCGCCATCTTGATTTGATGGTATCCGGAGTATCGCCGAGGAAGCACAATGAATCGTGCCCTGCGGTAGCATCGATGATTTGGTCGATGCGAGGGAGGGGGAAAGGGTCCTTTGGACAGGCCTTGTTAGGGTCTTTAAAATCGACGCAGAGGCGCCAGTATTTGTCCTTTTTTGGTACCATTACTAGATTGGCTAGCCAGTCCGGATGCTTTATATCTCTGATGAATCCGGTTTCTAAGAGTTTGGCTAGCTCTTCTCCCATTGCCTGTCTTTTGGGCTCGGAAAATCGCCGAAGAGCTTGTTTGATCGGCTTGAATCCTTTTAGGATATTTAGGCTGTGCTCGCCACCTGCGTGGGATTCTGGCATGTCCGAGGGATGCCGGCAAAATGTCCCAATTTTCCCGGCGGAATTATCGTAAGTCGGCCTCGACATCGGGACTTAATCGTGCCCCAATGGAGGCCGTCTTTGTGGGGTCCGTTGGATGGACCTGAAATTTGACTATCTCGCCTCGCTGGTTTAAAAGAGGTGGATTTGGACCTCTTATCGAGTATCACATCGTCCCTATCCACCGTGGAGCGCAGCGTGGCTAGTTCCTCTGCCGCTAGGGCTTCGGACAATGCCTCTAGGGCCGGTCGGCTGTCTTATTTTCAGCGGCAGTGCCGATCTGGATCATCAAGCGAGTGATTATCCCATTGGGTCCGGGCATTTTGAGCTTCATGTACCCGTAGTGGGGTATAGCTTGGAAGATTGTGAATGCCTCTCTCCCTAACAAAGCGTGATATCCGCTGCCGAATGGGGCCACTTGAAACGTGACCTCCTCGGACCTGTAATTGTCCGGTGAACCGAACACTACATCTAGTGTGATTTTTTGCTGCGCAGCGTACTTCTCGACTAGAGATTATCCCTCTGAAGGTTGTGCTGCTTCGCTCAATGCGGCTCCAGTCAATTTCCATTTTTTGAAGGGTTTCCTCATAGATGAGGTTTAATCCGCTGCCGCCATCCATGAGTACCTTAGTAAGACGAAAACCGTCTACTATTGGACTGAGGACCAATGCGGCTGGTGCTCTAGCTGTTCGAATTTAGGTTCGTCGCTGGCGTTGAAGGTGATAGCCGTGTCGCCCATGGATTTGTTGTTGCTACTTGGTAGACTTCGCGAGGTCATGGATTGTTCGCTTCGCATATTATTTGATGCGAAAGTCTCAAGACTGTTAATACCGTCTTGGTACTGCTGGGTTGGTTGCCGGGGCTAAAAAGCCTCGCCACTTTTGGCCACCTGCGGTGTATCCAACACGCCGAAGGCTGTGTGTTGGAGTGGCGCCCTCATGCTTTGTGGATTTTGCAGGTCCATTGAGCCAACCCTCTAGTGGTTCCGCACTTTAGGGGTTTTGGTTTTTGTATTCAACCCGGTTCTTGATAATGATGCACCCTTTTGTTTCGTACTAGGGATGTATTCAAATGGATTATCCCAAAATTTACTTTCGGTTTTCCAGCGCTCTCCATCGCACAAGACTTTTGTACTATGGTCGCCAAGTCAAGAAAGCGTGTAATTTCGCGACGACTTATGGCGTTTAGGATTCCCTTGTCCGTGCAATTATTGCAGAAAATTGGGATTGCGTCCTCCTCTCGGCAGTCCTTTATCCTATTCTTAAGCAGGAGGAATCTGGCCCAGTAATGATGTACTGTTTCAGAGGGCTCTTGCCGAATTCGAGAGAGATCGCTAATGTTTGGGTGGGCGGGTGGAACTAGATCCGGAACCCTGTCCAATTCAGGACTCAAGGGCTGAGAAGTTTCCGAACTTGGAAGTTTGGATTTTTGAGTGTTATCCAATGAGTCCAACCCGCCGCCTGACTTTAAGTTCAGGGCTTGGTCGACGTCCGTCCCTCTGCAGGAATCCGGACGCAACTAGTCTTTAAGATAAAAGAAGAACCGCCGCGTTGCTCCTCTATCACAGCAACATGACTGGTAGCCTGGGGAGAGTTGATCTCTCTCAGATCGGTTTTAGGCCCGATCCGGTCGTAGTCTGTGGCGACTCCCAGGGCAGCGATGCGATCCAAGAGCTCGTTTATGGAGGAGAGCTCGATCGAATCTAACTGTTTGGCAAGTTCCGAACTAACCTGGAGATTGGTTTCGATGACTCGAGAGGTCATCATCGGCGCGGTGGCCGGACTGGCGGTCATAAGAAAACCACCTAGCCGAAGAGTCTGGCCAACGGCCAAGGCTCCTTTGGCGATAGTATCGTCTCTAAAGACGAGATGAGGCATCCTACCTGACGGCGACGACACAGAGGAACTCTCAATGAAAGCACCAATGTCGGTGTCAAACCGCGGATCTCGGGTAGGGGGTCCCGAATCGCGTCTAGGTGGATGGTAACAGGAGACAAGGGACACGATGTTTTACCCAGGTTCGGGCCCTCTTGATGGAGGTAAAACCCTACGTCCTACTTGATTAATATTGATGATGTGTGTTACAAGAGTGGATCTACCACGAGATCAAAGAGGCTAAACCCTAGAAGCTATCCTATGGTATGATTGTTCTTCGTCCTACGGACTAAAACCCTCCGGTTTATATAGACACCGGATAGGGTTAGGGTTACACAGAGTCGGTTACAATGGTAGGAGATCTACATATCCGTATCGCCAAGCTTGCCTTCCACGCCAAGGAAAGTCCCATCCGGACACGGGACGAAGTCTTCAATCTTGTATCTTCATAGTCTTGGAGTCCGCCGATGATAATAGTTCGCTATCCGGACACCCCTAGTCCGAACTCCTCGCCGCGCCACCCTTGGCGCTGGCCAAGCTCTTCCCAGCGTCCGCATTCCTTCCTCCTCCTCGGCAGTAGCCCCGTCGCTGCGCCGGGCGCCTGCCGACCCTTCCTTCAGCAGCGCGGCCTGGAGCTCTTGACATTCATTGGTGTTGTGGGTGTGGAGGTCGTGGTACACGCATCTTGGCTGCCCTTGGAGGACTCGGGCTGGTCTCGCCACGCTTGGTGTCTGGTTCGGCCGCGAGTACGGCAGCCCCTTTGCGCTTCACGCCCTTGGCCTTGACTTCTTCTCTTGGGATCCGCGCAGGCAGCTCGAGGAGGAGAGGCGCCTCCTCAGCCTGGGCGCACTTGGTCGCCAAGTTGAACAGCTCGTGGAGGTGCACAGATCTTCATGCATCGCCAGCTCCTCCTTCATCTTGTAGTCGCAAGCGCCCGCCGGAGAAGGCGAGATGACGGCCTCCTCCGTTACCACGGGATCTTGAGGCGCGTTGTTGAAGCGCTGGATGTACTTTTGCAGGGTTTCCCCTAGCTGCTGCTTGATCCGGTGCATGTCGCTCACGGCGGGTGGCCGGTCGCGAGTACCCTGGAAGTTGGCGATGAAGCGGGTACGCATCTCGGCCCAGGAAGAGATCGTGCCTGGGGCCAGATTCAGGAGCCAAGTGCGGGCCCCATCCTTGAGCGCCATGGGAAACCAGTTCGCCATGACCTTTTCATCCCCGTTGGCAGCCTCGATGCCCAGCTCGTAGAGCTGGAGGAACTCCGTAGGGTCAACTGTGCCTTCGTAGCGAGGAGGCAGGTCTGGCTTGAACTTGGCGGGCCACGCGACGCTGTGCAGCTCGGTGGTGAAGGCGCGGCAGCCTGCCGTGGCCGCGGGGGGGCTCGGACGGCAGAGAGCTTGGTCTTGTGGGCCTCCTGCGCCGCTGGCCGGGGCAGCGCAGGTCTTGACGTCTTTGGAGTGGGGGCGCTCGGGCAGCTTCTTGCGGGCGAGGAACTTCTTGGCAGCTCTGCTCTTGCCGCTTGCCGGGCGCTGGCGGAATGGGTTCCGCCAGGACCGCGCGCTTTGGGGCTGTGGCGCCGTCTTGAGGAGGAGGCGGCCGAGGCACCCCGAGCTTCATCGCCAGCAGGGGCGGGTGCGGTGCAGCGAGACGGACGGCGCGGGTCGCCTCGCAGCGCGGACGAAGTTCGGCGACTTCGGTCGAGCCATTCTTCGCTGCCGACGGGCGTCGGCGCAGAGCTCGCGCAGAGCTGTTAGCGCAGCTCGCGCCTTCGGGCAGCCATGGCAGCAGCGAAGACGTGGCGAACCAGCGGGGTGAGCGGCGGCGGGCGGTGCGGCCCCGCCTCATGGACGGGTGCTGGGGCGACGCTTGCTGCTCGTTCCCCGCCGGGCCGGTGGCGGCGTTGACGGCAGGCGACGGGGAACGATGAGGACGCCCGCCGACGTGAGCCGTCTGGGCGACATGGGAGGCGAGGGCGGCTCGGCGCTCGGCGCGGGCCTGACGAGCGTCAGACATGGTTGCGGTTGTCGAGGAAGAACGAGGCGACGAAAGGAAAATTCCGGCGCACCCCTACCTGGCGCGCCAAATGTTGGATTTCGAGTTCCGGCAGACCCTTAAGGTTCGAACTCTGGGGTGCGCACGGAGATCCAACCCTCCACCGTCTCGTACGTCGCCGAATCGCAGGGACCTAAACTACTGAGAAGAACAACACAAGAGACACGAGATTTATACTAGTTCGGGCCACCGTTGTGGTGTAATACCCTACTCTAGTTTGTGTTGTGGTGGATTGCCTCTTGGGCTGATGAGGAACAGTACAGGGAAGAACAGCCTCGCGAGGGTCTGTTCTTGGTGGGTGTGGTGAACTGCTAGGTGGTGTCCTGTCGCTCTAGCTTGAGGATCGGGTCCCTCTCTCTCTCTCTCTTTCTGGATTCCAAATGTTGGATCCTTCCCCCTCCCCTACCATGGTGGCTAGCTCTACTTATATAGACGAAGGCCCTGGGCCTCTTCCCAAATATTGAGCGGGAAGGGCGCCAACAATTGGCCATTTTGAAGGGGAACAGCGGGTACATTTATCCTGACTAAAGTTGGTCCTCGCCGCCAAAGGCTCGTGATGACGCCGCTTGGGCTCCACGATGACCCCTTCCAGCCGCTGGGGCTGGTCTTGGTCTTGTTGCACCAAACGGATGCCTTTGCTTGATGCTCTCGCTGCGCTTGCTCCCTTTGCACCAAAGAGGAAAGGAGGACGCTGCTTGCTAGCTAGCGCCGATCGGGCGCCCTTGGTCGCCATGGCTTGCGTCACGGGCCCTCGCGAGGTACCCTGCCTTGAACTCTCCGCCTCCTCATGCGCCACTGACGAGGCCGTGCTCGAGGAAGCTCTGGTCGTCCCGCCTCATGAGGCTTGCCCCTCGCGAGGGTCTTGAGCTTGCGTTGATGAAGATGGGCTGTCCTGGGCCTCCGTTGAACCACGCCGCAGGCCGCAGGCAGGCAAGTCTGGGGACCCTCGTTCCCAGAATGCCGACACTATTGGAAGCTGCGCCGACACTATTGGACGTGGTCCTCACGGATGGCGGCAGTGACATAAACCAGATATATCAGGACACAATGCGCAGGATGGGGATAGACCCAAGCAAAATTTGCCATAGCAACACCTCCTTTAAAGGGGTAATGCCAGGCCCATATGCCCATTGTACGGGCTCCCTACTGCTAGAAGTTGTGTTCGGTTCATCCGACAACTTCCATCGCGAAAAGTTAGTCTTCCATGTCGCCCCATTTAAAAGTAGCCATCAAGCACTATTGGGACGCGAAGCTTTCGCCCGCTTTAACGCAATACCGCATTATGCATCTCTAACACTTAAAATGCCAGGTCCACGCGGCATCATCTCACTAAAAGGAAGTATTAAGTGTTACTCGAGAACGGAAGAACGTGAGACTGCCTTGACAGCCCCACACCTATCCGGCTCTGCCAGTCAGAGAACCTGAATAGGTCACTCAAACCCCAGACACGGCTAGACGAGTCCGGCGCCTACTAGCGACATACCCCCATACAAGGGGCTACATGCATGTATAATAAGAGACAATAAAGCTCAATTTTATTCACTTCTTCGAATCGTACTCTGTTTATTTAATATAAAGTACATCTTTCGCAGGAACCTTTTTCTTTTAAACTAAGTTCCTCTCTTTTACAGATGAACAACGTGCTACACCCGTCCAGGATACGGCACAACGGAGATACAGGTGCAGACGTGCAGTAGGGACCCGTTGCAAGGATTCTTTTCAGATTAAGACCCTGCGTAAACCTTTTTTACTATCTCTTGTTGATATACATCCCCCATTTTCTTACTATAACCAAGGAGGAGGCTGGCGTTTTGGCATTGGCCGCACCAGAATTTTTGCGCGTACCTCGACATCAGGGGCATAGGGCATTATTCTGCCCGTTTTTATAAAGACCGAATACCTTAGGGAGTGTTCGGAGTCTCGAGTTAGGCCTTATATGCATCAGCTCCAATCATGTCTTTGGTCAAATGTTGGGTTTGCTCGCTCCTGTTTTGCTGCCTTACGTTCCGTTTTATCGGCTAACGCGGCACCAAGAGAACTACTGCGGTTGTGCCCGGTTCGGTTGGGCGAGCACCTCGAGAGAGAAAGCCAAAACCGATCATCATGATATAGCGAGAGACTGGTCAACCACTCGATGACTCACGGAATGTTTAGAATTCCTCCCCATTAACGAAGGACCGGTTTTCGTCAGCACATACGCACTCGAATTGGGAGAGTGCGGTGCCCCTGTGGGCTATATAGTAGCCCCACCCTCGAACTCCTATGGCTAAGTGAAAGTGATAAAGCATTATATTCCGGTTGCCTAGTTAGCTCGCTACCACCTCCTTAACAGGACCAAGACGTTGGATTAAGTGTGAAAAAGCGCTTCTTTGCAAACACCCCGCACTATGTGCGTGGGGCTAAAGCCAAGGACTGCCATCTTTCAGTTATATATACATATACATCAACGGCCGCATGACAGGAGTAGTTTACTACTTGAACGCACAAGTATAAAAAGCTCTTATATTATATTGAAATATTGTTTTCACAAATCATACATGTCATTTAAACATGATATCCTTCGAGCACTGCGTCTCTATTAAATGAGCGCCCTGCAGGACTTCCTCAAAATAGTGCTCGGCAGGTACTCGGCTTCTGTCCGAATCTTGGGACGCAACATCGGTGGCCTTCATCTCCGCCCAGTATGTCTTGACACAGGCCAGAGCCATCCGTGCTCCCTCAATGCACGCCGACCGCTTCATTGCGTCGATACGCGGTACCGCACCAAGGAACTGCTGCATTAAGCCAAAATAACCCTTCGGCTGGGGTCCGCTTGGCCACAAATGAGTCATGACATGCTTCATGGCAAGTCCGGATAATCGATTCAGCTCGGCCCATTCAGCCAACCGATCGGTCAACGGAAGAGGACGCTCCGGACTATGGAATTGCAACCAATATAGCTCTTCCCTTCTGTGCCCCTTCTGGCCTCGGAAGTGCTCAATCGCGTCCGCAGCGCTCGCCGCTAAGTCCAGATAAGCATCCTCCGATCTCCACAACTTGTCCAACTGAGCATACTTTGGATCCGTATATGTCCTCCGCAGCAGAAACGGTTTTCCAGCCGCAATAGCCCCGGCCTGACTCAGCTCCTCCTTGGCAGCTCTCAAAGCCGAACGGGCATCCTTGGATTCGACGGCGACCTTTTTCAGGCCCTCTTGCTCCGCTTGACGTTCTTTTTCAAGAACCTCGCAGCGGTCGGTAGTATCCTTCAATTTTCTGGCCATATCGGCCATATCCTCTTTGCTTCGGCAGTGAGCCGCCCGTTCGGCTTCTAGCTCTTCGGCCGCCCTTAAAGCGACCGCATTACTATTTCTGGCTTGCTCTTTCGCTCGGGCGAGTTCCGCCCACAGCTCCTCCACAGCAGCGGCACCATCTGCATTAAGCATACAAGTAGTAAGGCATGGGCGTCAAGCTCCCTTACCAGGTGTCTGCGTAGAAGTCGCATACCTTGTGACTCGTCAAACCGTTTATTGACCAGCGCGATGTCCGCATCCGCCTCGTCAAGTTGCCGCTTTAGTTCGGCATATTCATCAGTCCGGCTGGCCACCGGACGCCCCGCCACCTATTTAGGAGCAGCGATATGTTATAACTGAGATTATGATCCTCGGCACGCTGTCAATTTTGACAACATACCGAGTCTCAGGGGCTACTATCTATACAGGGCGCATTCTATATGCATAACTGTCAGAAGGTACATTATTTTTGTGTACCTCGAACCCCGTCAGTAAGCTTCTGACGGCTTCATGCAATCCGCTCTCCGTGGATGCAATTCTTTCGATCACCGTACCCATTAGCACACGGTGATCCTCTGAGATAGCCGCTCGCCCGAGCAGATCCTTCAGCTCCTCCGATCAAGACACCACTTGGCGCGGACCTTCCGCCCCGCCGGACTTGGGAAACCTCCGCGACGACACCTCGTGGTCGTCCGCCTGCATGAGGGTGCGACAGGTGGAGGCGTTTCGCTCTCCATCATCTCCGGAAGAAGATCCCCCGAAGACGAGCTCTGTTGAGAAGGGCTGAGATCCGAACTACAAGGTACAATTTCGGTTATCTTTAGAAATAGATGCAGGGATGTTCCTTATTTACAAGACCCCTTCCTTTTTACTTACGGCTCGCTGGAGGGATGATCCCCTTGGGGAAACAGTGCGGCTGGGTTGCTTCCCAACACCGGACTCTCTGACGAAGATTTCTTTCCTCTCTTTGAGGCCTTGACCTCCGGATCTTCCGAAGCGGTCCTCTTCTCTCCTTGGAGGGTGGGACTTTCGATCCCTCCTTCCTCAGAAGCCTCCTTCGTGGAGGCAGTTGCTTCCCTGCTCCCCCCTTCGCCTTCTTTAAAAGGCGCGGCCTTCAACATCTTGGTCAGCATGGGATCCGACGTGGTCTCTGGGAGGGGAGCCGGACACCTTATTAACTTTGCCTTGGCTATCCACTCCTGTTCAAGAAACGGCTCCTTTAAAGGGCATACATATGATAAATGAATGAACAGCCTGTCCGGTTACAGGACTACTTACTTGAGTATCTGGGCGATTGCAACTTAGTCCTGCGTCCTCAGTTAGGTCCGGACACTTCTCTTGTGATCCGAAGAACAGTTTATACATCTCCACGGGCGTCGTGCCCATAAAATTTTGGAGAGCTCATGGTCCCTCCGGATTAAATTCCCACAGGCGGAGGGGGCGACGTTTCAGGGCAGAAGGCGTCGGATCAACATAACCTGCGCCACTGCAACCAGATTGATCTCTCTTTCTTGGAGGTCTCGAATGCCTTGCAGCAAAGGAACGTCCTTGGACGGCCCCCAGTCGAGCCCCTTGTTGACCCATAAGGCCAGCCGCTGTGGTGGACCTGAGCGGAAGGCGGGGAGCGCCACCCATTTGGTGCCCCTGGGAGCGGTGATATAAAACCACTCCCGTTGCCACAAACCAAGCTCCTCTTGAAAAGAGCCCTCAGGCCACGGAGCATCAGCACATTTGCTTATGACCTCCCCTCCGCACTCTGCTTGTTGCTCCCCGATCATCTTCGGCTCCACCTTGAATGTCTTGAGCCACAATCCAAAGTGAGGGGTAATATGGAGGAAGGCCTCACATACGACAATGAATGACGAGATATGGAGGATGGACTCCGGATGCAAGTCATGGAAATCCAGTCCATAATAAAACATGAGCCCCCGCACAAAGGGATCCATCGGGAAGCCTAAACCCCGAAGGAAGTAAGACACGAACACCACGTTCTCACCGGGCTCGCGAGTGGGAATGACCTGCCCTGGAGCAGACAGCCTATGCGAGATCTCGCCGGTTAGATACCTGGCATCTCGCAGCTTTAGCACATCTTCTTCTGCGACGGAGGAAGACATCCATGGGCCGTGCTGGTCGGAGCCGGACATCGTCGAAGGTCCGAAGCGCTTAAATCTGAAGCTCTGGGTGTTAGAACTCGAAGCGCGAGGCGAACTCGATGGAGGGTGTAAAAATAAGAGGGCCTTGATCTCATTATAAAGAGGTTGAATACCAAGAGCCCTCCCCGTGGTCGATTAGGACTCGCCTTTGATAGAGGAGGCGTGCCGACGGGCACGGTTGGGTTACCCACGTCTGTATTGATGGGAATCCCAGAATAAGGGGGCACGGTCTATGCTTTGATAAGACATGCCAAGGAAACCGCCTCGCTAAACGCACTGAGGTGGAACAGTAAAAAACGATTCATATAAAGGCCTGGCCGCGGTGTGATGTCACGCCGCGGAATACGTCAGCAGATCTGTGCAAAAGTTATTCTCTCTACGGTGGTATGTGGAACTTGTTTTGCAGAGCCGGACACTATCCTTGTGTTCAAAACCTTCTATGAAGTATTCGGAGGAGGAACCCTCCTTGCAATACCGAAGACAATATGCTACCGGACTCGTCGTCATTGAAGCCTGGTTCAGGGAGCTACTTGAGGAGTCTGGACTAGGGGTGTCCGGATAGCGAACTATCATCACGGCCGGACTCCAAGACTATGAAGATACAAGATTGAAGACTTACGTCCCGTGTCCGGATGGGACTTTCCTTGGCGTGGAAGGCAAGCTTGGTGATACGGATATGTAGATCTCCTACCATTGTAACCGACTGTGTAACCCTAACCAATCTGGTGTCTATATAAACGGAGGGTTTTAGTCCGTAGGACGAACAACAATCATACCATAGGCTAGCTTCTAGGGTTTAGCCTCCTTGATCTCATGGTAGATCTACTCTTGTACTACCCATATCATCAATATTAATCAAGCAGGAGTAGGGTATTACCTCCATCGAGAGGGCCCGAACCTCGGTAAAAACATCGTGTCCCTTGTCTCCTGTTACCATCCGCCTAGACGCACAGTTCGGGACCCCCTACCCGAGATCCGCCGGTTTTGACACCGACAGGGTGCCTTGGGCATCCCATGCTTAGGCTCTTGCCACTCCTTATTCCATAGTCCATCGAATCTTTACCCAAAACTTGAAAACTTCACAACACAAAACTTAACAGAAAACTCGTGAGCTCCGTTAGCGAAAGAAAACAAAACACCACTTCAAGGTACTGTAATGAACTCATTCTTTATTTATATTGGTGTTAAACCTACTGTATTCCAACTTTTCTATGATTTATAAACTATTTTACTAGCCATAGATTCATCAAAATAAGCAAGCAACACAATGAAAACAGAATCTGTCAAAAATAGAACTGTCTGTGGTAATCTGTATCAAACGTATACTTATGGAACTCCAAAAATTCTAAAATAAATTGGCGGACCTGAGGAATTTGTCTAGTAATCATTTTCAAAAATAATCAACTAAATATCACTCTCCATTAAAAAGTTGAAGCTAATCTCATGAGCGCTAAAGTTTCTGTTTTTTACAGCATGATCATAAAGACTTCACCCAAGTCTTCCCAAAGGTTCTACTTGGCACAAACTCTAATTAAAACATAAAACCACATCTAAACAGAAGCTAAATGTATTATTTACTAGAACCAAAAAGCAAAAAACTAAAATAAAATTGGGTTGCCTCCCAACAAGCGCTATCGTTTAACGCCCCTAGCTAGGCATGATGATTTCAATGATGCTCACATAAAAGATAAGAATTGAAACATAAAGAGAGCATCATGAAGAATATGACTAGCACATTTAAGTCTAACCCACTTCCTATTCATAGGGATTTTGTGAGCAAACAACTTATGTTAACAAGAATCAACTTGCATAAGAAGGCAAAACAAGCATAACTTCAAAATTTTAAGCACATAGAGAGGAAACTTGATATTATTGCAATTCCTACAAGCATATATTCCTCCCTCATAATAATTTTCAGTAGCATCATGAATGAATTCAACAATATAACCAGCACCTAAAGCATTCTTTTCATGATCTACAAACATAGAAAATTTACTACTCTCGACATAAGCAAAATTCTTCTTATTCGGAATAGTGGGAGTATCATAAGAGACTTGAATACTACAAATTGTTTCCATATTAAAAGAGTAATGTTCAGAAAAAGAGTAATCATAATCATGACAAGTTTTATAAATATAATCATCAATACTTTTTATAGCATAAGTTTCATCACAATAATCATCATAAGTAGCAACTTTGTTCTCATCTTATTGTGATAATTATGAAAGTGGAATTGAAACCTCTTCCGAAATAGTGGATACATCACTAAATAAAGTCATGACCTCTCCAAATCCACTTTCATAATTATCACAATAAGATTCAACATCCTCCAATATTGTGGGATCACTACTTCCTAAAGTTGACACTCTTCCAAACCCACTTTCATAAATATAATCATCATAGGTAAAAGGCATGCTATCATCATAACAACTTTGCATATCAAAACTTGAGAGGCTAAAAATATCATCTTCATTAAACGTAGCATCCCCAAGCTTGGGACAAACATTAATTGCAGCAAATATATTCTCAAATATGTCATCCTCATTAAACATAGCTTCCCCAAGCTTGGGCCTTTTTGTATCATAAGCATAATCACTCTCATCATTAATAGTATGGATAGCACCAATAGTATAGCAAACATTATTATCATATTCTTCCAAGCAAGTGCCAAAAAGATTTTCAAGATCATAAGGAGTATCATTATATTCCCAACAATAATCATCACAACAAGCAATAGGCATAACGAGATCATCATCAAGTGCACCATCTTCCATAATTATTTTTTGATTCATTTTCATGAGGCACAACAATAATAGGAGCAACATTACTTGGGAGGGATACCTTTTTACCTCTCTTCCTTTTTCTTTTCTTCTTCTTCACCACATCATGTGTGGGTTCAATCCTCTTTTTGGAGCTCCTTATTAATGAGATTGGTTGGATAGAATACTCCTCCTCGTTACCTGATTCATCATAAGAAATAATAGGAGGATATTGGGAAGTCTCTTCCCTTTCATTAGTATTCTCTTCATCTTCTATTTGTTTTCTTTTCTTTATGTAATTGGCAATATAAGTATTTTCAATGCAATTCACTGCACAATACATATAAATTTTCTCTAGATCAAAATGAAGAACTTTATCAAGGGCAAATTTTGGAATATCCTTAGTTATACGTTTAATTTCTTCATAATCCAAGAGAAAACTAAGTTCATTATGATGTGCAAGGGAAATCAAGTCATCACAATTTTTGGACACGATACGATCATGAAACAATTTGCATTGGGTACTGAAATGATCACGTTCATTGCAAAGTTCACAAGTATGGCTAATAAAGTTTAAATTTTCAGCACACGCATCTAACTTTCTTGCAACCATTTAGTTTCTAAATGCTTATGCCTCTTGCAATATCTATCTTCCCTATTTGGTGTGTACTTGCAAACCCAATGCACTCCACAAAAATTGACATGTTTATAGGAGACATTTTCATCATAACTAGTGCAATCATCATTAGTATTATGGATATTCAAGGAGTTCATACTAACAACATTGCAATCATGCTCATCATTCAAAGATTTAGTGCCAAACATTTTAATACATTCTTCTTCTAACACTTTGGCACAATTTTCCTTTCCATCATACTCATGAAAGACATTAAAAAGACGAAGCGTATGAGACAAACTCAATTCCTTTTTTTTGTAGTTTTCTTTTATAAACTAAACTAGTGCTAAAACAAGAAACAAAAAGATTCGATTGCAAGATCTAAAGATATACCTTCAAGCACTCACCTCCCCGGCAATGGCGCCAGAAACTGCATGATGTCTACTACGCAACCTTCTCCTTGTAGACGTTGTTAGGCCTCCAAGTGCAGAGGTTTGTAGGACACTAGCAAATTTCCCTCAAGTGGATGACCTAAGGTTTATCAAACCGTGGGAGGCGTAGGATGAAGATGGTCTCTCTCAAGCAACCCTGCGACCAAATAACAAAGAGTCTCTTGTGTCCCCAACACACCCAATACAATGGTAAATTGTATAGGTGCACTAGTACGGCGAAGAGATGGTGATACAAGTGCAATATGGATGGTATATATAGGTTTTTGTAATCTGAAAATATAAAAACAGCAAGGTAACAAGCGGTAAAAGTGAGCGTAAACGGTATTGCAATGCGTTGAAACTAGGCCTAGGGTTCATACTTTCACTAGTGCAAGTTCTCTCAACAATAATAACATAATTGGATCATATAACTATCCCTCAACATGCAACAAAGAGTCACTCCAAAGTCACTAATAGCGCAGAACAAACGAAGAGATTATGGTAGGGTATGAAACCACCTCGAAGTTATTCTTTCCAATCAATCCGTTGGGCTATACCTATAAGTGTCACAAACAGCCCTAGAGTTCGTACTAGAATAACACCTTAAGACACAAATCAACCAAAACCCTAATGTCACCTAGATACTCCAATGTCACCTCAAGTATTCGTGGGTATGATTATATGATATGCATCACACAATCTCAAATTCATCTATTCAACCAACACATAGAACCTCAAAGAGTGCCCAAAAGTTTCTACCGGAGAATAACGACGAAAACGTGTGCCAACCCCTATGCATAGGTTCATGGGCGGAAACCGCAAGTGATCACCAAAACATACATCAAGTGAATCACATGATATCCCATTGTCACCACAGATACGCACGGCAAGACATACATCAAGTGTTCTCAAATCATTAAAGACTCAATTCGATAAGATTACTTCAAAGGGAAAACTCAATCCATTACAAGAGAGTAGAGGGGGAGAAGCAACATAAGATCCAACTATAATAGCAAAGCTCGCGATACATCAAGATCGTGCCAAATCAAGAACACGAGAGAGAGAGAGAGAGAGAGATCAAAGACATAGCTACTGGTACATACCCTCAGCCCCGAGGGTGAACTACTCCCTCCTCGTCATGGAGAGCGCCGGGATGATGAAGATGGCCACCGGTGAGGGTTCCCCCCTCCGGCAGGGTGCCGGAACAGGGTCCCGATTGGTTTTTGGTGGCTATAGAGGCTTGCGGCAGCAGAACTCCCGATCTATTCTCCGTTCTGGAAGTTTTAGGGTACGTGGAGTTATATAGGCGGAAGAAGCATGTCAGGGGAGCCATGAGGGCTCCACGAGGTAGGAGGCGCGCCCTAGGGGGTGGGCGCGCCCCCACCCTCGTGGCTTCCTCGTTCCTTCCTTGACGTGGGGTCCAAGTCCATCCGGTAGCTTTCCTTCCAGAAATAACTTCTCCAGTTGATTTCGTTCCGTTTTGACTCCGTTTGATATTCCTTTTCTTCGAAATACTGAAATAGGCAAAAAAACAGCAAATCTCGGCTGGGCCTCCGGTTAATAGGCTAGTCCCAAAAGTAATATAAAAGTGGAAAATAAAGCCCAATATTGCCCAAAACAGTAGATAATATAGCATGGAGCAATCAAAAAATATAGATACGTTGGAGACGTATCAATTGCCTCTTGGGCTGATGATGAAAGGTACAAGGGGAAGAACAGCCTCCTGAGGTTGAGGTGTTCTTGTGCTCTACCAACTAGTGGGTGCAAGGATGGAGTGGATCCAGTCCAAGATGATCTGCCCTACTGTGGTGGCTGGTTCTACTTATATAGGCCCTGTTCCTCTCCCCAAATACTGAGCGGGAAGGGAGCCAACAACTTCCAATTCGAAGGGGGACAGCTAGTACAACTTATCCTGACAAAAGCGGTCTTCGCCTGCGGAAAGCTATGGTGGTGACGCCGTCTCGGGCTCCATGGTGACCTCCGTCCTACCGTCCGGCTGGTCTTGGTCTCGTTGCACCGATATGGAAACCTTTTCCTAATGCCTCGGTACTCCACGCCTGCACTGGCCTCCCTAGCACCAAAGAGGAAACTAGGACGTTGCGTGCGCTGGGATCTTGATTGTCATGGCTTACGTTACGAGAGCCTCGCGAGGTTTGCCCTGCCTTGATATCTCCGCTCCTCTGAGGCAGCCTAGTGAGGCCGCTCCTAAGGAGGTCTTGCGTCGTCCTCTTCGCGAGGCTTGGCCCCTCGCGAGGGTCTTGGATGCCTTGTTGATGAAGATGGGCCGTACAGGCCTGCAGCACAGCCACGCCGTGGGCCGCAGGCAGGCTAGTCTGGGGACCCCCGTTCCTAGAACGCCGACAGTAGCCCCCGGGCCCAAGGTGCGCTCGGGCTTGGCTTCGAGGCGGAGCCAAAGGTCAAGCGCGGAGCGCTGCGGGCCCCAAAAGCCTGCGGCCTTGGTCGACGCGTGGCGGTTGATTGGACGTGGGCGTCTCCACTTCCCCATGCTGCCTTTGTATTTGCCTGGCTATGCGGCCCCCGCAACCTACACAATTATTCATCCATCGCCCACGCCTGGCTTTCCCAATCTCTCTGCTTTCTCGAGACTCTGCTCCTCCCCCCATTCTGATCTGCGCCTTGCCTGCTTCTTCGCCCTGACGCCGGAACGAGTAGACAAGGGGAAGAAGCCCCTGCCTTTGCCAAGTGCGCCTTCGGCCTTCGAGCCTGCGCTCGGCCGATCCTTGGTGCTCAACGACGAGGCCATGGACAAGGTGCGCCCAATGCTCGCTTCCAGCTTCAACGAGTGGGGCAGACAGTGGCTTGGCCTGCGTCTCGCGCTCGCATCGCTCGGGCAGCCACCGAGATCCCAATCTTAATTGATGCGCTTTGGGCTGGCCTGATTCCTCCATTCTCCGCCTTCTTCAACGCGGTGCTTGAGCATTATCAGATCCACATGCTGCATCTCGACCCTCAATCTGTGACTCTTCTCGCCGTCTTCGCCTTTGTGTGCGAAGCCATGGTGGGCATCGCTCCTTCTGTGGCCCTCTTCCGCCATTTCTCCTTGCACCTGACTGACCCTCGGCAGAGCTTGGGGTGCGTGAGCTTCCAGGCCGTGGCCGCGACAGCGGGCGCGGGGATAGACTTTGAGCTTCCTCCATCTACGAGCGAGTTTCGGACACGATGGGTGTTTGTCGACGCCGGTGTGCTCACCCCTCTGCTTCGTGCTCCGCCAGGGCCTGCCGTTCCCAACTCCAGTTGGGGCCACCAGAGGTTCGCGAGCCCCGTCTCCTTCCCGTCTGGCTCAGGCTGAGGAGGTTGAAGGACCGCAGCGTGACTGCGCCTATGGTGGTGAAGGAGTTCGTCAAGCACCGAGTTGCTCCACTTCAGTGCCATTCCCGCCCGATGTGGGCCTTGCTCAGCAGTCAGGACCATATGAGGTTTCAGGAGGAGGGGCTTCCTCTTAATACGCGGAAAACAGTGCTTGCGGTCCTGACGGGTGCCCCTCTGCCGGACGACATGTCCAGGAAGAGCTGTCTGCTGTACCGCTGCGAGAACAACGCTGAATTTGCCGAAAGCATGCCCTCCTTTGATGAGTGGGGGCTGCGCCCGATCGGCCTGGTGGGGCTCCGCGAGAACCCCGTTGACGTGGTTTCCTTCCTCGCTGCCGGTTCCGCGCTCGCCCCAAGTGTTGGCGCAGGGGGTAGGCTCTGACCGAGGTCGGCAGCTTGAGTGCTGAGGAGCTGATGCCGCCTGGGGATCCTGGGGCGCCGTCCTCGGGACCTCGCGATTCCTCCTTGGGGGCGTCGGTCACTAAGGCGGCGCAGCATGCGGCTCCCGAGGTCAAAGCCCCGGAAGCCTCGGGAGGTCATGGTGAGACGGCACCCAACTGTTCACCGTAGCCGGGCACCCCTGAAGTTGTCCCTCCAAGCTCTTCCTTGACCTCTCCCCACGCTGGCCGCCACGTCCAGCGCTTCGGTCGGCTTTGCGTGGACTTCGAGGAGCTCCGCAAGAGGAAAGGATCCCCGAGCGGCAACAGCATCTTCGGTCCGCTGAAGCGAAGGAAGTACATCGCTGTTGACGTGTAACTACCGTACCATTATGGCTTCTTGTGTGCTGTTTCCATCTCCTGACTTTAGTTCTTCATGGCTACTTCCGTCGAGGCTGCTGCGCCTCTTGAGAAACGGCCTCCTCTTTCTTCGACTCCCCTATTGACTTTGAGCGCTCCGAGTCTGCTTGCTGCCCCTGGAGCAGGGTTGGTTGAAGGGGCGCACTTGCCTTCATGGCGCGCTGATCCTGCGATCTCGTCGTTCCTCCCCCACGACTTGGCATGGAGCTTGGCGGGCGTGCCCAGGACCCCTCCTCCGGTCATGGACAATAGCTGGTTAGCTTCAGTCTTCGGTTCCTCTTCAAGCAGCGGGCCCCGACCGGTTAGGGCCCCACGCGAGGACTGGCTGGTGCCTAGGGCAGCACCAGCCCCCAGCGCCCTACCGAGAGGCAGTGCGCCGCTTGATGTCCCACCTGCAGCCCCCGAGGTGGAGGACGAGGTGGGCCGCGCGTTAGAGTCTGAGCATGGGCGAAGAGTCGCTCTCCATGAGCTCTTCCAAGAGGCGATGGGCGCGATGAGCCGACTTGGTGAAGAACTCGCGGGTGTCGACTCGCGTCTTGAGGCTGAAGGTATTCGGCTAGCGGAGGAGTGGCGTAAGCTGAGGGTGGCCGTCAACCTGGGCCGCTACCAGCGTGATCTTCACAATGCGAAGGCCGAGGTGTCCCTCAAGGTTTCCCGCGAAGTTTGCTCCCGAGCCTTGGAGGAGGCTCGTGAGGCCGACCGCCGCCGCGAGTCTGTGGAGAAGCGCGCGTGGGAGCTCCAGGCCTGGAGTGCGTCCCTCGAGCGGCAGGTGGAGGCACGTAGAGCCGCCCTTGCGTCGCTGAGGGGGACGCCCGCCGAGGAAGAAAGGTCTGAAGCGCGAGGAGGCGTTGGCCCTGGAAGCCGTTGAGCGCAGCCTCGAGCTCGAGCAGTTGGAGACGAGGGAATGCCAAGTTGCCCAGGCAGAGGATGTCGTTGCGGCTCGCGAGGCCAGGTTCCAGGAGGAGGTCAACCGCCGGGTGGCCGAGGTTCGCGTGGATCTTGAAGGTCGGAGCAACCTGCAGCTGAAGCGCGGGGACTGAGGCCGCGGGCAGGACCGCCCCCCTCAGGCCCAGGCTAGACGAGGCGGAGAGGTGTGGGGAGGCCACGGCTACCGCCCTGGTCACGGCGTAGGCGGACTCGGCATCCGCCCGTGCCGAGCTGCTTTCGCTTCGGAAACGGGTTGATGACGCCGAGGCCGTCGCGCGGCAGAACAGGGAGGAAGTGCTTCAAAGGCGGACGCTGGAGCGCGAGCACGCCCCCATGCTTCAGGACCTCCGGAACAGGGCTAACACTGCCCTGGGCTTCATCTGCGATGAGAATGCACCACACCCCCACTCGAATGACTACGCCAGTCACCTGATCTTCTTCACCAACGTGGTGACACGCCTGGAAGCCCGGTATGACAGGGCTTGCCAGCTTGTGGAAGAGAGAAGTCACGGCATGCTCGAGCGCGCGTTCTCTCGTGTCTTCAGCCATCTCTAGAACACCTTCCCCGATGTCGACTTCGACGCCGCCATTGCCCCCGTACCACATGCCATCTGGGGTGACCTGGCGCGATGGGTGGAGGACAACGTGGATGCGCTGGTCAGAGCCTTTGCTTCCGACGACGACGCGGCGGTGGTCGTCGCGGACGAAGGCGACGTGGTTGACGACGGCGACGGAGGCGTCGCCGAGGGCGGCGACAGTGACAGCGAAGACGATGATGACGCGAGTGACGCATCCGAGGGCGATGTAGTGAGTGACATATCTGGCTGATCCCATGTTCTCCTGTCGTTTTATCCTGTACTCAAAAACTTGGGCATGGTGCCTAAAGATTGTGAGAGCATTTTGAGAGGGGGAGCCCCTCATGCAAGCAGACCGATGCCTTTATTCTTTTGTGCCGAGCTGAATGTGTACCTCTATGAATTCATGAGTCTGGTAGCGGGTTTGCCGCATCAGCTTGCCTTGGTCGTGGTGCGCCTCGAATGGAATCGTGGGGTCTTGAGCTCCTGAGGAATTCTTGAAGGGTCCGCGGACTCGCCCGAGCGGGCTTCGCGAGGGTTAGATGCTGATAGTGGTATCGACGCACGTGCTACATGCACCGTGCCCAGCCCCGCTCGCGAGGGGCCCATGAGGGGGAGGCGATGATCGGGCGCTTCGTGACAAAGCAAGAACGAGACAGCAAGAAGTCGCTCGATCGAGAAAAGACACCCCCCGCACGTATCAATGAAAATTCGACTTCAACTTAAATCCAAATCCAGAAAGCAAGGCTACGGAAGAAGAGATCCAAAGCAAATGGCCGCGTCCGGCGCCTAGTCTAGTCTTCTGGTCTTTGAGTCTTCTCACCAGCGCGGAGCTAAGTGCTGCCACTAGGCGTGGGAGGGAGCCCCAGGGCCTGAGGCCAACACACCTCTGAGACTCTGGGGCGTGTACAGCCCCACTCATTATTACGTGAGAGTGTCACGGGCGGCGAGCTTCACAGGCACTAGGCCTTCTTCACAGGAACCGGTCTTGCTTCATATCACCAGACGAGGGCGCCGCCTTGCGCCACCCTCAACCACCTTTGAGCCAACCGGCAGCCAGGACGACGCAAAGTGGGGAAAGGGGATGCCAGCGGCGCCCTCGGCGACCACGGGTCCTCTGCCGGGGGAAGGCTCATCGACGCCTCCCCGGTAGAGGGCCTACCTTCGGGTGTCGCCTGGCTTCGCGCGACGTGGGGAGGGGCCCTGCTCCTGGCTCCCTCCATGCAGCCCCCGGCGTGTTTCCCCTGGCGGAAGGGGTGTTACTGCGCCGGGGTCGTCTCCCGAGGCTATGACCTGGTTCACTGGCAGCCCATGGTTAGCGTAAGCTCGCTCCTGAGAGATTAGCGGTACCTTCTAGCTGTTGTTGCAGGCGCGGTTGTTGCGGTTCCCCATCGGTTCCTGAAAGGCTTCAACTTCTAGCGCCATGGTCATCCTCCAGCGCATACTCCTGATCCATCATGCGGGGCACATAGGCTTCCGGGGCTGTTACCCCGAACACCTCGCTGTAGTGCCCCACACTCCACGTTACCCAGTCCAACACGGCATCCTGAGGATGGTGGCGCGACATCTCACCGAGACAATGGGGGGGCGACGCTTGCGCCCATGCTTGCCGCAGGCGGCACGAGGGCGGCGGGGCCCTCGGCACCGCCGACCGTGCTGGTGTTGACGAAGCCCCCAGGCACACCTGAGGGCGTGTGGTTGTGGCGAGGTACGCCGTGAGATCCCGTAGTGGCCTGAGAAGGAAGCTGATAGCAGAAGGGCGGTGCTCCTGATGCCGCCGCATCCAGCAGCTCGGCGACACGTTCCAGCAGTGCATTCCGGCCGCTCTCCATCAGCCGGCACCTCAGCAGCTCTCGTGCCACCGTGAACACGGCCCACATGTTCACCTGCTCCCGCCGTGTGTGCGGCGCCATTGCTGCGACGTGGCTTGCGGCCCTTGCGGCGGCCCGTGCTTGTCGTGGGGCGAGGGCAGACGGCATCCCGCCACGCAGGCCACGCCCCGCTGTGTTAGGCGGAGCTCGGGCCCCTTGGGGCACGGGGCTGAGGTCTTCATGGGCAGGTGGCGCCGCCCGGGCCGGCCAGGCTGCCCAGCGGTCGGAGTCAGCCCTTGGGTCGCCAGACATCGTGGCCGGGGAGCGTCGACAGGTCGATTGGTGGAGAAGAAGCTCCGGCGCACCCCTACCTGGCGCGCCAAATGTCAGATCACGGGTTCCGGCAAAATCCTCAAGGTTCGAACACTTGGGTGCGCGCGGAGATTTCCTCCCTACCAATCTACGCCCTAGCTTGCTAAGATCTCGCGGACGAACTCGACGAACTCACAACACAAAGACACAAGATTTATACCCGGGTGGTAATTTATTCGAAGATCATAATCCTTGACCAACTCAAGCCATCTTCGTTGATGGAGATTTAAATCCGGCTGAGTAAATATATACTTGAGACTTTTGTGATCGGTAAAAATTTGGCACCTCTTCCCGATGAGGTAGTGACTCCAAATTTTTGGAGCATGAACCACCGCGGCGGATTCCAAATCATGAGTAGGATAATTTCCCTCGTGGGGTCATAGCTGTCGCGATGCATATGCTACTACCTTGCCGTCTTGCATAAGTACGCATCCAAGTCCTTGTCTGGAGGCGTCACAGTACACATCAAAACTGCGGTAGATATCTGGAAGAGTCAATACAGGTGCGCTCGTCAGCCATATCTTTAGCTCATTGAAACTTTTATCACAGTCCTCAGTCCATTCAAACTTCTTATCCTTTTTGAGCAGCTCTGGCATGGGTTTAGCAATCTTGGAAAATCCTTCAATGAAACGACGATAATATCCGGCTAATCCAAGGAAACTCCGGATCTGTGTTATGGTCGTGGGTGGCAACCAATTGAGCACATCCTTTACTTTGCTCGGGTCCACGACTATACCTTCGGCTGATAGTACATGTCTGAGAAACCCAACTTGCTTGAGCCAAAACTCGCATTTACTGAATTTTGCGTATAGGTGATGGTCGTGGAGTCGTTGTAGCACTGCTCGAAGGTGATCCTTGTGATCTTCTTCACTCTTGGAGTAAATGAGTATGTCATCAATGAAGACTACCATGAACTTATCAAGGAAGTCCATGGATACTTTGTTCATCATATGCATGAAGAAGGCAGGGGCATTGGTGAGACCAATGGACATAACTGTATATTCATAAAGACCGTATCGAGTAGTGAATGCAGTCTTAGGAATATCTTCCTTTTTAATCTTGAGCTGATGATATCCCGTCGGTAAATCAATCTTAGAGAATACCTTGGCCCCACTGAGCTGATCAAATAGATCATTAATCCTTGGCAGCGTATATTTATTTTTGATGGTGACCTCATTCAGCTGACGATAATCCACACACATGCGGAGGCTGCCATCCTTTTTGTCCACGAAAATAGTAGGTGATCCCCATGGTGAAGAGTTGGGACGGATATATCCTTTCTGGAGCAGTTCATCAAGCTGTTTCTTTAGCTCCACTAATTCTGATGAGGGCATCCGGTAATACTTCTGTATAGCAGTGCGGTTCGAACATAAGATCTATTGCAAACTCAAGCTCTCGATCTGGTGGCATGCCTGGCAGCTCTTCTGGAAATACATCAGAAAACTCACTGACCACAGGAATTAATTCCAATTCAGCCACAACGGTGAAGACCATTTTTTTCTTGGGTATGCTTCTGCGAGCATAGAATTTGTTAGTCTGCCTCTTCGGACTGGTCAAAGTAACTTCTCGGGTCGCGCAGTTTATGCAACCTTGATATTGGGTCAACCAATTCATACCCAGTATAACATCCAACTTGGCAGACTAAATAATTATCAAAGAATTTGGAAAACTGACTCCGTTGATATTGATTTCCAGATTATGGCAGACCAGATTGCTCTTGATTAAGGATCCCGGGGTTTGTACCAGCATATTTTTGCCCAAAAGCGAACAAGGAAATTTGTTTTGGGCAACAAAACTCCGAGAAATAAAAGAGTGGGAAGCCCCAGAGTCAAATAAAATTACTGCATGTATGTTATTAACAGAAAACATACCAATGACGACTTCGGGGGTTCTCTTGGGCTTCATTGGCGGAGAGGTGATGCGTGCCCGATGAAAGTTTTGCTGGTTGGGCATGACTCCATAAATTTGACTTGTGGCCTGAATAGGGCATTAGCCTTCTGTTCTTAGGGCACTGTCGGCATAATGTCCATTTGCCCTGGCTGAAGCAAGAATTGTTGCGTTACGCTCCTCGTGCACTGGTTTGGTCACGACATTCTTGACTTGAGTGGTGGTCTTGTTAACATTCTGTTGCCAATTGTGCTTGTATTCCACCTGAGTCTGCTGCCAGGTATGAGCCTTTTGCACTGGTTGTCCATCCCTCTTTGGCTCAAACTTGCGCTTGTGGTCGTTGTTAGCAGGCCTATTATCTGATACAAGCTTCTGCTCCCTTTCAGCAATGAAAGCCTTGTTCACCAGAGTTTGGAAATCTGGGAAATCAAACATACTGAGAGTACACGGGAGTTGCGTATTTAATCCACCAAGAAATCTGTCAATCTTTCTTTCTTCAGTGGCCACGTCATAAAGGGAGTAACAGGCCAGATGATTGAATTTTTCAAATATTCACCCACAGACTGATTTCCTTGGATGAGTGCGAGAAATTCTTGCTGCTTAGTTTTCATAATTCCAGTAGGGGTATGATATTTCCGGAACTGATCCTTGAATTTTGACCAGCTGATTTCTTCATCAGCAGGCCACATGGCTTTTGCATTTTCCCACCATATGGCAGCAGCGCTTTCAAGATAATGAGTTGCAAATGGAACTTTATCATTTTCTTCAGAAACAAGAAATCTCAAGCTTTTTCTCAAAGGTGCGCAACCAATCGTCTGCATCCAAGGGATCAACAACCTGACTGAAACTGGGGGGCTTGGTCCTCTGAAAATCTGACAGCTTGGAGTAATGACCGTTCTGATTTCCATTCTGTCCAACCATAGCTTGCACACTTCTTAATATACAATCAGATCATTGTTCCTTATTTCCTCAAACATACACAGAATTTGCTCGGTGGAGGCGGTGGCGGAACGTACGGCTCGGGAGAGTGTCCTGCCTGTCGTGCGGAACGACGAACAGGAGTTCCCTTACGAACGTTGCTACTGCTGCCTCCCCGCAGCATCCTATTATGATTTTTCCCAAGACAACGCAACCGAGATGAGAAACATTCAAAATAAATTGGGGAAAAGCCAGCAACAAAAGCCCGTGAAAAACCAAACTGACGAAGAAAACAGGACAAATAAAATAGAGTTCCAACATAATTATACCTAGACTCATACACGAAAGATAACCAACATGCGAGTTCAACTACTCTCATACGAACAGCGAAACATCATGACTCGAATGCGACTACATCCGTACACCATCCCGGCGATGTGAATACTCGAGGCGCTCTTGCTCTCTTGGTCTGCGGTGTCCTCTCTGAAGCGGACTAGGATCCTGGCCGACAAGGTTAGCGGAAACCTCCGGGTTAAAGGTAACAGCGAGGCGCTGCCTCGAGGCTCCCCTCGGGGGCAGGGGTAGGGTGAAGCATCGAGGCTACAGGAGTAGTGAGAAGTGAAACCCACTCAGCAGGAGCACTGAGAGGATTTACGGTCGAGGCGCCCGAGCTACTCGGAGGAGTAACCGGTGAAATAGGGGAACTAGAACTGGTTGGAATATACGGAGTAAATCCCAGAGAGGATGGAGTTGTGACAGATCTAGTAGAGGCTAAAGCAGTACGAGCACGAGTCAGCTCTCGAGCCAGCTCGTGGATCATCAGATAGCTAGCAGTGATATAACGAGCAAGGTGGCTAGCAACACTATCAGACTCCGGATCAATGATAGGGAAACGAACACGACCATTATCGTGCAGAGAAGGATAGTAGTGGAAACCTGGGTGGTTTTGCATCCGGACCTCGTTGTAGCGAAGCTCGACAAGGACCTCGAATGCAGCAAACTGGACAGCCTGAGAAGTGGTAGAAGCATAACCACTCCGAGAAGTACGAGTGTAAGTGCTGGAATCGGAACTGGTGCGCAGAGTAACCACTGTGTGATACTCAAACACTGAGTCTGCTATACGCTCCTAGTACACACGATAGACTGGGTCATCACCGAGAGGATACAGCCTACGCCACACGTTGCGAAGGAGGTGCGGTGACGTGTACGGTATCAGCTGCAACTTTCACGGATACGGCATCGGAGCCATCTACACTCACAACCATTAGCAGGTTAGCATAAAAACAAAGCAAGTGCATACAATGCAACAACCAGCTACAAATGTTACCGGCACTCAACCTAACTCGTATCTAATGTCCAGTTAACACGTCGTAGTCTAGCGTGGCCTACAGTCAGCGTGGCTCTGATACCAAGCGTTGTGGCAACCCAGCTCAGAGCGACCGGTTTACCATGCATTGCCAGCCCAGAGACCATGTCTTCTGGCAACACACAACATCTTGGTACAGAAAACAACCACTTTATTGATGCTAGCGGATCATAGTTTATATTACAACAGGTGTCGAGGCCAAGCGGCAAACACAGTGCAGCTGAACAATATGTACATTATTTAGTGAACATAAACGGGCCTCGATCGTAACAACTCTGTGACAGCGAACAACGTCGTGGCGGAAACTCCGTATACGGGGGCGCCGATGTAGACCACGATCTGAACTCGGCGGCACTCCTTTCCAACAAGACTTTCACGAAATCAGCACGACCGTCGGTCGATTACATGGAATGTACTTGCAAGCTCTATGAGCATAATCATAATGACAAACAATATCATGATAATTAACCAATTAATAATGCAATAATGTTTCAACATGCTGTGATCATGCTCTTCTGATAAAAGTCCCTCGGGACTGGCTTACCAACCGCGATTGTTCTTGGATCACAAACGTACCACCATCGTGGTCTTGACTAGGGGTATCTCGTGATCCTTACGGCGATCATAGCCACGACCAATACTTGGTCTCGAACATCTCGATGGCATTCCAGCCATCATCACAGTGCAAAACTTGGTGTGCAAAATTTATTAAACGTTGACCCATGGTGTTACCTACTACGAGCGTGTCCGTAACCATGGACTCGGCTATCGATACATTATTACACTCTGCAGAGGTAGCACAATGTACCCACACCACGGAACCCATGGCCTCGCACTCCCATTCGCGTGGACCAACAACATTTCGACGAAACCCCTCCATTGCCATGACACTCTCCCGGCCACTCCGACTCAATCCCCACCGGGCTAGTCCTGGGTGGCCCCGTGTCTACCAAAGACACAACGACCACCGTCGTGGCCAAAACGATCCCACAAGGGGACCCGGTACTATAATCTCAACAACGGGCACACAAGGTTATATGCGCTTCCGGGCGGGTAAGCATGCCCATAACCTTCCCTAGTTGGAGGCACCGACCGAGGCATGACAACGGACGAATCAAGGCCTTCCCATAAAGGCAAATGTGGTTGCCTTTGGGAAAAACTCGATTCGGTGGCACCATGACCCGGCCAACGATATATGCAAGTTGAGTTATATTCAGGTCAACTTAAAGTAAAAAAATGACTGGTGTCATCGCATGCCATGAAAATGCAACACTACATATGCATCACATATTAACGGAAATGACTGAGTCAACTATGTTCACACTAAGCATAAACATCAACAACTCATGCCACTTTTCTGGTTAGGGTAAACCTCACTTTAAGCAGAACATTTTCCAGCAAATTTTATTATTTTACTCATGTAAGAAAATAACTTCAAGTAATTACTCATATGCATAACAATATTATTCTTTCATCACCACAGATGAATCCTAGTTTCTTTACCAACTCAGTTAGTTTCAAACATTCTGTAAATCAAGCATATTAAGTAAAACAAGCACTTAACAGAATATAAATAACATAATAGTTATTTAAGTGCATGGATTAAATCTTTCATTCAAGTAAGAAAATCATAAATATTGAAACGGCACCATGAAAATGTTGTTGTGGCTTGCCTTAGTGTAGATGAGGTTCTCAAGCCTTCTGGTGATCCTCAAGACAAGCCTCACCCTCTGAAAATAATTTTAAACACAAGAAGAAAAATATCAAGAACCCTTTTGAAAATCACCAGAAAATCTAGACAGCACAAAAAAAATCTCATTTTTGGTGAGCTGCTAGATTTCTTTGCAAAGAACACAATGAAAAAGAATCAATTCATTTGGACTTATGGTTGAAGAGTTATAGCTGTTTGAAGCTCTCTGGAAAATATATATGAATTTGAATTTAAATAAAACAAACTAGGGGGGTGACGTCGAAGGCGTAAAGCCTCGGGGGGCCACCACTCGTACCGCTTCGCGCGCGTACTTAGTGGCTGACTAGCAGGCCCCGCTAGTCAGGTGAGGTGGAGGAGGAGAGGGGAACAGAGAGTGGCGCGGCTTCGCTGGAGCTCACGCCGGCGGTGAGGGCTCCTTGGGCAGAACGAGAGGGAGGGACCGAGAGAGGAGACGGAGGTGCACCTGCCCGTACCCGTAGTGTAGCTAGGGGTGGTCGGACAGCGTCGAAATCATCCTCTCTAGCAGAGGCAGAGAGTGGTGGTCGCCGGAGACGAAGGCGGCGTGAGCAGAGCAACTCGAGGATCAAGTGGGCCAGGCAGCTTCACGAAGAGTGGCGGAGGCTCTGGAAGGGTCGCCCAGGCCAGGGAGGGGCTGGAGCTACCGCGACTTCCCAAGAGGATCGCCGGCGAGCTCGAGCTCGGGGGATGGCGGCCCGCGGCCAGCCCGGCCTGGCTACTGTTTCCTACGAGGTTGTGGAGTGTGTGGGAGTGGAGGATGATGATCGAGGAGGTTGGGGAGGGCTCCATTTATAGGAGAGCACCGAGGGGGGTTCGGGCTCCGCCGGTGGACACCTGGACACGGCGCCCGGTGATGAGCGGCGTCAGTGAGAGAGGAGAAAGGCGACAGCAGGGACTATGGTGACGGGGATGAGCAGGGGGCCTTTGGGGTGGCGGCGAGCACAGTCTTGCCGCATATGTTGGCCGGACCGTGCCCGTGCTCGCTGCAGCGAGCTTCGGTGTTGGCGAGTGCTAGGGGGAGTTAAGGGGGTTGGGACGAACATGGTGGCGAGGTTTGGCGCGCTTTGGCAGTCGGGGAAGCGAGCACGCGCGAAACATAGCGCTCGGCGGCACTCAGAGCGAGCCGACACGCAGGCTGGCATCGTGTACATGCGTGGTCACCGCGTGAACTCTGCCCTCAGGCCGACCTACGTCCAAAGTTCATGTCTGGTTTGTTGTTCGTGCTAGTTTTGAAGATTACCACGCTTTGATTTGGATCCAGATGCAGTAGAAAAGATTTCACACGTTTAGTAAGTTTCTGATCAGTAACTTTGAGAGGTTACTAAGGTCAAATGGCTGGGAGTTCGGGACTGTGCTTTGGAGGCTAGCAATCATCTACTAAGGTGATGATGCACAAGAAAAATCAGCCACAATGGAGCAAGTAAAATGGTAGTTGTTGTAGAAACCACCATTTCTGTGCAGAAAAGAAAATATTTCCTGTAGCAAAATTATTCCAAAAAGTGATGAAATATTTTTGCTCGGGAAGGTGCCCTAGGGTTCAAACAATATTTGTGAATTTTCTCAGATTTTTGTGGGCAAGAAAAATTGGGGTTGCTTTGGAGTACATTGAGCTAGCTAGTGTTTTAGAGAGGAAAATGAATATTTTTCATTAAAGAAAAATATTCCAAATATTATTTTGGGGTGAACCAGAGAGGGAATGATGATTAGAAAGGGAAATGAGGCACTTGGGGTGAAAGCCAAGGGTACCCAAGTGTTTAAGTCCATATGAAAAGATTCAAAAAATCCAAATGAAAATCAGGCAAATAGAATAGGGCAAAAACCAGGCTGTCACATCAGCCTGAGTCATCCAAGAGCAGCCGAGCGTTCTGTGACTTCCATAACCTGCATACCCACAATACCAGCGACTGTCAAGAGCTCGGGCGGTCGGGAAGGGCGCTTGATCGGCCCTTGGCGCGACGAGGCTACGGCGAGAGGAGGGCGTAGTGGCGGGCGACTGGGGCGACCGTGGCCCGCGCGCCGAGAGTGGCACAACCGGCCTCCCGAGGACGGCTGGCGAGATCAGCCTCGCGGCGCTGGAGGACCAGCCTCGTGAGATCGTCCTCGAGCGCCGATCTTCCTCCACTACCGCCACCGCCAAGAAGGAATGACGACCACCATCAAGACGAGGGAGCTGGGGGCTTCCAGGAGCCACGTGCTATCACCTGCATCTTGGGCGGAGCTCAGGCCCCAGCCTCGCAGCATATCTTCAAACAGTTTGCTCGTGAAGTGAATGCAGTTCTCCCTAATCTTGAGGCCACACGCCCGCTCAGATGGTCCAACTGCGCCATCACCTTCAGTTCGGCGGATCATCTCAAGTGCACAGCCACCGCAGGCGCCCTCTTGATGCTTTGCTCCCCAGTCATATGCAACATGCAAGTTACCAAGACCCTCATCGATGGTGGCACAGGGCTCAACATCCTGTCTGTCGACACCTTCGACAACCTCCAAGTGACGTATGATCAGCTTCAGCCCACCAAGCCTTTCTCAGGAGTGACCGACGGCTCCACTACCCCGATCAGGCAGGTCCGCCTTCCCGTCACCTTCGGAGAACGCAAGAACTACCGCACTGAGCTCATCGACTTAGATGTCGCGCACATCCGTGTCGTACAATGCCATCCTCGGGTATCCAGCCCTAGCCAAGTTCATGGCGGTGACCCATCACGGCTACAATGTCCTCAAGATGCCGGGAAGCGACAGAATCGTCACGGTCCCATGCGAAGAAAGAGATGCGGTGTGCTCCCTTGAGTGTGCCTTTCAAGCTGCAGCAATCGACGACCCCGACAGCAAGGACGAGTGCCCTCCTGAGGCCACCCCCAAGAAGAAGAACCAGCTGCGTCGTGCAGGACCTCAAGAGGGTGGCATCGCAACTGGAACCTCGCCAGGGGCGCGTCCCTCCATCGCATAGGAAGGCGCGCCCAGCGCCCTTCTTGGGAAGGGATCGGGGGCTCTCTTCTGGAGGGCCTCAGACCTTGCCAACATCATGAGGGAGGCGCTCGGGCACCACTTGGAGGCGTGCTTCACGGCACGTTTCCCTCGGGATAACACAGGGCAAGGAGCGCCCACCGCTCATGAGTTCATTACCAGGACCACTCAGGAACTACAAGACGCAAGGGCCATGCGCGGCAATCGCCGCTCACGAAGCGCAGCTCCCCATCCAGGCGAGGATGTTGGGCTGCGCGTCTGCATCGACGTCCTAGGGCTCAACAGGGCCGCATCTCAGGAGCCCTTCTGGCCTTGGCGCGTGGGCCGCTATGAGGGTTCACCGCACAGCTACGTTCGCATGCCTTTTGGCCCACCGAGCGTGTCGTCCGCCTATCAGTGCAACTTGCGGCGCGTCCTGGCGACTCAGGAGGCCAGGCATCACGCCGTCCTGACAAAGATGGAGATGATCCTCAAGGAACCGCCTGGGCCCCCAGAGCCACCCGAGGCTCAGGGCCCCGGTGGCTCATGAGGAGCGACCCCTCCACCGCGTACCTCCGGCTGCTCCGACATCCCTTCATCAACAGAACCAGGTGACATTTTCCAAGTTTATTTAGCTGGGAGCACCCCTCGGGCTGCATCATTCCCAGGCTGCGTGGGTCCGTCCCTGTGGCATGTAGCCCTTTTTCTGATGTCTTTAGCTTACCGTGTTGGTGGCGCCCCTCGGGCTGCATCATCCCCAAGCCGCTGGGGCCGGACCCGGTGGCATGTATCTTCCCTGAATTTACCTAAGTCAGTTTGCTTTCCATGCCTAATCTATCTGTGGCTATCACATGTTCGACTCTCGCCTCCCACGGGGGCTACTCACGCTGGCACGGTGCTTGTGCACGGGTCCGTCCATGCAACGTCGAAAAATCTGAGCGACCGAGCTCTGCACGCGGCATGCCCCGCGCACGTCTCCTCACCAGGCCCTCGGTGCCTTCGTCTCCTCGCGAAGCAATCGGCGGCGGACTGGTGACCATAATGGCAAACTGTGTTTCTCCTTGTGCTAGCTCGTAGGAATCTCGAGAGAATGACAGTAGGCGGCGGCGCGAGCTCCCTCTTCTCCCATGGAATGCGCTTGCACATTAAAAGGGGGGCTCCTGAGCATCGCGACTCAGGAGCTCCTACTGGCTCTCCAGCCCTCACCCCCTGGCCTTGACCACTGCATGCGACCTGGCATACCAGCGGCGGTTGAGCTCGCTCGAGGGCCGGGACCGGAGGACGTAGAGCATAAAGGAGAGCGTGGAGAAGAGGGGGGGGGCTTGCATGGACCTGGCCTAGCTACGCATTAACACGGCGCATCGCAAGGAATCGACCCCAAACCGCCAAGATAAGTCTCGCGCTCAGATTGGCTAATCGTTGGAACCTAAGGGTCATGCTCGCCGCAGCCCTATTGCGGCAACGTCGCCTCCCTTTCTTACCTTACCACGACTGCTTGAGCGCCAAAGGGGACCTCCTGAGCATCGCACCTCAGGGGCTCTTACCGGACCTCGGGCCGCTCACCTCCTGGCCTTGACCACGACATGTGACCTAGCATACCAGTGACGGCTGCAGCTTGCCTGGGGACCGGGACCTGTCAGCGTAGAGCAACGAGCCGTCGCGAGGTTTGAAAGGGGAGACCGAGCCTAAACAAAGCAGGCATTCACAAATTTTCGTAACAAGGATAGTATCAACAAAATACATTACAGGCCCTTTACACACCCCCATGGGGTACTTCTTGATTCCTCGTAGGGAACAAAAAGACGAGAACTTAGGGGACTCCTATCTACACCCTCCCATGGCTAACGCCGTCATCAACAGTGGGCCGCGGGAGGCCGGCGCCAACCCCATCCAGATCAGCGACGGCTGGACGCCGCAGCCCTGCTCCGGGCGCGGCGAGAGCTCGGGGGCACGTAGTTGTCGTCGCTCGTCTCCGAAGTCTCGTAGAGCTCAGGAGAACCGCTGGACGCCCAAGAGTTGCTGCTGCTGAAGGAGCCGTAGGCCGGGCGTGCATCATCCTGGCGCACCCCTTCAAGGCAGCACTCCAAGCGGCGGCCCTCCGCATTGAAGACCTTGAAGAACAGCGTGGAGGCACCGTCATAATCGAAGTGGATCGCGAGGGTGCCCTCAGCATGGCAAACCCGCGCAACCTCACCCCAGCCACGGGTCATGAAGATCTTGCCGGAGGAGACCACTTCAATCTCTGCTCCGGTCGCCGGGGCGTCGCAGTCAGCATGCTGCAACCAGAGCTCAAGGGGTCCCCTCGGCGGAATCATGTCGGAGAAGAACTGCGGGAAGCGGATCCAGGTGCTTGGGGGCATCACCGCCCACAGCACGAGCTCGTGAGAGGATTCTGCGGCATGGATTCCAGGGGCGACGGCGTGTTACCATCGCGCGGCGGCAGCGATCGCGGGCAGCGGCGGCGCCGCCCGTCGCTCCTTCCTCCTGAGCCCTCGGCTTGGGTGTACAAGGGCAGCGGATACCCTGGAGGTGGCCGTTTGCATCAGGGCCTCGTCATTTCCGCCCACACGACAATGTCGTGTCGGTGGACTGGCATCTTCTTCGGCGGAAGCGGCCCTGGCTCGCTGCGGAGAGCCTTTCCTTTCTCCTCGACGGAGAACCTTTGGATCGGCGCCATGGGAATTGCCACTAGCGGTGGAGCAAGGAGGAGGAAGCAAGCGAACTGGGAAGAGATGGGCGATGGGAGCTCTGCCCCCTCCCCATTTATAGCGGGAGAAGGCCAACCGGCGCCTCCCACGATCACAGGTAATGATGGTTTTCCCTTGCATGTCGCAGGGACTTGTCAAGTCGGGCAGTTGTCGAGGCAGTGTGGGAAGCGGAGACACCCCGTCCAATCAACTGCCACGTTTCGACCAAGGCCGCGGGCTTTTGGGGCCCGTGGTGCTCCGCACTTGACCCTTGGCTTCGCCTCGAAGCCAAGCCCGAGCGTGCCTTGGGCCCGGGGGCTACTGTCGGTGTTCTGGGAATGGGTCCCCAGACTTGCCTGCCTGTAGCCCACAGTGTGGCTCTGCGCGTGCGCCCGTACGGCCCATCTTCATAAACAATGCGTTCAAGACCCTCACGAGGGGCCAAGCCTCGCGAGGCGGACGACACAAGACCTCCTTAGGAGCGGCCTCACCAGGTTGGCTCACGAGGAGCGGAGAGATCAAGGCAGGGTAAACCTCGCGAGGTTCTCGTGACATGAGCCATGACGATCAAGATTAGGCGGGCGCCAGCGCGAGCAGTGTCCTTGTTTCCCCTTTGGTACTAAGGAAGAAAGCGCAGGCGCGGAGTACCGAGGCGTCAAGTAAAGGTTTCCATATTGGTGCAACGACACCAAGACCAGCTGGACGGCAAGACGGAGGTCACCATGGAGCCTGAAGCGGCGTCACCACGAGAGCCTTTGGCAGGCGAAGACCGCTTTTGTCAGGATAAGCTGTACTAGTTGTACCCTTTCAAATTGGCCGTTGTTGGCTCCCTTCCTGCTCAATATTTGGGGAGAAGACCAGGGCCTATATAAGTAGGACTAGCCACCACCGTAGGGGGCAGCTCGACCTGATCCTGAGTAAACCTCACCCACAAACAGAGCACAAGAACACCTCAACCTCAGGAGGCAGTTATTCCCCTTGTATAGTTCATCATCAGCCCAAGAGGCAATCCACCACCACCACACTGGAGTAGGGTATTACACCACAATGGTGGCCCGAACCAGTATAAACCTTGTGTCTCTTGTGTTGTGAGTTCGTTGAGTTCGTCCGTGAGATCATAGCAAGCTAGGGCGTGGATCGGTAGGGAAAGAACTTTGCGCGCACCCTAGAGTTCGAACCTCAAGGGTTTTGCCGGAACCCGTAATACGACAAATCCTTTATTGTATTTTCCCCTTTGTCTTAATAAAGCTTTTGATATGCTGTGGGGGTGTTGCCCCACAGTTCCCAGTCAAAAAAATTAACAAGGCAACCTTTTCTTTGTTACTACTAGTGAATTTGAGATCATTCAGGAGGACATAAAATATATCACTTCAAACCAATTATCGCAGTAACTATTTAAAAAGAAATATATCTCTTGCATCGTCCACAACGAACATATGGTGGACTGGTTAGCACCGGATGCTCGCAACGCGATGACCTGAGTTCGAAATTTTGTCTTAAACTTTAGATTTTTACATTTTTTAATATATACTTCTTTCGCTACTGTACTGACAGTGGAACCCACATAGTACTTATAATACAAGATTAACGATGGATTTGTTTCTTTTTTACTTTCTGTACGAATCTGTAGCCACCCTGCAAGTCATGTACACTGTACATGCAATTAACTTTTTATATTTGAGAATCATACACACAATTAACTCAAACGGATTGGATGTGACTCTATTATTTCCAGCATAAGAGCATCTCCAATGGCAACCGAAAAATTTCCTCCAGCTTCCTTCCGTGGAGGACTACATCCAACGCCAGCGGCATGTATTTTCACAACTCTAGAGGAAATTCATGCAAATATGGACTGATTTCATATAAGCATGAATGATTTCGTATAAAAAAAGTCAGATCTTCATATAAACATGACGGATTTCATTACATTTACATGAACTAATGGCGCTAATCCGGCTCTCATGGTATAACTAATACCTAATCTAAATGGCCGCCCGCGGATCCCTTTGTCTTCCTCATGTACGGCAGACACTTACGGGGTCGACGAAGGTCCTCGCAAGAGACAAAGCAGCCAAGAGACCACATGTATAGGCAATCGTCGTCCCGGCGGTGGCCTTCATGGGACCCAAGCGGAGGTGGCCTCCCGTGTTCTACTTCTCCTCGATGATGGCAGCGGACACGGATAAGCTGGCCACCAACTCGTTGCTCTCTGCACACCCGGCTTCTATCTCTGCCTGCATGGTGCTGCCGCAGGCACGGGAGGCGCGACCACAGACACGGGAGGCGCGGCCACCACAGACACGGGAGGCACGACCGCAGACACTGGTGGCGTGGTACGACGCATCAGCCATGATGCCCGTGTCGCCGTGCTCGCCACCATGCCAGTGTGGAGCAACTCGCCACTCCTCATCGAGCGAATCGAGGCGGCGAGTTCTTTGAACCACGCTGGCTGGCAGAAGCAATCAGCTCCGTCGAGCTAAGCGAGTAGGTGAAGCACCGAGCGGCCTCGCTCGTATCCGGAGGGCTCGGCGGGCCATCCAACCAGCTAGTATGCTGGAGAACGACTCCTCATAAGCCATTGGAAGAGTGTAGAAAATGGTGGGGGAGATGGGGGAGCGGCGGAGGGGTGCGATTCTTGCCTGCCGTCTGGCCTCGTTTAAATAGAGGGCAGACGGCAGGAGCTTGGCCGGCATCTGGCCTCGTTTAAATCGAGGGCGTAGGGGAGGAGCTCGGCCGGCGTTGCGTTTAATTCCGGATCGCTCATGAACGAACGTGTGGCCGGAGTATGTCTCTTGGTTTGCATGCAGGTTTAACGGAGACATTTGCTGGAGGCGAGGAGGCGTGTTCAGCCGGGCGTGTAGCGGGGGGCGCATTACTATTAAATTTGACAACTACTAGTAAACCAAGACGGTAAAAATATATTGAGTAAACCAGGACAGTTCCTGATACAGCTTTAATGCAGACGAGGGAGAGGGTATCGGTTCCAGAAATGTTGAACGGCCAATGATGCATCCTCCTTCAATTAGTATCATACTGAGGGAATTAGGGAGGATGACGTGGAAAGGAGGTAGCACGATGTGAATGCAACACAGTTTGCACTCATATAAAGGCGCCCCTCCATTCCAATGCATCCACCACATTGTACGCACCTACGCACCCACACTAAGCGCAACAATACTCACTTCATACCCATGGCGGCGATGTGATCGACCGGCCAGCGTATGTGGCAGATGGTCCACGACGCCGGCCTGTGGCATGGCACCGAGGATCGTCTCACTACAAAAAAATACACTTCTGTGACGATACGTGTTTGTCACAGTAGGTCACATTTTCTGTCATGCATGTACATCCATGATGATTTTATGACAGAATCAAGATAGTCATGCCTGAGCTGTCGTAGAAGTGTTCCATGACATTACCAAAATTATCATCACGGAAGTGTCCACTTCCATGACGATAAATCCTGCGTCATAGAAGTGCTTTCGTCAAGGGTGACTGACACGTGTCATCCACCGTAACGGGTCACCGTTAAGCTATTAGGTTCCAGTTTGGGTCCCATAACCCGTTAACAGCGCGGACCAATGGGGATTTTCCACGTGTAAAATTCTCAATGGCCAGAGGAACCACGTCTCGGCTCACTGTTGGGACAGATGCCATCCACTCATTGGACCGAAGGCGCCTATGATACGTCGACACGTGTCACGGCTCAACAGAGGCCTATTCCACTGAAAAGCTGGCCCGTTTGACTTGGTCAAAATGTAGCGGGCTGGCCCATGGAAAGCCTGTTAACGGCCTGTTCGCATATAGCCCATTTACAGCCCACTAACTCACGGCCCGTCATGGCCTACCGGAATTTGGCCTATTAGCGTCATCTGGGCCGCCCAATATGATTCCAGCCAGTTGTAAAATCCGGCCCATGTATGGCCCATGTCTTTCTGCCCATAGGAGGCCCTTTGTAACTCTGGGCCCATTAGAGGCCCGAGATGAAACTGGCCCATAATGAACAGTGTATCGCTTTGTACCCATTAACGGCCCATTATTCCGTTGGCCGTTTCCAGCCCGTGTTAACTTTTGGCCTTCTAAAGCCCCATTTATTCTTGGGCTCATTTCTAGAATTCGGTTAGTTACGGTCCGTTAGCCTGTTCTGCTAGTGGGCCAAATTCAGCCTGTGGTTACAGTCGGCCCCTTTGTGGCACATTAACCCGTTGGGCTGTTTTCATAGCGTCATCAAATACGGCCTATTAACGGCCTGTTATGGTCGGGCCATAAATAGATGATTTCTACTCTAGCCCCCGTTTACGGCCCATTTTGCAGACCGTTATTGGTCCATGAATAGTACGACCCATGTTTGGCGAAATGATTATACGACCCATAGATGGCCCATTGATTAGACGGCCCGTAGAAGACCCATGGATCCTACGACACGTAGAGAAGGCCCATGGATCCTATGGCCCATAGAAGGCCCATGGTCACTACAGCAGGTAGCAGGACCATGGTTACAACAGTCCGTGTGTTGCCATGGTTATTGTGGCCTAGTTATAAAAAATAGGTTATTGTGGCCACTAGAACAACGCGGAAAAAGAAATGCACTAACTACAAGCAAACAACTAAACAAGACAATAAGGAAATAAATAAATAAGCAAGCAACTAACGCTAGGCTATTACGGCTATTACACATATTACATCCACTGGGCATCAAAGTTCGCCACCAGTGCAAATATAGGGAACAAAGCAGCATATTACATACACTGGCCGTCTAAATTGGCCACCAGTGCAAATAAATGTGGCAGCAAAACAAGTCCATAACTGAAACAACTTCAGAAGAGCTTCAGAAACATTATCCTGTGTATCCACCATGCTGGCAATAAGCTTAGCAAGCTTATTAGCTTTGTCCTATTTGGCGCTAAAATCCTCCAACGCTTGCTGTTGCACCAGAAAGTATGCATCTGAATGCTCGAGGGACTTCCACAGTCCTTCCGCTTCTTGTCGCAGCACAACTGATCAATGTCTTTCAGCTTGTAGTTGAGACTCAAGAAACCGAACTGATTCAGACAGTGAGTTTGAATAGCTTGTGCCAGCGGTAGTGACCATTAACTCGAACACTAAACCAAGACAGGACTTTGGGGTTGTCTCACTGTCTTCAAGATAGTTTTCCTTAGCTGTTTTATCAGCTTTGTTGGAGACCAATAAGGATGTCTTACTATCCCGAACCTTATTTGCATTACTACCTTTACCATTGCTTAATAAGGCACTCTTCCCCAATATCCATTAGCATTCTAAAAGAAGAAACAAGCAGACACATAATAGGTTTAGCATGTACTAGTATATGAAACTCATTTCGGTGAACCAATTCACTAGTAAGGTGGATAGGATTAAACTACCAAGTCTTCTATTGCCAAGTAGTACATTATAAAAGCATCAAACAAACATATATCTATGTCCTCTGGTCACTGCATTGTCTTTCCAAATCAAAATAGCGACACGGTTCAAATCATATCAATTCAAGACAAAGCAGCACTGAAAGAATACAAAGCATGGGAAACTACACGGCACAACAAGATTTCAGACGGGTACCACGGGTCTACATGTACAACAACACTATTGGCTCTGTTGTTATGCTAGTAATGTGCATGATATGAGAAGTCAATTGTATACACAATTGAAATTGAAATCAACAGAGCTATTTATAAGAGCAAACCTGTTAAACAAACATGCGTAAACATACCTGTTGCGCCATTGGAGTTTCGATTGGATCCTTCAATTTAAAAATAACTTTGTATGAGTAAATACAGTGATACAAGAGCGAAGCAGTATGCACGATAGCAATAGAATCTTAAATGAGAATAGTTGTTCTTCAAGTTTAAGAACTTGTTCTACATGAACAGAGTATAGTAAGACGCAAGCATATACCTCTTAAGAATAAAAAATGAGCTCATAGACCTTACCACATTCTTGGTTGGGACGATCTGAACGAGCGTTCCCGATCATCGTCCGATAAATGTGTCTCATGAGAGCGTAAGGGAATTTGATGAGTTTCTTTGCGATGAAATCACGTTTTCTTGAGTAATTCCAATCGCCACCAAGCATTCTTGAAGATAGCGGAGGAATTAGCACAGTTACCTCATCCTGGGTTTCCAAATCGGTCCTTCTCTATAGAGAAAAATGGGAAAATTTGTTGTATTATAACAATCATGGAAAAGCTTATAAGCAGACGCTTACTAGTAGCGCAGGTTTATACCCCTAGCTACTGATAATTACTAGTAGCGCAGGTTATAAACCCACGCTACTACTAAGTTGATAATAGTAGCGCGGGTTTTTACCCCGCGCTACTACTAAGTGATTTCCACCGTGCCTTCCGGGACCAGCCGTAGTAGTAGTGCGGGTTATAAACCGACGCTACTACTAAGTTGATAGTAGTAGCGCGGGTTATAAACCCCACGCTACTACTAAGTGGTCTCCACCGTGCACCCCGGGACATGCCATAGTAGTAACGTGGGTATAAACCCACTATTATCAACCCAATGACACATGTATAAACATAGCGCACGGAGCCCCAATCCCAGACCCACACTATCTCGATTTCTCTTCTCCCTCCCACCTGCGACGCCTTTCCTCTCCCACCGCAACTGCCGACCTCGCTCCTCGACGTCCCCCTTAAATCCGACGACCTCCTCTTCCACCGTAGCCCCTCTTTCCTCCTCCTCCTCCTCCTCCTCCTCCTCCTCCTCCTCCTCCTCCTCCGCTGCCCCTCCTTCCTCCTCCTCCTCCTCCTCCTCCTCCTCCACTGCTGGAAGGAGAGGAAGATCCAGCAGAGCGCCACCCATGACGATAGCCAGATCTCTGATGGGCGCAACCCATGGCGTCATCTAGGGTTTCGGCTCCAACTCCGGCGGCCACTGGTGAGTTGTTGCACCTACTCCTCTCTACCTCTCTCTTCCTCTTCTAATCCTTGTCTCTTTTTGTAGCAGCAGCAAAGGAGAGGTGCGGAGAAGAGTTGGATGGGGAAGCACCATCTCCATGGACGACTTCATCCCCACTAGGATCAGCATCGACCATGGATGAAGAGGACGATGACGCCTAGCAGTAGTAGCCATGGCTAGAATTTATTTTTTTATTTCCTAATTTGTTAGCAGGAGCGAGGGTCCAGAACCACGCTACTACTAGTTAGTAGTAGCGCGGGTGGTATCCACGCTACTACTAACGGACGTAGCAGTAGCGCGGGTGGCACCCACACTAATACTACTACTACCAATTAGCTGTAGCGTTGTATCAGTAGCGCGAGCACCCGCGCTACTGATATACCTAAAACCCGCGCTACTGCTAGGCTTTTCCCTAGTAGTGGATGTATGGGACAAAGAAAAGTAATAGCCATGAATAACATTACTTACACATAACTCCTGGACAAACACACAGAATCGGCATTTTCCTTCATCTTCAGTATAATATTTCCATGATGGGAAGATACGCACATAGGATTTAACAACATCAAATGCGATAGATGCTAACTACGAATGGATGGTTGTGCTTCCTCCACAGGAATAGGTGTACTAACTGGTGGAGTTGGGGTTCACCGTGGTAGTACTGGCACTTTGGGCACTGGAGTTGCCTTACTAACTGCTCTTGTTTGGGAGCTCTATGGTGGAGATGGTGTTGTGTCAGCAGGAAATGGGTTACTATCTGCTGGGGTTGGGGTTAGATTGGGCGAAGCTGGTTCTCTGTCCATCGCATGAGGGTACAATCTCTGATGCAGGTTATGTGTGGTAGGGATGGTTCTCATGCATGTACAACCGGGGAGCTATCTCCACCAAGAGGTAGCACTATTTTATCTGAAGACCGTGTTTTTACCCGCTAGATACTGCCATCACCCGCTCCAATTCAAATGGCTGTTAAACAGGAAACATAGTTGAATGTATAGACATTGTATGAGAGACAGATGCAATAGATAGTGTGGAAAAAAGAGGGCATGAAATAGTTGACATGTATATTGTTTACCTAAAAAGGATAGAATGACATAATTTTACATATATGATGTCTATCTAAACTGGATAGCATGGCATGACATAATTCAAAGATATGATGACTAACTAAACAGGATGTCATGAGATAATTATATGATGTCTTTAGTAAACAGGTTCGCATGACATAATTCACATACATGTTATCTAAGTAATCAGGATCACATGATTTAATTCACATACGTGATTTATATGCTAAGCAGAGGGCATTCGCATATATGATGTCTGAACGAAGAACATGGTGTTGAATATTGTGTATATGATGTCTAAACTATGCAATGCAAGACACCATATGCATGATATGAGCAATATAACCATGCCAATTTAGAGCATACACCTCAGTGGGGGAATAGGACTGGTCATCTGTCTCTGAATCCATCTCTGAGGAGCTATCGGGGCCCAGCAAGAGATCTGCTTTGACAAGTAACACTGTCTGCTCTGAAGACCTTGTTTTCACTCCAGATTTTTCCATCACCCACTCAAATGGCTGGTTCACAGGAAGAGTAGTTTAATGTACAAACATTGTCGGCAAATGGAAATGTAATGAAGAAAAGGATGGGAAAGATATCATTCAAATATATGATGTCTGTTTAAAATGGATGGCATTGCATATTTCACATATATTATGGCTGGCTAAAAGAGATGGGACTGCATAATTCCAATATATGATATAGAAACTAAACAAGTGGCATTACAGAACATGTCTAAAGTAAGTAGATGACATATATGATGTCGAAAGTAGGCACTGCAAGGCAACATATGCATGATATGACTAACACCAGCATGCCAAGTTAGAGCAAACACCTTGGGGGGTAAATAGGAGTGGCCAGCTGCGTCTGAATCCGCCTCAGAACAGATATCTTCCTCTGGATTACAATCTGGAGAGGGGGGATGGTTTTCCATTGAACCCACCATGGAGCGATGTCTGCACGATTGTGTAGAATATCTGACATGCATACGAAAAATATATAGTGAGATTATGTAAGGAGAGCATGCAGAAATCTAGAGTGATGGTAACAACCAGTGGATGGATCCAAAAATAATGATAGCAGGCTGATGATAGCTTTAATTTAATAAAAATACAGATGATGATTGCTTTACTATTTGTTTCCCACCCAAGATGAACAACATAGGCATACCCTAGGTGAACCAGATAATAGACATAGATACTATTCATTGCTGCCTCGATATGTGCCTCACAAGTAATTTTAAAACTCAAGTTTGAACATTATTTTGGACCTGACTTGGAGTCTAAGAGGTGAACAGGATGATAAAGTAGCAGGTAATATTAAGCAATGCATAACATAAGCAGAAACGAAAGAGTGCGACCTCTCTTGTGGACCCGTGTACTCCTCAGGTTCATCTGCTGAGTCGATGATGGTGATGCCGTTGCGGTGGGTGCCGGCGGCAGGGAAGGAGATCTGAGGCGGCGAAAGACGGTCAGGAGTTGTGATGTCTGGTTTGGTGGATGCTTCTGTCAATGGAGCAGCTCAGGTGAGGTGGATGATGTCGCGGCAAGAGCAGGACAAACCACACAAAGTTTTCTTCGACACCTACCTGTAACTGAAGTAATTCTATAAGGGCTCCTTTGGCTTGCAGGATTCTAAAAATGCAGGGATAGGAAAAACACCGGAATAGGATAGGAATGCATGTGGGAAATAGAGCATTTGTAAACACAGGATTTCTGTCAACTTGGGTGTTTGGTTCACGGGAATTAGAAGAGCAGATGAATGCAAAGAAACATGGCCAAATTAAAGTGAAACCATATGAAAGTGTGTACAGTTAGAATGTTATTCTGCTTCTAATGCACCTGGTCTTGTTTTCATGCATAGGATTTTGAAAAGTAGGTCCAGGTGGATGTTTTGCTCCATTCCTTTCAACAAAATGCATGAATAATTGAATAGTTGAGGGCCATAGGAAAAATTCCAATTGCTATGTTTTTCCTTCAGTTTTTCCTTTGAACCAAAACAGCCCTAATGGATCGACATGCATGTAGAGTAATAAGTGATGCGACAAGTGCACAACCTCTTTACCGTAGCCGTGTTGACCTCGACATCATTGGGTTGGTCGCTGAAGAAGTTGAGGCAGAGGTGGTTGTCGGAGGTGTGGAGGAAGATCTGAGGAATCTGTAGACCGCGTCCAGGGCAGTGCTCTGTTGTGATGGATGGTTCCGTCGTTGGAGCAGCTCCGACGAGCCGTAAGACATCGAGGCTGAAGCAGTACAAGACAGACATCGTTAATCTCAAGTGGGATTCTAATAGAATCTCTGATAGATGATGTAAAATACATTACCAAAAAGTGATAGATGTAAAATTTACATCACCAGAAAACACCTGACTACAACTGTTGACTCTAGACTTAACGGTCGAAATTGAAATTTACTATGGAACCTGAATGTTACTGTCAAAACTGAATGCACTGGTAGCATAGAGGCACTTCACATGTAGTTTAGGCTGCTCGAGCACTAGTAGTAGAGAAACAGTGATCTATATCAGCATGCAATCAACGGGGAACACAGTAGCAGATAGCAGCCGAAGCAGCGGCGCTAGGAGGAGCAGCAACTCGTGTAGCTGCAGCAGCCCATGTACCGGCATCAGCAGTGTGAGAGAGAGCAAGAGCATAGCAGCAGCACGAGAGAGGGGGAGAGCAGAGCAGAAGCACGAGCGAGGGGGAGAACAGAGCAGCAGCGCAAGCGAGCGAGAGTCGGAGCAGCAGCAGCAGATCCGGCTAGTATGGACACCGCCGCCGAAGGGGCCTCGCACTGGGGTAGAGCCACCATGGAGATGTCGCCCGTGGCGCCAGGGGGTGCGGGATGGTGCACCGTCGGCACCGGGAGGTCGAGTTAAGGAGAAGGTGTGATGTGATGAGTGTACAACTTCTTTGGTGGCGCCGAGTAGGCCTCGGCTTCGTCCGAGGAGTCGGTGAGGATGTTGTGGTTCCAGTGGAGCAGGTTAAGGCGGCGCTGTGGGGATGGAGCAGCCGTGATAGACGAGGCGATCGTTGGAGCAGCTCCTTGGAGGTGGAGGACGGGGCGGCTGAACCGGCGGGACGACGAGATGGACGACGGATCCTCATCCGGGGAGGTGGATGAGGGACGTCGAGCTATTGCGGTGGACAACGTCGTCGGGAAGAGGCTCCGGCTTGGCAGCGGTGAGGTGGCAGACAGAGGAGGGTGGGGTTTTGCGGCTGGAGCAGAGAGGTTATGGCGTCCTGGGATTTCAAATGGTGAAAAGGTGGCGATGGGAGGGGGAACCATGACTTAGGGACGTGCTTTTCCAAAATGTAGGGTGTGTTACAAAAGTACCCCCTCCGATTTAAACTAGCGGCCCTTTCGGCTCAGGGTTAGAAGGGGGATTTTGCGTGTCGGGATTTGGCAGTTGGAGGGAGTTTTCGCGCGCGTTGTAATTTTGGGATAGCAAGGCGCGGGTTGTGAAGGCACTAGTTTTGGGAGCACGATATCTGAATTTTCAGGATATAACGAGGCGCGGGTTGAATTTTAGGGACAAGCCTAACGTGTAAAATTTTACGTACCAAATTAATTCGTACTTCCTTGAACGAAAAAACAAAAAACTAAAACTATTCACACCACACAAAGAGAGAGTCTTGTCCCGTTTTATTGTACAAATTCTATTCAAAGCTATGAATCCATGTTATGTCCAATTAATTTTTTTCGCTGGCTGTATAATGCATGTAACCTACTCATACCAACATTTTAGTGCATTCCAAATGTCTATACTACCGCTGCAATTCGAACTAAATTTGAATTTGTTTCTCTATTTGAATAAGAATCTACAATCATGATTGTTGCCAACTTAAACCATCATTCATGTATTATCTTAACAACACACCACATGATTACTATAGAGATAGATATGAACTACGTGTACTATATGAACTCAAATTCGAATTTTTGAATACACTTGATGTTGATTCCAAATAATATTACATTTAATGTACTACCTAGATATTCATAATCTAAACCATGTTCCATACATACGCCGTGTTTATCACACAAAGTATAGTGCCCCGCCCCCTACATTATGACAAGTATTTAGCCCTGAGCTGCAAAAGCCACACATTATCCCAAACTATAATCCATGTTCTATATATTATATGTAGTACTAGCAAGATGCCCATGCGTTGCACGGAACATCAAGATGCATTTGTATGAGTAGTTTATCTTTTGGGAGAAAATGATGAACGAGGGAAGGCCTTATTTGCAAATGTGGAGAGGGTTGTGGGTATCTTTTTGCAAAATTGCCATAGTTTCCTTCCTATCCTTCAGGTATAAATCGGAAGGCCTATATTGCAGGATGGCAGGCACACCATCATCACCACCTCTGTTTTTATATATAAAATATATTATACGTAGTATAACATGTTCATAACCACACCATGCGTATCACCGTTATATATATTTACGCATGCGTCGGTTTAAAACACTATGATAAATTCTTCAAATATCCAAATTCACTTTTTATAATGAATTATGATATTTCGTCTTTACACCCACGCAATCCTCTTATCATTGTAGCTAGCGCTAACTTTCTCTCGTGCATGCACACACCCGCCTCCCTTTCACCCTCCCTCATCATTCTCTAGCTCCATCGCGCAAATTTGTCTTTTCACTTTAGGTCGTTCACCCATGGTGTGTGTAGGCCCCCCAGCTCCTTCTTTCCGACACACACTGATCAATATGCCTCTCTAGCCAGGTGTGCCTACCACAAACAAAAGCTTTCCCTCTTCTCTTCTCACCGTCCATACCTCACTCCCGCCCCTCTTTTCATCGATCTCGTACTCGCACACTCCTTCCCCCTCGATATAGTATGCCTCTTGACCACCTCCTTGTTGCATCCCTCTCTCTCTATCCTTCTCTTTGGGCCTTATTTTCTTCTAACACATACATGCATGTATACCTATCGATCTCCCTACATATACCTAGGTCGACTTTAACTATTTTTTCCCACGCATCGATTGACGTACCTCACAAGTTATGTCTCTCCTATCTCCAACAAAGGACGATTGATCTTCCTATATAGTTAGGTCTGCTTACCACAGCCATATCATCCGCCCTCATCATTCGTGCATGCCTCCTGACCCGTCTCTCACACGCACGTGCACAGACAGGCAGGCATCCCTCTCTTACTGATATTCCAGGCGTGCCCTCCGTTTGCCTAGCAAGCCTCTCCCACCATTTGTGAGAAGCAACTCCACCACCAACCCCTCCGACACTCTAGCTCTGCCTCTTTCCCAATCGTATTCCTCTCCTAAACATATGCATGGATGCTGATAGATCTCCCTCAATACATAAGGTAGGTCTCTCTCCTCCTCCACACATATACCAGCCATTGTACCTCTATAGTTAGGTCTATCCCCCCCCCCACCCCCACACACAAAGATAGTCGAGCGTTGTAGGTAGGTATCCATGCCACAGAGACAAACTGCACCTGTCCCCTCTCACGTTCCAGTAGGCCAGCCACCCTATATCTTTGACGTGGGCACACACAAATTCGATGGCACTCTTTATCGATCGCGCGCAGACACACACATACACACACATCATCCCTCTCTTCGATTCTATGGATACCTCACGCCGATGATACCTCCACTCTCTTCTCATGGATCGCCGCCTCTATATATATATATATGATATATCCAGGCCTCTGTTTCACACACATTTCATATGTTACATTTTTTGATTGAAATATCATCGACACATATTCCCTGTCTATCTCTCACGCCCCGGCCCCCAAAACACTCACGAACCCACACACTATATCTCTCTACATTTGTATCTCTCTCACACAACCCCATGTAGGTGGTGTACGTACATGAAGAGAATAGGTGCACGTACTCACGCTTCGTACCCAGCCACACCCGCGCGGGTACACGGTGGAGCTCATTTCTGTATGAAATGGCAGCCCACGTACTAATTTGAGCGTGTGTAGCAGTTGTTTACCTGTGGAGGTCGTGTACCACGCGTGTACGAAACAAAGTTAGACTTGATGCATTGACACGTTATTTTTAAATAAATTTATATCGCTCAATGGCACTTACACAGAATATAAAACGATTTTTATGGAGAAAAAGTTAGTCCGCTCCACTATATACAATAGAGCCTGTCTGCTGGGGTTTGTTTCTCTTTAGAGTATCTCACACAAGGTGGCGGTGGCCTCTCTCTCTCTCGCTGTTGGTCACTGATCTGGTCGCATCCCGTCCGCCGGTGGAAGGAAGGATGTGCATCGTTTCTGCTTTCGACGGCGCCGAGGCAACACATCCCGATCTGCGGTACCCGCCATTCTCTCTGACCAAGTTCCGGCGCGGTAGGGCCTACGCCACTTGCTCGCTGCCGCGGTATGGGTAGAACATGCCCGCCACCGCTCTCCTAGTTACATCCCGATGACCCCCAGTTATCCCCTCCGGCCTTGCTCCACTGCCCATCTTCCCACGTCGCTGCATGTGGATCTTCCATAGTTCTTTGCCAAAAATGTAGCTCGTCCAGTGTACTTTCCATATTGCAATCTCGTCCTTGCACCGTTTCAGATAAACACAAGCGTGTTGTTATCTTCCCTTAGGACAAGGAATATGCTTCTTTTTTGTCATCGTATGTGTCATCAACTGTTATTGGCCAGTAATTGTTTCCTTTCTACCTCTTTTTTGCAAACAGGGCTATCCATTTCACCTCGTTGCCATTGTGACCTTTTGGTGAACTGCACAAATCAGTTTTTTCTTAAGAGTGTTTTGTGCAGTTGTACTAAATGTCACACGACAACGCCTCTCTATTCGATTAACTGCACAAAGGAAGATTGGTTTTGCTCTATCCTCCTCATCCAACTCCGAGCCTAATCTTCTCCAACTATTTGCTTAATCTTCTCCAACTAGTTAGTCTTAAAAGAGACTGCAAAGGTGATCAGTATTTCATCAACAGTCCTCTATTATTGTAATCACACTTAATATCTTTGGAACAGGGACACTCAGCTTTATTTTAGTGGAACTGCACAAAATGGTCGGAATGTTGCATGCTCCTAATAGCTACTTTTTTTCTTCCCAACATGCCTTGTTGATTTAGACAGAGCTGGGGGGAGTTCCTGCCAATGAAAGCATGGATCAATTTTAATTTAACACCATCTCAAAACTTTGTCTTCAGTTATGATGTAAATATTATCTCTGATCTGCTAATCATTGAGATGCATTAGCAAGGAACTTAGTTTTTTATTTTTTTCTGAAAGAGCATGGATGGAAAGACACACGAAACAGAAGCTGAAAACTCAGAGCATTATACAATTTCATGTAGCTGGAAAATTATTTGTATAGTACGTCAATTATGTAAACAAATGCTGGAAGCTTGATAGCATTGCCAGAAGCCTCTTCAGCATCCGGGTCCATGTGCCATGCACAAAATTATGCTCCCTCCTTTCCTAAATATTTATCTTTTAGAAATTTCAAATGGACATATTTTAGAGTGTAGACTCACTCATATTTCTTTGTATGTAGTCACTCATTGAAATCTCTATGAAGACAAATATTTAAGAATGGAGGGAGTAGTGCACAACCGCATGGGAGACTCAGCCCGGTCGTTGCGCCGCACTAATAGTGAGTAATGAGCAGTCAAATCATAAGCCCCACCTTTCCCACTGTAAGTTGCTCGGAAGAAGCAACCATAAATACGCTCTTCTTTGAATCCGCTCATACTACTCCCTCTGTCACTGTTTATAGAGCTCGGCTCAACAATCTCTGGGACCGAGGCGACTACCGTCGGCCTGAAAAATAGCATTGGTAGTTATAGCATGGCATCTATTACTAGAGGAAATAATGCGTACACACATGCATACAGTGCTTCCACTCCGCGTACACACCTACTACCTCCGTCCTGGTTTATTGGTCCCCTTTGTAATTTGTGCCAAATTTTGACCAAATATTTAACTAACAAAATGTTAATACATGTCAAAAAAATTATATTGTTGGATTCGTATTTGAACATAGTTTCCTAAGATATAGTTTTTTGTGACATGTAGAACATTTTTTTAGTTAAATTTATGGTCAAAATTTGGCACAAAATACAATGGGGACCAATAAACCAGGACGGAGGTAGTACATCGAGAGAAAATTGTGGACTTGATTGAGATTAGCACGCCCTAATTAACTGAGCATTAAACCAAACGCGTCTAAAATCTCTGTGGTGGGGGAAATGCATGGAGTGAAATGCATGAGAATGAAGTGCGCCATGTAAACTGTGACAGAGGGAGGAGTAGTATGAAGGTGCAAAACCAAGTACGCGTATGGCCAGTCAGTCAACGCACTTCCTCTTGGCATATCACTGACATGTGGGACCAGAGTGTGAGCAAACCGATCTCAATTGACGGCAAAATGGCCAACCCGCCGTTCTTGAGAGAGACGAGGAGTGAGAACAAACAGACGGGCTCGCACGGAGGCCAAGATATATTCGTGCATGGTTGATCGATATCATCATTACATGTTTGATGTTTTTAATAGTTCTATTGGGCTGCCGTTTTCCGTACTTCTCCTGAATAAATGTGTACTTTATCAAAGATTAAAATAAAATAAGAGTATAGACGCTCCACCATGCGGTTCCTAGTACCTGTATACTAGTACTAGTACTACTCGTACTACTAAACCTTGCGCTTGGTTCTTCGACTCTTTGTGAAGTCGAACAATGATGGTACTACAGTGTATGCCTCTGGCAATCTGACACCGAATGAACTGATGCACGTCTACCGCCTGGGTGAGGGTAGGTTGCATTATTCAAAAGCCTCTCGTCATCCTGCGAGCCACCAGGCTTGAGGTAGACAGAGAGGGTGTAAGCGAGCTTCACCTTGTCTGCAAGCTTCTCCTTGTTCTGCGAATTGACGGGACACACCGAAAAGTAGTGCTAGTCCATACTCCCTCCATTCCGGTTAATATGGCTTAATCTTTTTTGCGGGTAAATGAGAGAGCTTTATTCATATATAAGCATTCTTAGGACGATCAGCCAAGAGACTGGTCACTAGGAAGCGAGGTACCCCGCAAAAAATAGAAGAAGGAAGCGAGGTGTTTCATCAAGCCAGCTCTCGGTCACATTCAACGTGCAGCAACGCAGTTCACGCAGAGATGTGCCACAAGGTTTGCTGACCTGCTTACATGCTAAATAATAAATAAAATAAAATATTACCGAGCGCTCCTATTTCTAACAGGATAGGATCCAGAATTAAGTGAGAATTGTGGCGAGTGTTCCATGCAATCAACTTCCATTATCACATGCGAGAACCCTCGAAGAGAACCAAATGTGTTGAAGATTGCTTTATCACAGATTAAAATAAAATAAGAGTGCAGATGCTCCACCATCCGGTTCCTAGTAGTACATACCTGTATAGTAGTACTAGTACTAGTAAACTTTGCGCTTGGCTGTTCACCTCTTCGGGAAGTCGAACAATAATGGTACTAGTACAGTGTATGCTTCTGGCAATCTGACACTGAATTAACTGTTGCACGTCCACAGCCTGAGCAAGGGAGAGCTTACATTATTCAAAAGTTTCTCCTTGTCTTGCGAGCCATCGCGCGCAAGCTTCTCCCATCATGCAAGCTTCTCCTTGTTCGGCAAGTTGACGGGACACAACAAAGTAATGCTAGTCCATACCGCCGCCTTTCTGGTTAATATGGCTTAATTTGAAACGAGATAAATACACTGTCTATCACTATATATTTGTAAAATTACGGTCAGTGGACTTCATAATATGCTCATTGTGCTCAATATATACATTTTCCGGTGTTTATACGGTCACTAGCTCACCCTGGCAGAGTATTTGTGTGCATGCATGTGTAGGTTGAGCACTTGAGTGTGACCATGTGTGTTGCATCATGTGCTCGGACATGCATGCATTAGGGCGTCACGCGCGTTTTTGTGTCCATGTGTACGTGTAACTGTTGCATGCATGCATGAGGTTGTAGTCCCTCACATTCACATGTTCATAAGTCAATGCTTTGTCAAAATGTTGCATGCAAGGTTTCATCATTCGTTGTTCACGCAAGCATTCCCGATATTAATACGTTGGTAAAGACAATTTCTTGAGGAAAACGAGTCCATGAATTGAGTACAAAGGGGACCAATAAGCCAGGACGGAGGGAGTACTAGTAGTGAACCGGAAGGAGGGAGTAGGTACTAGTAGTACATAACAACATGCAGTAACAAAATTCCTCTATGTGCATCCTGTCTACGTGTCATGCAAGAAAATAGAGATAAGTACAAGTGAGACTCAGGAACGGTCACACACGTAGGGGGAGTACATCTAGGGGCCACTTAGGAGCAGTCAAATCACACAGTAAGTTAGTCGGAAGAAGCAACCATCATTTCACTCTTCAATGACATGTACACAATATAAAATGGTTGATATGGAGAGAAAAAGGAAACCGCTCCACTATATATACACTAGTAGGAGCCTAAGCTACAAGCCTGCTTGCTTGGGTTGCTCTCTTCACAAGTATAGAACTGCAAGGGCCACACCGTTGGTCACAGATCCGGCTTGATCCCGCCGTTGGGGCAACGGGACGATGTTCTGCATAGACGCGGTCGACAGCGGCGAGGGAGAAATCCCACTATCGGTGTGTCCCGATCGGGGGTCCCCGTGGTATGGGCTGATGCCACCTCCCAACCGCCCTTCTAGCTACAGCCCGACGTCCCAGGTACAACTTCCTTTTGGAGCCAGCTTGCTCCACTATTGCAGGTCCCCACGTAGCTCGATATCCATGTGGATCTTTCTCTACTTCTACCGGCTTCTATTTGTGATGAGTTTATGTCTCATGAACTAGTGCCAGTACTATTATTCTAATCACACTTCTTCAATATCTTTGCCAACATGGATGCTCGGCTCGATTTAGTGGAATTGCACAAAAGCATCGTATGATCCGAGGGTGCTAGCCGTCTTTCCTTCAACAGGTTCTACCTAGCTAGGAAATTAGATCCTGTTTAGGATTTACGTCGTAGTGACCCCATCAGTGGTTTTTTTTGTACACACTCTCACAACTTTTGTCTTTAGTTGTGAGGTAAATATTGGCTATGATCTGTGAATCATTGAGATGCATCAGCATGCGTGTTAGTTTTCCTTTGTATTTGATGGAATGTTGTAGCGGGGCAACCATGGAGTAGGAATGAAAATGGAGTGGAAAGTTCCCATTTTTCTAGAGAAAAAATGGAAACTGAGAGAAACTAACGTTTAATTTCATTGGATCGCGCCATCGAGCAAAATCAACGTTTAAATCACGTATGTTGCGTTCGTGTCTCAGCCTCCTCCATGGCTCCACCCCACACGATCGCTCGGCATGCCACTCACCGCAAACCGAGTATACCATAACTTTCCCGCCTGCTTGTTGATGGACCGCGCCATGGAGTACTAGCACTACTAGAAGAGATTGACGAGGAGGGGGGATAGCTAGCTGTAGCACGAACTCCCAAGAACATTTTACGTGCATGTTGTGCCCGGCTATTGCGACCTTTGAATGCGGAGCACTCGCGTGCACCGGGAAGCGGTGCGGGCGGCGCTCTCTCAGCCGGTGTGCCGCTTCAATGCCGGCACCAGTGAGAGGTCGCGTCTGCTCTAGCCGAGTATGAATGCGGCACTGACGTTTCGGGCGGTAAGCACGCGCGGGTGATGAAGAGGGTTCGGGTTGGTCAGGAGCAGGCGTGGCAGTGGTCCGGACGCCCGCAAACAAGAGATGTTGTACGTAAATATTGCTGCATATATAATTAATAACGTAAATAATGTGCCAGTTGGACAAATATGATTGGAGATGGAGATGGAATTTTTCGTAGACACGGATATGCATGTCTATGTCTCTGTGTGTGTGCGCGACGACTCTCGCGACTACTCGTACACACCATCGATGTCCCGTTCTCCCTACACACACAAACATAATACCGCCTCATTTTGTTCCTAGGATAGGAATATCATAGGAGTGGGAAACAATATGAAGTGAAATAAATGGAGTACGACATACAAGAAGAAATGTACACGCACTCACTCTGCCTCCGAGATACCCACGAGTACACGATGGAGCGCATTTGTACACGAAGTGGCAGCTTACGTACGTAATAACTTGACCCTTTAATTTGTTCACTTAATTATGGAGGCCCGGGGACCACATGTGAGCAATACAAACTGCGACCTGGAAGCGTGGTGTGTTTTTGATCGAGTTTTCTTTCTTGATACGTTAAAAAATTGTCCGCCGATTTTCATTTCTTTTTTCCGGGAACGCGCGTATTCTATTTAAAACCACTGCTATGGAGATATTTTTTACTCCATTGTATATATAGCCTCTTGTTTGATAGTTTCTCGTGTCTCGCTCTCTCACCCTCTCCATATCTAAACAAGATGACAGTGTCCACTCTATCTCTCTCCTCACCGGTGGTCACAGATCCAGCCGAATCCCGTCCGCTACGGGAGGTGAGGAGGTGCGGCATTGACGTTGTCGCCGTCGGCGATGGAGGAAGCCGACGTGCACCATCCTCTCTGAGTCGGTGCTAGCATGGACAAAGGTCCTCCGCGCCCTTGTTCAATGCCGTCATGTGGGCAGATCCCGCCCGCCCGCCTCGGCGACATCTCGCCCACCTGAGGTATAACTTCTTTTGGATTTCAAGCTTCATTGTACTGGTCCAGCTCCCTAGGTCGCTGCATGCGGGTTTTATTCTATGCCACTATTCCCCAGCTCCCCATGTACAGTAGATAGGGTTCGTCGGCTGGTCTAACATCACCTAATTTTTACTATTATAGAGGAAAGGACACTCGAAAAGTTGTCCGGATTTATTCCTCGGTGGAGGTATACATGTTTTTTCGACAAAAAGTACACGATGGTTGTGCGGTCATTGTCCATATGCTCCTATTGCTGCTGCAAATCTAATACTATCACTAGTTAAATGAAGCAATGCCGATGGTAAAGTGACATCCCTTTTAAGTAATGCTAATGTCAATCCAGAGGCATTGATAAATGCTTTTGTCCTGCTTTTTCTCTCGGGTATCCTGGTTTAGTACCCATCACGATGATCATGATGCTTCTTTTTGTTGGTGTACTTTTCATTAATTCTTATTGACAATTGCGATGTCGCTGTTAATCTTGTACCACTGCCAAAACAAAGTAACAACACTATATCCCTTTTTTATATTTTTGCAAACTGCTATGTGTATCTCCATACCCGGGCATGTCTTCCTCAATTTTAGTGGAACTGCACAAAATTGGGTGGCCATTGTTGTTCCGCCTCACTGTCCTCTGCCACGTGGTTCTTCCTTCCTCGAGCTTGATTATCGAGAAGAAACAGACCACAGTGGGGATTTGTCGAACTTCATTGATGCATCACCCAAACTTGATGCCAAATGGATGATGCATCACCATGATGACCTATCGATGCTCATGGTTGCGTCCCATGGTTGCATCTTCTGGTGAAGCTGATCGATTTTCGACAATAAACAAGTTGTCTTCCATCAGTGCTCTTTGCTTGTTACCCACAAAGATGATATCCTTCGTCAGTTCAACTTGGTTGCGTTGGAGACGCAGTCGTCTTTCACGTTGGTGCAATTTATCACACGATTGGCTATGAACCAAATGTTTCCTCGAAGAAGGATCGACGTTGGTACTAAGAGCATAATTTTTTTATTGATTTCTAAGCGTTCTCACAACTTTGTCTTCAGCTCCCCTGTAATTTTATTTGTCTAGCTACTAACTAAATATGTGGTCAGACTTTGATTAAAAAAATGGTGTGGACTAAAAACCCGGATGGATGTAGTAGCCCTCCGTTTTTATTTACTCTACATATTAGATTTGACTGGAGTCAAACTTTGTGAAGTTTGACCAAGTTTAGGCCGAACACAACAAACCATAATTATTGAGAGAGGGCAAACTGTACATACTCTCAAACCTTTCCGATAATTGAAATTAAAATTCTTTATTTTGTACACACTCTCACACGTTTCCGATAATTTGGCGCGTGTGTGGTTGTTCACTTAACGGAGGGTAGTGTACCACACGTGAAGGACAGGAAGTGCGACCAGGACGCGTGGATCATTAGTTGATCTTAAGTAGTTTTCTTCATTAGTAAGTTAAATAAAGAGTTTCATTTCGTACTTACACAATTTAAAACGATTGTTATGGAGAGAAAAAGAAAACCACTCCACTATATATTAGTAGTATACACGAGTACTATATAAGTACTATATAAGCTGGAGCCTCAGCGCTTGTTCGCTAGGGTTTGCACTCTCCACAATCTCGCCGCACTACATATATATACACGCTGGAAACTCATCGTTTCTTTGCTAGGGTTTGCTATATTCACAGTCTCTCACCCTCTTCACCAGATCTAACCAAGACTGTGTTGGCCTCTGTCTCTCTCTCCCCCTCACAGCTGGTGAAGGAGCCGTCCGGATCCCGCCACACCGGGAAGGGGAGGAGGTGCAGAGTTCACTCTGTCGCCTTCGGCAAGGGAGGCAATCCACTGCCGGCTGCGCTGTTCTCTTTCACCCCAGCGCCTGTGCGGGAGGGCCACCGACCCCTTCTTCCTTGCTGCCGTACGTAGTGTGGGCAGATCCAGCCTCCTACCGCACGCCTAGCCACATCCCGATGACCCTAAGGTATAACTTTCTTTCAAACCGTCATTGCTGTAGCTGCATGTGGATCTTTTTCGATTATGTAGTCAAATCTAGGTCTTGGTTCAAAGAGGAAATAAGGGTGGGGTTGGGTGGAGCATGAATCTAGGACGTGGTTCAATGAGGAAAGGAGGGAGGGAAAGTAGTATAGACTGGCTATCCAGCCGCTTTGTTGGTTGAAAAGGGGAAAAGGGGGTAACCCAGTACACACATCTGTAAGGAACCGATCTCTTTGTTGAAAAAGGAAAGAAACTAGGGGGTCGGGCAGTTTGTGCAGGACCAGATTTGCCGCCCTCACATAGGAAAAAGGTTCAAAGTGAACAAATATGGGACCAACGCAGATATGCTGCTTGGCAACATACTCTACATCACCCATTTATACTTGTGGACGCACATGGTGCTGGCATGTCCCATACAACTATTTTGTTGTTGTTAATCTAGGAATGCCGCTGGAAAATTGAAACAATGCCACTGTTAAAAGTAAATTACATTTTTACCGAATGTTGTTTTAAGAGAATGTCTCTGTTAATATGAATCAACGCAACCGTTTTAGAAATGCTATTGTCCTACTTTGTTTTCCATCAAGATAAGTTAGATGCTTCTTTTTGTTGTCGTATGTTTCATCCTCCTTCATTGGCCAGTAATTGTTTCCTTTTTTGCCTCGGTTAAAACAGGGATATCTATTCAACTTGTTGCTATAGCGAACTTAAATGTCACACCGGCAACTTTTCTTGATTTCAGTGGAACTGCACAAAATGAGATTGGATTTCCTATTCATGTTGTTAGGTTCGTATTTTATCTTGTCTGCCTCATGAAAGGTTAGTACATGCCTTCATCCACATGATTGTGAAATGTACTTTGAGATGTTGTGCTACTTGTATTGGTACTGTTTTAAATAAATGTTGAATTGAAGCTATTTTATTGCTGTCTTTTCCCATTAAGTAGTGAACAAAAATGGGACCAACACAGACATGATGCTTGTTGCTTTGTTACAACAAACTCTGCATCAACCCCTTTATAAGTACATGGAAGCACATGGTGTTGTTGCGCCCGCTCTCCCTTGGAACTGTTTATGCTTTTTGTTAATCTAATGCAGCTAGTAAAATTAAGCAATGCCACTCTCAGAATTAACTATTGAATCTTAGTTCAAAACTGCAACACTTGTTAGGGATCGGCGGGAGTACCATTTCTGTTAGGGATCAGCAAAAGTACATGTTTAAGAAATGTATTGTTGAGATAATGTCTCTGTTATTATATATTAGTTATAGTGTTTTACAAATGGTACTATCGTGCTTTGTAGTTCTTTCTACATGTTTAACCAAGGTATTGTTAAGATAATGTCTCTATTAATATGACTCAGTCGCATTTTTTTAGGAATGGTACTTTTCTGCTTTGCCGTTCTTTATACATGTTGAAACAAGGCATTGTTAAGATAATGTCTCAGTTAATATGATTGAATCACACTGATTGAGAATTGCTACTCTCCTGCTTTGTTTCCCATTAAGATAAGGTAGATGTATTTTCTTCTAGGAGTATAAGTCATCAACGGTTATTTCTCAGTAATTGTTTCCCTTATACCTATTGTTGGATACAGGGATATCAAAACTTCTGCTCGGTTTTATTTCGACTTTGATTTTAGTTGAACTGCGCTGTGACAGCCTGATTTTTGGCCCTTTCTTTTTCTTTTATTTTTATGAGGTTTTTGCCTAATATTTCCTTTTTCCATGGCAATGTGGTCTAGAAACTAAAGAAGATGAACTCTTCTTTGCTTCCAGAGTGGCTTGTCATTCCCAAATCCTTCCCTAGACCCTGTCATTTTCATCCTAGCCCAAATCCCAATATTCTTTTTATTGGGAATATTCCTTTTGTATTAAAGGAACAACTCAAATTGCCCTAGGTAGTGAAGCAACCTTTATTTCCATCACTCCTAAAATTCCCAAATAATTCTCATAAATTGTTTGGGTCATATCTTTATAAAATCTGGCAAAATATTTCATTTGTCACGTTTATCATCATGCTCAAATAATTCATTTCCTATTCTGCCCTAATTGGCACATTGTGAAGCAAGTGCTATTTTCCTTATCCCTATTGACCTCAAACCCTTTGGACACCTTTTCCTGTATATATCATTGCCACATGCCAAAATGCAACCTAATTTGCCTAGTAATTATTTAATTATGATTTTCCAAAGTTTCTATCCAGGAAGGAGCTTTGTGAAGGAGGTGCAAGCTAGGCATATCCAAATGAGTTGCTGTTTTGCATGATCCATCATATCATCATATCATAGCCCTCCACCAAAGTAGAGCTCATGTCATGCCTCCATGTGAGCTCATCTTCAATTCTTTGATTCTGTCCAAAATTTCAGTTTGTGAAGCAAGTATATTTTATCTTGCTCCATTATGGCTCCCAATTTTTCTAGGCCTTCTATTATCCATATAACCTACCTCCACCCATTTTGGGCATGGTTCATCAAGCCATTATTCCTCTAGAATTTTTGCAAGTTTCTGCCCAGAGGAGATGTGTGTGAAGATAGTACCAGTTTGGCTTGGCCAATTGGTATGACACTTTTTGAGCATCTTCATAGGACCAAATGACTCTCCCTTGCCAAATTTCAGCTCAATTTGCCTCCCCATATGAGTGCATCATCCACATCTTGCTTCTGGACCAATTTATGTGGTTGTACAGCGACTGCATTAAATCTTGATCCATATCTTCTCAAAGTTACCAGGATGAAAGTCCTTCTTTACCTAAACCTCTCAGACAACTTCTTTGCTACCAATCATCTTCCTGTTGATCACTAGTGCTCACCCAAGTTTACTGTAGTAAACTTCAGAGGGTAATTACCATTTAACCAGAGCCTTTTTCACCAAACTACCACCGCAGTAGGAACCTCCCCTGGATGAACTTGCCACTAGACAACACGCTCCAGCTCATTTCCCCTGCTACATGCCAGTGCACGCGGTGACCACGTTAATGGCAAGCCTGTGCGCGCGCTCTGCTGCCGTTGACCGCGTCCAGAGCGACTTCTTGCTCGGGCCCCTCCTCTTCTCGGCGTCTCAGCGAGCATGAGAATGTCTAGTAGATTTACCGCGTTGTCGCCGTCCTCCTGGACCTCTCTCCCTCTCCGTAAAACCCCTCACCAACGCTCACCGATGCTCGCCGTCGAACGCCTACGAGAGCTCAGTGGTGGTTTGGCTCTATTCGTCGCCGTCGACATCCTCCCTGCGCTCCCTTGGCCGCCTCTTCCCCGTGAGCTTTCCCTCCTGTTCCCTCTCGTCGCCTGCCTTTGAGCACATGCGCGTGCCCACACGTCCGCGGCTCCGGCGATGTGTCACGCGGCCGAGCTCAACCTCCCTCATCGCCCCGCCTATATATAGGCCTCACCGCGGCCTCCATAGCTCACAATTGACCTCACCTCATCTCCAGCAACCTCCCCGGCCTCTCCCTCGAGCTCCAGAGCCCGTCCCCACCTCTCTCTGCCGCCATGGCCGCCGTCGGGCTCCGCTCGAATCCGAGCAGCCCCGGGCTCCTCCCCTCCTGCTTCCACCTCCAGTAGCCTCCCCAAGTCCCCTGGAGCCGCCCCAACGCTTCTCATCCTCCTCTAGTGGCTGTTGGCCGCGAGCCCCGTCGGTGCCCGTCGCCACCGTCCGCCATGTCCTCGCTCCCTCTCGCCTCGTTCCTCCCCGGAGCTCGTGCTCTCCGTAGACGGGTGCGGCTACTCCTGCTGAGCTCGCCCATAGGTCGAGCGAGGCGGGGGATGGTCGGAGCCGTCCGGATGAGCCCCCGCGCCGGTGACCTCATTCTGGACCGCGGGCGAGTGCGGGCGAGGCGAAGACGACATTGACCCCGTCCCTGGGCCCCGCCTGCCGGCCTCTCCGCGGTAGTATAGACCCCAGTTGGTTTGTTGCACTTGATTGTTGCATTTGTTTTGTCGCATAGCATGCATATAGCTTATTATTTTGTCACTAACGGTTAATCTTGTGAGTGTAGGTGGCATCATTTTCGGTCCATCGCCTGCACCCTCCTTCTTAGCATGTCTGCACTTTGGTGTTCGGCGTCATCTCTGTCCCAGCAGAGAGATGCCCTGGTACCCAGAGTTCCAGACACCATTTGCAGGAATTATGCTCCGGTATCGCGTATATTTTTCCGCCACCCACCCATATTATTTTGGTGATAGTCTTGTTTCTATCCCGAATCATGTCATCCATCTCGTCCCTCTGGCAACCCTTACTAATCTTGGTTATCAAAAAAGGGCAATGCCAACGAGCCTTGTTTTTCCACCGCTACCCTACCCAGTCATTCTATTCTTTGGACGTGTACGAATCCCTTTTGTATGCTTGATGATGATGTGGTCGTGACTTTTGTGTCTCGCTACTTGACAGTCAAGTCCGTCCTCACCTGTGTATCCATCCAGATCCAGCCACTGTTCAGCCAATTCTTGGTGTAGCTTCAGTTACGCCAACTCCTTCCACACATGGATATAATTTTCGTGCACACCGCCACAACATATTAGACCGTAATACCGGTGTTTCCATGCGATTTGTGTGCTTAGGTGTGCATGCATATTATGGTGTGAGTAGAAGTAATATGTGATGATTGCTTGATTAATTATATTAGTAGTATGCTTGTGTGCTTTTGTTTTAGTCATTTCTTTTGTTTCTTTCTTTGGGCCTCCGATGTTACAATTTTTTCCCCTATTAAAGTTGCTCGTCAGCCGATACCGGACCCGAAGAGTCAGCAAGAAATGCATATATTTGGAAACTCAGTAAACAAAATGGAATTGTCAGCAGACTGCAGTGAAATTGGAAATAGCTCGTCTGAATTCAAAATAAATCCTGGATGGAATGTCAGTATAAAGTTTGCATTAACGTGCACTCCTCACAACAGTATGGAATTCTCAGCCGACTACATTCAGATTGGGGGATATCTGATCATGTTACTGAGTGTCTAGTCTCTCTCAGCATGCACTCCTCATAGCAGAAATGATCAAATCAGTAAGAAGAAAAAATTGTGTGCAAGGTTGACAAAATATTATCAAAGTTATGGCCCAGATACCAAGTTTAATTTTTCGTTGAGTATGATTTTGGAACCCGATGTACCTGGAAGCAAGCAGAAATATGGCATGTACTCAGAAAGGAGGATAGTCCTGCAAAACCCCGTTTCATAATAGAAATCAATAACAAAAATATTAATATGGCTATATATGTGGAAATTGGTCCGCATATCACAATAAGAAGCTTCTGGTGTAAGCATCCCAATCTTCCCTCGCAAGATACCCGAGAAGCTTCCAAGGCAAGATTCATCTTCCTCAGTATGATACCTGGATGATTTCCCATACAAGGTACTCCGCCTTCTTCGGTAAGCAACCGCAAAAGCTTCCGGCATAAGGTACTGAGTCTTTCCCCAGCAAAGTCTTTAAGGGGTTAAGCTTCTGAAGAACGATACCTAGTCTTTTTCAGCAAGTTGTCCGATGAAAGTTTCGAGCACAAGCCAGCCAATCTTCCTCAATAAGAAATTGGTACAAGTTAGTACGATGTGAATTAACAGCATATGGCAGTGAATCCCAAGAATCAGATCCGCAACATTTTGGTCAGAAGCAAGAATCAATCAGAATACACGTCTGTCTCGGGAATCAGATTCTCATATATATATGCGGTGAGCATACAACCAAGATCTTACAAGTCACTTGGATGAGGATCTGACAACCACGTGATGATGGTTAAGAGAAGAAAGCCAATATACACCGCAGTATGACAAAGGATTATGAGGATTGACGACATCAATGAGCTCAATACAAGTACATGTGAACCTGGAAAATGATCCTGATGAGCCCTTGTCCCCTTTTTCTCCAATGACGGCAAAGCCTCTGATCTAAGCTGTTTTTAGCTATCCAGGGTGGATGCCAATTTTTATTTCTCTCTTCAATGACTGTCACGAGTTCTGGGCTGCTTTTCGGCCGTCTCGTACAGCTGTTGAGTTTCTTTTTGTGACAGTACTCGTATAGCTGCTTTTTGGCTATTTTAGGGAGCTGACACCTTCTTCTCATCAACCCAGTCTCATGTTCTGAGCTGCTTTTCGGCCGTCCTGGGCCGTGGTTAGGTTATTTCAGTAATGTCCCAGATCTGAGTTGTAAAGACCGTTCTGGTGGCTACTGATTTATTTGTCGATTTCTTGCAAAGGTTCGGATGATCATTTTCCTGCGGTCGGAACTTGAGGGGTGTTGAACCTGCCATTTAATGGGGTACCCTGTCATAAAAATGAGGATAAGCTACGATTGCTGAAAAATCACACCGACAGTACCTATGGTGATACGAAGAAGCAATATTACCCAGCTCTTTCAGCCAAGGATCCAGACCAAGAAAACAATAATGAAGGAGTGAGGGAGTCCTGGATTAGGGGGTCTCCGGACAGCCGGACTATATCCTTTGGACGGACTGTTGGACTATAAAGATACAAGATTGAAGACTTCGTCCCGTGTCCGGATGGGACTCTCCTTGGCGTGGAAGGCAAGCTTGGAAATACGGATATGTAGATCTCCTCCCATTGTATCTGACTCTGTGTAACCATAGCCCCCTCCGGTGTCTATATAAACCGGAGGGTTTAGTCCGTAGGACAACAACAATCATACCATAGGCTAGCTTCTAGGGTTTAGCCTCTATGATCTCGTGGTAGATCAACTCTTGTAATACTCATATCATCAAGATCAATCAAGCAGGAAGTAGGGTATTACCTCCATCGAGAGGGCCCGAACTTGGGTAAACATCGTGTCCCCCGCCTAATGTTACCATCCGCCTTAGACGCACAATTCGGGACCCCCTACCCGAGATCCGCCAGTTTTGACACCGACATTGGTGCTTTCATTGAGAGTTCCACTGTGTCGTCATCATAAGGCCTGATGGCTCCTTCGATCATCGGTAACGATATGGTCCAGGGTGAGGTTTTCTTCCCCGGACAGATCTTTGTATTCGGTGGCTTCGCTCTCCGGGCTAACTCGCTTTGCCATCTGCAGAAGATCGAGAGCTACGCCCCTGGCCACCTGGTCAGGTTCGGGAACTTGAATTACACTGCCGACATCCGCGGAGACTTTATCTTCGACGGATTCGAGCCCATGCCAGGTGCGCCGAACGATCACGACGAGCATGATATAGCTCTGCCGTTGGATAGTGTTCGGGAGATCGCACCGGCAACTACTCTGGCCTTCAATCCGGAGCAAATTACGCCATCCAAGGACGGGTGAATAGACCCCGCCATGGAGGTCGTACTCTCAGCGGCGATAGAGCTGGATACAGACTTCACCCCTCACAATAGCTGTGACGCCGAACCACTGGGTTCATCTCCGGCCACGGACTTTGAGCCGCCTGCGCCCGTGCCTATCGAATCCGATTGCGCGTCGATCATGGAGTTTACCTCCACGGATATCTTTCAGCACTCGCCCTTCGGCGACGTGCTAAATTCGTTAAGGTCTTTCTCCCTGTCAGGAGAGCCTTGGCCGAACTATGTCCGGCTTGAATGGGATGCGGACGACGAAGAAATTCGCTGCCCACCCACCACCCACTTATTAGTAGCCACTGTCGATGATTTAACTGACCTGCTCGACTTCGACTCCGAAGACATCGACGGTATGGACGACGATGCAGGAGACGAACAGGAACCACCGCCCATAGGGCGCTGGACCGCCACCTCATCATACGATATATACATGGTGGATACCCCCAAAGAAGGCAATGGTGACAAGACAGCGGAGGATGAACCCTCCAAGAAGCAACCCAGGAACCGACGTCAGTGGCGCCGCTCTAAGTCCCGCCATAGCAAAAGCAATGATATCGGCACAAGAGACAATAACACTCCGGATAGTGTCGAAGACGTTGACAATCCCCTCCAGCCAGATTTAGAGCAGGAGGATGAACAAGCTAGCCCTCCAGAACAGGCAGCAGATGAAGAAACGGAGGATGACAATTACATGCCCCTCTCCGAAGACGAGGTGAGCCTCGGAGATGAAGAGTTTATCGTGCCTGAGGATCCCATCGACCAGGAGTGCTTCAAGCGCCGGCTTATTGCCACGGCAAATAGCCTGAAGAAAAAGCAACAACAGCTTCGAGCTGATGAAGATTTGCTAGCAGACAGATGGACCGAAGTCCTTGCGGCCGAGGGATACGAACTCGAACGCCCCTCCAAGAGTTACCCAAGACGCAGGTCGCTACTCGAGGAGGAAGCAGTGAAACCTACTTCACCAGCGTACGATGCGGCTGACCGGCCACTGCGTGGCCGAGATAGAGAGGCGTTTCAGCCTGAAGTTCAGCCTGCACCCCGCCGCCACTCAAACAAAAATACCAAGGCCCGGGGCAACACGTGGGACCTGCGAGATGAATTGGAAAGCAGGGCAAAACATGAAAGATCGATATACGGGTCATGGGGGAGCGCACCAATGCGGGACGATGACTGTCACGCTGGATACACTAAAAGTAAATCCGGCCAGGCCGAATACAGCAGACAAGACTCATATGAACTGCGTCGTGATATAGCCCGGCACAGAGGCGCCGCACACCCGCTATGCTTCACTGATGAAGTCATGGATCACGAATTCCCGGAGGGTTTTAAGCCCGTAAATATCGAATCATACGATGGCACAACAGATCCCGCAGTATGGATTGAGGATTTCCTCCTCCACATCCACATGGCTCGCGGTGATGATCTACATGCCATCAAGTACCTCCCACTAAAACTCAAAGGACCAACTCGGCATTGGCTGAATAGCTTGCCAGCAGACTCCATCGGCAGTTGGGAGGATTTGGAAGATGCATTCCTTCACAACTTCCAGGGCACTTATGTGCGACCACCGGATGGTGACGACCTGAGCCATATAACTCAGCAGCCAGGGCAATGGGCCAGGCAATTCTAGACGCGGTTGCTAACTAAGAAGAACCAAATTGTCGACTGTCCGGATGCTGAGGCCTTAGCGGCATTTAAGCATAACATCCGTGACGAGTGGCTTACCCGGCACCTCGGCCAGGAGAAGCCGAAATCTATGGCAGCCCTCATGACACTCATGACCCGCTTTTGTGCGGGCGAGGATAGCTGGCTGGCTCGTAGCAACAACACATCAAGGAATCCGGGCACTTCAGATACTAAAGATGCTAACAGCAGACCACGTCGTAATAGACACAAGCGCCGCAATAACAGCGATAACGCTGAAGATACGACACTCAATGCCGGATTCAGAGGCCCTAGATCTGGTCAGCGGAAAAATCCGTTCAAAAGAAGTACTCCGGGCCCATCCAGTTTGGACCGCATACTCGATCGCTCGTGTCAAATTCACGGCACCCCCGATAAGCCTGCCAATCACACCAACAGAGAATGTTGGGTGTTCAAGCAGGTCGGCAAGTTGAATGCCGAAAACAAGGACAAGGGGCTGCATAGCGACAACAAGGAGGAGCCCCGGCCGCCAAACACAGGAGGACAGAAGAGATTCCCACCACAAGTGAAGACGGTGAATATGATATACGCAACCCACATTCCCAAGAGGGAACGGAAGCGTGCACTAAGGGACGTCTATGCGATGGAGCCTGTCGCCCCAAAGTTCAACCTGTGGTCCTCTTGCACGATCACCTTCAATCGCAGGGACCACCCCACTAGTATCCGTCATGGCGGATCTGCCGCATTGGTCCTAGACCCCATCATTGACGGATTTCACCTCACTCGAGTCCTCATGGACGGCGGCAGCAGCCTGAACCTGCTCTATCAGGATACAATGTGCAAAATGGGTATAGATCCCTCGAGGATCAAACCCACCAAGACCACCTTTAAGGGTGTCATTCCAGGTGTAGAGGCCCATTGCACGGGCTCAATCACACTGGAAGTGGTCTTCAGATCCCCGGACAACTTCCGGAGCGAGGAGTTAATCTTCGATATCGTCCCGTTCCGCGGTGGCTATCACGCACTGCTCGGGCGAACCACATTTGAAAAATTCAATGCGGTACCGCATTACGCATACCTCAAGCTCAAGATGCCAGTACCTAGGGGGGTCATAACAGTCAATGGCAACATAGAGCGCTCGCTCCGCACAGAGGAACACACCGCAGCCCTCGCAGCAGAGGCACCAAACAGCCTGTTAAGGCAAACCGCCAATTTGATGATACAGCCCCCGGACACCGTCAAGCGAGTCCGGAGTAACCTGCAGCAGGATCGCCTAGCACGTCCAGAGCTCACCTAGCAATTCGGCCCCCTTCCTAGTCCCAGTCAAGCGAAGAAATCCGTGCCACGCGTACATAATTAGGCACTGGAAATACCATGGGCATAGGCGGGGGCACGATCAGGGCACGCCCCACAATGCGGCTCAACCGCCCCAGGGGCTGCCTACCTTCATTATTTTTTCTCTTTCAGGACCTTATTCTCTGGATGCCCTATCCGGCAGTGCGATTGCCAGATACATAATACAACAACCAAGGAGGCAGGAAGCTACGTCGTACAAAGGAATCCCCAGGTGGTCTCTGATAACGAGCGAAATACCTGCTTTAAATACCAGTCCGCAGCTTGCCCTTGGATAGGACATGTCAAATAGTCATATTTTTTGCTTATTGCACTACTTGTATAAATACGCTTCGACGTATTCTTTAAATAACAATGCACATCAATAGTCTATTATTGCATTATCTATTCTTTTTTATATGTTTATTTACGACAATCAGCACCCGTACATTCTGGTACGGCTAGTACGCCAGGGGCTTTCATATACCCCATAAAACGGCGCGAGAAGTCCTAACACTTTCGACAGTGTGGCACCCCGAACTTATAGCATTATATGCATCAGCTCCGAATCATGTCTTGGGTCAATAGTTGGGTTTGCCCGGCTCCCATGTTTTGGTACCTTACGTTCCGCAATATCGTCTAAGGTAGCACTGGGAGAACTACTGCGATTGTGTCTCGGTTCTTCCGGACGAGCACCTCAGTAGAGAAAGCCAAAATTGACTGTCATGATAAGGCGAGAGCTGATCGCTGTTCGAGAGGTCTCAAGTCCTTAAAGACTTTTTCCGCTTCGGGCAAGGATTCGGCCTTGTCCGACTTAGGCGTATATAGCGCCCCACATTCGGTCTTCCGAATACTAGGGGCTTCGCCAAAATTTAAAATTGTAGACTTCTATGGCTAAGTGAGAGTGATAAAGCATTATAGTCCGATTGCCTGGTTCGTCGCGCTGAGCACCTCCCTCGGAGGACCTAAAAATGGGAAAAGAGTGCTCAGATTTATCCCTAACACCCCAAACTTAGTTGCATGGGGCGTAAGCCGATGACCGCCAACTCTCGATTTGATAAACGGTCGCATGTATGGTAATATTTTAAATTCAAAAGCGTTGCATAGCACAAATGAACTAGTTTTCACATTGCGGGATCACATGAGCATGTTCATTCAAAATTACATCTTTCAGACGCCTCCTCGCCACAAGGCGGCACCCTTCAGGACACCGTCATAATACATTTCGGGGTGGCGATGCTCCTTGCCTTGCGGTGGCCCCTCCTTCACCAGCTTCTCGGCGTCCATCTTCACCCAGTGCACTTTCGCGCGGGCAAAAGCCCTGCGTGCACCTTCGATGCAGACGAACCGCTTGATGACTTCAAACCGGGGGCAGGCATTCACAAGCCGCCTCACCAAACCGAAGTAGATGTTAGGCAGGGGATCGCCAGGCCACATCCGGACTATAAGGCCTTTCATGGCATGTTCGGCCGCCTCATGGAGCTTGACCAGTTGCTTCAGCTGGTCGCTCAAGGGCATCGGGTGTTCGGTCCCAGTATACTGAGACCAGAACAACTTCTCCGTCGAGCTCCCCTCCTCGGCCCAGTGCCGCGGCATCCGAAACACTGCGGGGCAGATCCGCGAACGCTCCTGGAGAGCTCTGAACTCGGTTATGTAAAAATAAATTTTCTTTCATGTGCTTGCTTTGCATAATGAATGCCTTACCCGCCGCTATCTTCTTAACCGCCTCAATTTCCTGGAGGGCCTTTTGGGCTTCGGCCTTGGCATGTTTCATGCTTTCGAGGGCCTTCGCAAGCTCGGACTCTCGCGTCTTAGAGTCAAGCTCCAAGGCCTCGTGCTTCTTGACGAGAGCTTGGAGCTCTCGGTGCACCTCGCCTACTCGGGCCTCTTGTTTTTCTCGCTCGATGCTCCCTTGGCCGCTTTGTCTTCAGCCTCGGACAACGCCTTCTTCAGGGTCGCCACTTCGGTCGTGGCCCCTGGCACATTCATGATGATCCCATTATTTTGCAACCAAATCTACCTTTTTTATATATAGACAAGGTATTTGCTTACCTTTGCTCTCCTCGAGCTGCCTCTTGGCAAGGCCGAGCTCTTCCTCGGACCGCTCAAGGTCCCGCTTGATCTGGCGACATCCGCATCGACGCGGCGGCTAGCTAGCGTGAAGCCTGCATATTCACATAGACATATTATGATTAGACTCATGTGATTATTATTTGATCCTCTATTCGGCTTTTCTTCGCGAACGCCAAACAGAGCATCAGGGGCTACTGTCTATGCGGTAATATTTTCCTATATCTTGACTACTTACCTGAAAGCTTGTTAGCAGGCTGGCACAAGCTTCAGTTAGTCCGTTTTTTGCAGACTGAACCTTCTCGATCACCGCACTCATGATAGTGCGGTGCTCTTCATTGATGGAAGCGCTGTGAAGCGCTTCCAACAAGTTGGCTGGCGCCTCTGGATGGACAGAGGCCACCGGCATGGGCGGCTTGCCCCTCTTAACAGGGGGTCCCTTTCCGGAGTCCGGAACCACTGGAGGTCCGGTGCAGTGTTCGGCTGGGGGCTGAACTTGGAGCCCGTGGGAGTATTGCTCCCTTTACGCCCAGGGTCCGGAAGGTCGCCTCTAGGCGCCTCCAGGACTACCTCCCCTTGGCTGGGTGCCCTTTGGGACAACACCTCGACGTTGTCCGTGGGGCGAGGGGAAGAGGCGGTAGGAAGTGAATCGCTATTCATATCCGACGGGTCCAAAGAACCATCCGACGAAGATACGTCGATGCGGGCTCGGGGCTGGCTGCATAATCATGTTCGGCATGATGATAAGCAGTGAGATAAAACATACCATGAATTACAATGGAATCCGGATACTTACGACTTCGCCAGGGGCTTGTCCCTGAGCAACCACTCGTCGTCGCTTTGGGCGGCTGTCGTGGAGCAGTCCGGAAGGAGGGTCCTTCTCTTCTGGGACCCTTCGGCCTCCCCGGTTGGGGCGGCCTTCCTTTTCTTGTCTCCCCCGGCTAGGGGAGAACTTTCCTCTTCCTCCTCTTCGTCTTCATGGGAGGAGTGCGCCTCGGAGTTATCGGATGATGAGTCCGATATCACCTGGCGCCGGAGACCCTTTCGGGTCCCCGCGTTCTTCTTCTTGAGTTTCTTCTCTGGCACCTCATAAGGTGTCGGAGCCAGCATCTCCGTTAGGAGAGCATCCGGTGGATCTTCGGGCAGGGGGGCTGGACAGTCAATCTGCTCCGTTGTCTCGACCCAGTCCTGGAAAATGGCGTGGGGGTTTAGATCCCGCGCATGGTCAAACTGGGGAAAGTGAACATCTTATAAAAGACTTACCGGATTCGCAAGGCGCTTCGCGCTAAGTCCGCGGTCCTCGGTAAGGGGAGGGGGTACGTCAGCGCCCTTGAACAGCACCCTCCAGATGTCCTTGTGCGTCGTGCCGAAGAGCTCTTGCAGCGTCTGGTGCTCGGCCGGGTCGAACTCCCACAAGTTGAATGCTCGTCGTTGGCACGGGAGGATCCGGCGGAAGAGCATGACCTGGACCACGTTGACAAGCTTGATTTTCTTGCTTATCATGTTCCGGATGCATTTCTGGAGTCCGGTCAGCTCCACCGATGGACCCCAAGACAGGCCCTTCTCTTTCCAGGAGGTGAGCCGCGTGGGGATTCCGGATCGGAATTCGGGGGCCGCCACCCAGTTGGTGTCGCGCGGCTCAGTGATGTAGAACCACCTCGATTGCCACCCCTTTATGGTCTCCACATAGGAGCCCTCGAGCCAGGTGACGTTGGGCATTTTGCCCACCATGGCGCCTCCGCATTCCGCTTGCTGGCCGCCCACCACCTTCGGTTTAACATAGAAGGTCTTCAGCCACAGGCCAAAGTGGGGACGGATGCGGAGGAAGGCCTCGCACACGACGATAAACGCCGAGATGTTGAGGATGAAGTTTGGGGCCAGATCATGGAAGTCCAGCCAGTAGTAAAACATGAGGCCGAGGACGAACGGGTGGAGGGGAAATCCTAGTCCGCGGATGAAGTGGGTGAGGAAGACTACCCTCTCATGGGATTTTGGGGTGGGGACGATCTGCACCATGTTGCGCAGCCGGTGCGCGATATCCGCGGCCAAGTATCCGGCTCCCCGCAGCTTTTTGATGTCCTCCTCCGTGACGAAGGATTTCATCCACTTGCCTCCCACCCCTGACATGCTGGGAGCGGTTTGAGGAGAAGGACACGAACTTGGGTGTTGGAGCTCGAGTGCGCAAGAATGGATGTGCGAGGAGGAAGAAGGCGTGGGTGAAAAAGGTGAACCCTTGTCACTTCATAAGGGCGGACGAAACTATGCGCTCCCACCTGCCTAGTAAACTCGCTTATTCCCCAAGTGTCGTAGTTGATGGCGCGGTTGGGTTACCCATACCCGTATTAATGAGAATCCCGTGATAAGGGGACATGATCTCTGCTTCGACAAGACATGCCGAGGAAACCGCCTTGCGTTATGCGCCATGGCTGGTTGAGAAAAACGGTTCGAATAATGACCGGGCCGTGGTGTGGCGTCATGCTACAGAGTGTGTTAGCAGATTAGATTCACGAAAATATTATTCTCTCTATGGTGGTGAATGGAATTTGTTTTGCAGAGCCAGACACTATCCTTGTGTTCAAAATCTTCTATGGAGTATTCGGAGGAGGAACCTGCCTTGCAATGCCGAAGACATTCTGCGTTCCGGACTCATCGTCATTGAAGCCTGGTTCAGGGGCTACTAAGGGAGTCCTGGATTAGGGGGTCTTCGGACGGCCGGACTATATCCTTTGGCCGGACTGTTGGACTATGAAGATACAAGATTGAAGACTTCGTCCCGTGTCCGGATGGGACTCTCCTTGGCGTGGAAGGCAAGCTTGGCAATACGGATATGTAGATCTCCTCCCATTGTAACCGACTCTATGTAACCCTAGCCCCCTCCGGTGTCTATATAAACTGGAGGGTTTAGTCCGTAGGAGAACAACAATCATACCATAGGCTAGCTTCTAGGGTTTAGCCTCTACGATCTCGTGGTAGATCAACTCTTGTAATACTCATATCATCAAGATCAATCAAGCAGGAAGTAGGGTATTACCTCCATCGAGAGGGCCCGAACCTGGGTAAACATCGTGTCCCCCGCCTCCTGTTACCATCCGCCTTAGACGCACAGTTCGGGACCCCCTACCCGAGATCCGCCGGTTTTGACACCGACAAGGAGCAATACCAGTGATGCAGGTATGAAAATTGTTGCAAGACCCGCGTGGTGCAGAACCACCGTCAGTCAAGTCTGCAGATATTATCATACAGGTCAAACTCTTATGCTAGCCACGACAGGTGACAATCAAATATTTGGTACGGATCCGATACTCAAGACAGTGGAACCAGTTACGATGATTCAGAAACTTTCACGATAAGCCAAAATTTGTCAGGAAAGCGGTTATGACCCAACTCATTGTTTGGAACCCGAAGGACCTGCATTTAGTGGAGAAACCCAATGCAAGGAGTTAGATCTTGGGTGTCCACTAGAAAAATCTTATCACCAATTCGTGAAAGATTGTCAGTGCCGGATGACACACCCAGCGGAAATCACTCTTGGATTTGTGACAACATATATTTCAGTCGTGAGAATCAATCACAGTCAGCTAAGTCAGCAGATCTAAAAAGAAATTGGAGCCTTTATAAGCATGAATAAGCAAGGTAAGATCTGTCAGAATACGGATATATTAAAGCAAACCACCCCTGGGCCAGGCAGATAAAAATTTAGTGGGAAAAAATAAGAAGGGATACCCGAGTTGGAAACGGTTTCCTTATGTCAGTATCTTCATACTTGTTCCCTGAGCAACCAAATCTCGAGGATGAGATTTCTTTAAGGGGGTAAGCTTTGTGACAGCCTGATTTCTGGCCCTTTTCTTTTTCTTTTATTTTTCTGAGGTTTTTGCCTGAGATTTCCTTTTTCTGTGGCTATGTGGTCTGGAAACTGAAGAAGATGAACTCTTCTTTGCTTCCATAGTGGCTTGTCAATCCCAAATCCTTCCCTATACCCTGTCATTTTCATCCTAGCCCAAATCCCAATATTCTTTTTTTTGGGAATATTCCTTTTCTATTAAAGGAATAACTCAAATTGCCCTAGGTTGTGAAGCAACCTTTATTTCCATCACTCCTAAAATTCCCAAATAATTCTCATAAATTGTTTGGGTCATATCTTTCTCAAATCTGGCAAAATATTTCATTTGTCATGTTTATCATCATGCTCAAATAATTCATTTCCTATTCTGCCCTAAATGGCACATTGTGAAGCAAGTGATATTTTCCTTATCCCTATTGACCTCAAACTCCTTGGACACATTTTGCTGTCTATATCATTGCCACATGACAAAATGCAACCTCATTTGCCTAGCAAGTATTTAATTATGATTTTCCAAAGTTTCTAGCCAGGAAGGAGCTTTGTGAAGGAGGTGCAAGCTAGGCATATCCACATGAGTTGCCATTTTGCATGATCCCTCATACCATCATATCATAGTCCTCCACCAAAGTAGAGCTCATGTCATGCCTCCATGTGAGCTCATCTTCAATTCTTTGATTCTTTCCAAAATTTCAGTTTGTGAAGCAAGTATATTTTATCTTGCTCCATTATGGCTGCCAATTTTTCTAGGCCTTATATTATCCATATAACCTACCTCCACCCATTTTGGGCATGGTTCATCAAGCCATTATTCCTCTAGAATTTTTGCAAGTTTCTGCCCAGAGGAGATGTGTGTGAAGCAAGTACCAGTTTGGCTTGGCCAATTGGTATGAGCTTTTTGAGCATCTTCATAGGACCATATGACTCTCCCTTGCCAAATTTCAGCTCAATTTGCCTCACCATATGAGTGCATCATCCACATCTTGCTTCTGGACCAATTTATGTGGTTGTACAGCAACTACATTAAATCTTGAGCCATATCTTCTCAAAGTTACCAGGATGAAAGTCCTTATTTACCTAAACCCCGCAGACAACTTCTTTGCTACCAATCATCTTCCTGTTGATCACTAGTGCTCGCCCAAGTTTACTACAGTAAACTTCAGAGGGTAATTACCATTTAACCAGAGCCTTTTTCACCAAACTACCACCGCAGTAGGAACCTCCCCTGGATGAACTTGCCACTAGACAACACGCTCCAGCTCATTTCCCCCGCTACATGCCAGTGCACGCGGTGACCTGTTAATGGCAAGCCTGTGGCGCGCTCTGCTGCCGTTGGCCGCGTCCAGGGAGACTTCTTGCTCGTGCCCCTCCTCTGCTCGGCTTCTCAGCGAGCACGAGCATTTCTAGTAGATTTACCGCATTGTAGCTGTCCTCCTGGACCTCTCTCCCTCTCTGTAAAACCCCTCATCGATGCTCACTGACGCTCGCCGCCAAACACCCACGAGAGCACAGTGGTGGTTTGGCTCTGTTCGTCGCCGTCGTCATCCTCCCTGCGCTCCCTTGGCCGCCTCTTCCCCGTGAGCTCTCCCTCCTGTTCCCTCTCATCGCCTGCCTCGGAGCGCATGCGCGTGCCCACGTGTCCGCGGCTTCGGTGAGTGTCACGCGGCCGAGCTTGACCTCCCTCATTGCCCCACCTATATATAGACGTCCCCGCGGCCTCCAGAGCTCACAATCGACCTCACCTCATCTCCAGCAACCTCCCCGGCCTCTCCCTCGAGCTCCAGAGCCCGCCCCACCTATCTATGCCGCCATGGCCGCCGTCGGGCTTCGCTCGAATCCGAGCAGCCCCAGGCTCCTCCCCTCCTGCTTCCACCTCCAGTAGCCTCCCCAAGTCCCCTGGAGCCGCCCCAACGCTTCTCATCCTCCTCTAGTGCCTGTTGGTCGTGAGCCCCATCGGTGCCCGTCGCCACCGTCCGACATGTCCTTGCTCCCTCTCGCCTCGGTCCTCCCCGGAGCTCGTTCTCTCCGCAGACGGGTGCGGCTACTCCTGCTGAGCTCGCCAATAGGTCGAGCGAGGCGGGGGATGGCCGAAGCCGGCCGAACGAGCCCCCGCGCCGATGACCTCATTCTGGACCGCGGGCGTGTGCGGGCGAGGCGAAGACTGTCGGGGAACATAGTAATTTCAAAAAATTTCCTACGCACACGCAAGATCATGGTGATGCATAGCAATGAGAGGGGAGAGTGTTGTCGACGTACCCTCATAGACCGAAGCGGAAGCGTTAGCACAATGCGGTTGATGTAGTCGTACGTCTTCACGGCCCGACCGATCAAGCACCAAAATTATGACACCTCCGAGTTCTTGCACACGTTCAGCTCCATGACGTTCCCCGGACTCCGATCCAGCAAAGTGTCAGGGAAGAGTTCCGTCAGCACGACGACGTGGTGACGATCTTGATGTTCTACCATCGCAGGGCTTCGCCTAAGCACCGCTACAATATTATCGAGGAGAACTATGGTGGAGGGGGGCACCGCACACGGCTAAGAGATCTCAAGGATCAATTGTTGTGTCTTTGGGGTGCCCCTGCCCCGTGATATAAAGGAGCAAGGGGAGGCCGGCCGGCGCTCTATGGCGTGCCTCAAGAGGGGAATCCTACTAGGACTCCAAGTCCTAGTAGGTTTCCACCCAAAGGGAGAGAGGGGAAGGAAGTAGAGGAGAGGGAGAAGGAAAGGGGCGCCCCCCTCTCCTAGTCCACCGGACCAGGAGGGGCGCGCGGCCTGCCCTGGCCGCCCCTCTCTCTCTCTCTCCACTAAGGCCCATCGAGGCCCATTAGTTCCCTCAGGGGTTCCGATAACCCTCCGGCACTCCGGTTTTATCTGAAACTTCTCCGGAACACTTCCGGTGTCCGAATATAGTCGTCCAATATATCAATCTTCATGTCTCGACCATTTCGAGACTCCTCGTTATGTCCGTAATCACATCCGGGACTCCGAAAAAACTTCGGTACATTAAAACTCATAAACCTATAATATAACTGTCATTGAAACCTTAAGCGTGCGGACCCTACGGGTTCGAGAACTATGTAGACATGACCGAGAACCATTCCGGGTAAATAACCAATAGCGGAACCTTGATGCTCATATTGGCTCCTACATATTCTACGAAGATCTTTATCGGTCAAACCGCATAACAACATACGTTGTTCCCTTTGTCATCGGTATGTTACTTGCCTGAGATTCGATCGTCGGTATCTCAATACCTAGTTTAATCTCGTTACCGGCAAGTCTCTTTACTCTTGCGTAATGAATCATTCCGTAACCAACTCATTAGCTACATTGCTTGCAAGGCTTATAGTGATGTGCATTACCGAGAGGGCCCAGAGATACCTCTCCGACAATCGGAGTGACAAAACCTAATCTCGAAATACGCCAACTCAACATGTACCTTTGGAGACACCTGTAGAACTCCTTTATAATCACCCAGTTACGTTGTGACGTTTGGTAGCACACAAAGTGTTCCTCCGGTAAATGGGAGTTCCATAATCTCATACTTATAGGAACTTGTATAAGTCATGAAGAAAGCACAACATACTAAAACGATCAAGTGCTAAGCTAACGGAATGGCTCAAGTCAATCACATCATTCTCCTAATGAAGTGATCTCGTTAATCAAATGACAGCACATGTCTATGGTTAGGAAACATAACCATCTTTGATTAATGAGCTAGTCAAGTAGAGGCATACTAGTGACTTTAAGTTTGTCTATGTATTCACACATGTATCATGTTTCCGGTTAATACAATTCTAGCATGAATAATAAATATTTATCATGATATGAGGAAATAAATAATAACTTTATTATTGCCTCTAGGGCATATTTCCTTCAGTCTCCCACTTGCACTAGAGTCAATAATCTAGATTACACAGTAATGATTCTAACACCCATGGAGTCTTGGTGCTGATCATGTTTTGCTCGTGGAAGAGGCTTAGTCAACGGGTCTGCAACATTCAGATCCGTATGTATCTTGGAAATCTCTATGTCTCCCACCTGGACTTAGTCCTAGATGGAAGAAGCGTCTCTTGATGTGCTTGGTCCTCTTGTGAAATCTGGATTCCTTTGCCAAGGCAATTGCACCAGTATTGTCACAAAAGATCTTAATTGGTCCCGATGCACTAGGTATGACACCTAGATCGGAAATGAACTCTTTCATCCAGACTCCTTCATTTACTGCTTCCGAAGCAGCTATGTACTCCACTTCGCATGTAGATCCTGCCACGACGCTTTGTTTAGAACTGCACCAACTGACAGCTCCACCGTTCAATATAAACACGTATCCGGTTTGCGATTTAGAATCATCTGGATCAGTGTCAAAGCTTGCATCAACGTAACCATTTACGACTAGATCTTTGTCACCTCCATAAACACGAAACATATCCTTAGTCCTTTTCAGGTATTTCAGGATATTGTTGATCGCTGTCCAGTGATCCACTCCTGGATTACTTTGGTACCTCCCTGCCAAACTTATTGCTAAGCATACGTCAGGTCTGGTACACAACATTGCATACATGATAGAGCCTAAGGCTGAAGCATAGGGAACATCTTTCATTTTCTCTCTATCTTCTGCTGTGGTCGGGCATTGAGTCTGACTCAACTTCACACCTTGTAATACAGGTAAGAACCCTTTCTTTGCCTGATCCATTTTGAACTTTTTCAAAACTTTATCAAGGTATGTGCTTTGTGAAAGCCCAATTAAACGTCTTGATCTATCTCTATAGATCTTGATGCCTAATATGTAAGCAGCTTCACCGAGGTCTTTCATTGAAAAACTTTTATTCAAGTATCCCTTTATGCTATCCAGAAATTCTATATCATTTCCAATTAATAATATGTCATCTACATATAATATCAGAAATGCTACAGAGCTCCCACTCACTTTCTTGTAAATACAGGCTTCTTTGATCACACTATCAAAGCGTTTATTCCAACTCCGAGAGGCTTGCACCAGTCCATAAATGGATTGCTGGAGCTTGCACACTTTGTTAGCACCTTTTGGATCGACAAAACCTTCCGGTTGCATCATATACAACTCTTCTTCCGTAAATCCATTCGAAATGCAGTTTTGACATCCATTTGCCATATTTCATAATCATAAAATGCGGCAATTGCTAACATGATTCGGACAGACTTAAGCATCGCTACGGGTGAGAAAGTCTCATCGTAGTCAACCCCTTGAACTTGTCGAAAACCTTTCGCAACAAGTCAAGCTTTGTAGATAGTTACATTACCATCAGCGTCAGTCTTCTTCTTGAATATCCATTTATTCTCGATGGCTTGCCGATCATTGAGCAAGTCAACCAAAGTCCATACTTTGTTCTCATACATGGATCCCATCTTAGATTTCATGGCCTCAAGCCATTTTGCGGAATCTGGGCTCATCATCGCTTCCTCATAGTTCGTAGGTTCTCCATGGTCAAGTAACATGACTTCCAGAATAGGATTACCGTACCACTCTGGTGCGGATCTCACTCTGGTTGACCTACGAAGTTCGGTAGTAACTTGATCTGAAGTTTCATGATCATTATCATTAGCTTCCTCACTGATTGGTATAGTTGTCACAGGAACCGGTTCTCGTGATGAACTACTTTCCAATAAGGGAGTAGGTATTGTTACCTCATCAAGTTCTACTTTCCTCCCACTCACTTCTTTCGAGAGAAACTCCTTCTCTAGAAAGGATCCGAATTTAGGAACAAAAATCTTGCCCTCAGAACTGTGATAGAAGGTGTACCCAATAGTCTCTTTTGGGTATCCTATGAAGACACATTTCTCCGATTTGGGTTCGAGCTTATCTGGTTGAAGTTTCTTCACATAAGCATCGCAGCCCCAAACTTTAAGAAACAACAACTTTGGTTTCTTGCCAAACCACAGTTCATAAGGCGTCGTCTCGACGGATTTTGATGGTGTCCTATTTAATGTGAATGCGGCTGTCTCTAAAGCATAACCCCAAAACGATAGCGGTAAATCAGTAAGAGACATCATAGATCTCACCATATCTAGTAAAGTACGATTACGACGTTCGGACACACCATTACACTGTGGTGTTCCGGGTGGCGTGAGTTGTGAAACTATTCCGCATCGTTTCAAGACCAAACTCGTAACTCAAATATTCTCCTCCACGATCAGATCGTAGAAACTTTATTTTCTTGTTACGATGATTTTCAACTTCACTCTGAAATTCTTTGAACTTTTCAAAAGTTTCATACTTATGTTTCATCAAGTAGATATACCCATATCTTCTTAAATCATCTGTGAAGGTGAGAAAACACCGATATCCGCCACGAGCTTCAACATTCATCGGACCACATACATCTGTATGTATGATTTCCAACAAATCTGTTGCTCTCTCCATAGTTCCGGAAAATGGTGTTTTAGTCATCTTGCCCATGAGGCATGGTTCGTAAGTACCAAGTGATTCATAATCAAGTGATTCCAGAAGTCCATCAGTATGGAGTTTCTTCATGCGCTTTACACCAATATGACCCAAACGGCAGTGCCACAAATAAGTTGCACTATCATTATCAACTCTGCATCTTTTGGCTTCAACATTATGAATATGTGTATCACTACTATCGAGATTTAATAAAAATAGACCACTCTTCAAGGGTGCATGACCATAAAAGATATTACTCATATCAATAGAACAACCATTATTCTCTGATTTAAATGAATAACCATCTCGCATCAAACAAGATCCAGATATAATGTTCATGCTCAACGCTGGCACCAAATAACAATTATTCATGTCTAAAACTAATCCCGATGGTAGATGTAGAGGTAGCGTGCCGACTGCGATCACATCGACTTTGGAACCATTTCCCACGCGCATCGTCACCTCGTCCTTAGCCAATCTTTGCTTAATCCGTAGTCCCTGTTTCGAGTTGCAAATATTAGCAACAGAACCAGTATCACATACCCAGGTGCTACTGTGAGCATTAGTAAGGTACACGTCAATAACATGTATATCACATATACCTTTGTTCACCTTGCCATCCTTCTTATCCACCAAATACTTGGGGCAGTTCCGCTTCCAGTGTCCAGTCTGCTTGCAGTAGAAGCACTCAGTCTCAAGCTTAGGTCCAGATTTGGGTTTCTTCTTTTGAGCAGCAACTTGCTGGTCTTACTGACCATCAACACTTGATGCTCCTTCTTGATCTCTACCTCCGCAGCCTTTAGCATTGCAAAGAGCTCGGGAATAGTCTTGTCCATCCCTTGTATATTATAGTTCATCGCGAAGCTCTTGTAGCTTGGTGGCAGTGATTGAAGAATTCTGTCAATGACACTTTCATCAGGAAGATTAACTCCCGGTTGAATCAAGTGATTATTATACCCAGACATTTTGATTCACTAACAGAACTATTCTCCTCCATCTTACAGCTATAGAACTTATTGGAGACTTCATATCTCTCAATACGGGCATTTTCTTGAAATATTAACTTCAACTCCTGGAACATCTCATATGCTCCATGATGTTCAAAACGTCGTTGAAGACCCGGTTCTAAGCCATAAAGCATGGCCCACTGAACTATCGAGTTGTCATCAGCTTTGCTCTGCCAGACGTTCTTAACATCGTCAGTTGCATCTGCAGCAGGCCTGGCACCTAACGGTGCTTCCAGGACGTAATTCTTTTGTGCAACAATGAGGATAATCCTCAAGTTACGGACCCAGTCCGTGTAATTGCTACCATCATCTTTCAACTTAGCTTTCTCAAGGAACGCATTAAAATTCAACGGAACAACAAACGAGCCATCTATCTACAACAAACATAGACAAGCAAAATACTATCAGGTACTAAGTTCATGATAAATTTAAGTTCAATTAATCATATTACTTAAGAACTCCCACTTAGACACACATCTCTCTAGTCATCTAAGTGATCACGTGATCCAAATCAACTAAACCATGCGATCATCACGTGAGATGGAGTAGTTTCAATGGTGAACATCACTATGTTGATCATATCTACTATATGATTCACGTTCGACCTTTCGGTCTCCGTGTTCCAAGGCCATATCTGTATATGCTAGGCTCGTCAAGTTTAACCTGAGTATTCTGCGTGTGCAACTGTTTTGCACCCGTTGTATTTGAACGTAGAGCCTATCACACCCGATCATCACGTGGTGTCTTAGCACGAAGAACTTTCACAACGGTGCATACTCAGGGAGAACACTTGTTGATAATTAGTGAGAGATCATCTTAAAATGCTACCGTCAATCAAAGCAAGATAAGATGCATAAAGGATAAAGATCACATGCAATCATTATAAGTGATATGATATGGCCATCATCATCTTGTGCTTGTGATCTCCATCTCCGAAGCACCGTCGTGATCACCATCGTCACCGGCGCGACACCTTGATCTCCATCGTAGCATCGTTGTCGTTTTACACCATATATTGCTTCTACGACTATCGCTACCGCTTAGTGATAAAGTAAAGCAATTACAGGGCATTTGCATTTCATACAATAAAGCGACAACCATATGGCTCCTGCTAGTTGTCGATAACTTCGGTTACAAAACATGATCATCTCATACAAGAAAATATAGCATCACGTCTTGACCATATCACATCACAACATGCCCTGCAAAAACAAGTTAGACGTCCTCTACTTTGTTGTTGCAAATTTTACGTGGCTGCTACGGGCTGAGCAAGAACCGTTCTTAGCTACGCATCAAAACCACAACGATAGTTCGTCAAGTTAGTGTTGTTTTAACCTTCGCAAGGACCGGGTGTAGCCACACTCGGTTCAACTAAAGTTGGAGAAACTGACACCCGCTAGCCACCTTTGTGCAAAGCACGTCAGGAGAACCGGTCTCGCGTAAGCGTACACGTAATGTCGGTCCGGGCCGCTTCATCCAACAATACCGCCGAACCAAAGTATGACATGCTGGTAAGCAGTATGACTTGTATCGCCCACAACTCACTTGTGTTCTACTCGTGCATATAACATCTACGCATAAAACCAGGCTCGGATGCCACTATCGGGGAACGTAGTAATTTCAAAAAAATTCCTACGCACACGCAAGATCATGGTGATGCATCGCAACGAGAGAGGAGAGTGTTGTCCATGTACCCTCGTAGACCGAAGTGAAAGCATTAGCACAACGCGGTTGATGTAGTCGTACGTCTTCACGGCCCGACCGATCAAGCACCGAAACTACGGCACCTCCGAGTTCTTGCACACGTTCAGCTCGATGACGTTCCCCGGACTCCGATCCAGCAAAGTGTCAGCACGACGGCGTGGTGACGATCTTGATGTTCTACCATCGCAGGGCTTCGCCTAAGCACCGCTACAATATTATCGAGGAGAACTATGGTGAAGGGGGGCACCGCACACGGCTAAGAGATCTCAAGGATCAAATGTTGCGTCTTTGGGGTGCCCCCTGCCCCTGTATATAAAGGAGCAAGGGGGAGGTCGGCCGGCCCTCTATGGCGCGCCCCTAAGAGGGGAATCCTACTAGGACTCCAAGTCCTAGTAGGTTTCCACCTAAAGGGTGAGAGGGGGAAGGAAGGAGAGGGAGAGGGAGAAGGAAAGGGGGGCGCCCCCCCCTCTCCTAGTCCAATTCAGACCAGAGGGGGAGGGGGCGCGCAGCCTGCCCGGGCCGCTCCTCTCTCTCTCCACTAAGGCCCATCGAGGCCCATTAGTGCCCCCGGGGGTTCCGATAACCCTCCGGCACTCCGGTTTTATCCGAAACTTCTCCGGAACACTTCCGGTGTCCGAATATAGTCGTCCAATATATCAATCTTCATGTCTCAACCATTTTGAGACTCCTCGTTATGTCCTTAATCACATCCGGGACTCTGAACAAACTTCGGTACATCAAAACTCAAAAACTCATAATATAACTGTCATCGAAACCTTAAGCGTGCGGACCCTACGGGTTCGAGAACTATGTAGACATGACCGAGAACTATTCCGGGTCAATAACCAATAGCGGAACCTGGATGCTCATATTGGCTCCTACATATTCTACGAAGATCTTTATCGGTCAAACCGCATAACAACATACGTTTTCCCTTTGTCATCGGTATGTTACTTGCCCGAGATTCGATCGTCGGTATCTCAATACCTAGTTCAATCTCGTTACCGGCAAGTATCTTTACTCTTATGTAATGCATCATTCCGTAACCAACTCATTAGCTACATTGCTTGCAAGGCTTATAGTGATGTGCATTACCGAGAGGGTCCAGACATACCTCTCCGACAATCGGAGTGACAAAACCTAATCTCGAAATGCGCCAACTCAACATGTACCTTTGGAGACACCTGTAGAACTCGTTTATAATCACCCAGTTACGTTGTGACGTTTGGTAGCACACAAAGTGTTCCTCCGGTAAACGGGAGTTGCATAATCTCATAGTTATAGGAACTTGTATAAGTCATGAAGAAAGCAATAGCAACATACTAAAACGATCAAGTGCTAAGCTAACGGAATGGGTCAAGTCAATCACATCATTCTCCTAATGAAGTCATCTCGTTAATCAAATGAAAACACATGTCTATGGTTAGGAAACATAACCATCTTTGATTAATAAGCTAGTCAAGTAGAAGCATACTAGTGACTTTAAGTTTGTCTATGTATTCACACATGTATCATGTTTCCGGTTAATACAATTGTAACATGAATAATAAACATTTATCATGATATGAGGAAATAAATAATAACTTTATTATTGCCTCTACGGCATATTTCCTTCAAAGACGACGTTGACCCGTCCACAGGCCCTTTGTCGGCCTCTCCTACCGACCGGCCGGCCTCTGACGTGGTTAAGTGGAGGCGTACTCCGCGGAGTACGTCTTCGCTTAAAGAAAGCGTAGTCAGCTTCTTCCTCGGGAGAAAATGTGTTTTCCCTTCTGGAAAACGTATTTTCAGAAAAGGCGTGTTCTGTTTTTCCTGCTGAGGGCCTGTTTGTGATGATTTTATTACAGATAGGTCCCTGGCAGAAAAACCCTTATATCTTTTTACTCCCAGCTCCAAATGAGGTGATTCCAAAGCCCATTTCTTTGTCTCGTCGAGCCCATTCTGTTGGTCACACTTTCACTATGTGTTAACATTCTTAAAATGACCATTTTGCCCTCGCACGTAAACAGCCCCTCTCGGAGAGAACTGCTTTCGGCAAATCTTTTCGCGGCTTCACCGCACTTCTTCCCGGTGCCTTCTTCACCCACAGGCAAGCCACAATACCCACCTGCATGATAGTCATGCAGTAGCCATGGTTTTCAACTTGAATATTTAATAAATGTTTGCTAGTTTAAAACATGGTTATCGTTGTTCCGGTGCCGCTTAGAGTTTCATGATTCACTCTCGTGTTATGTTGTGTTGCACCTGGTTATCTTGTACTAGTTGCTAGTATTCCTTTCATATGTGTATGCTTGCTAGTAGTACATGTTGATGTTGGTGATGGCCTTCGGTGCATGACTAACGTCTGTTCCGAGCGCCGTCGTTATGCATGTCCTATTGCATCCACTTGGTTAAATGATTACATGGTAGCATTGTTGATATGTCTTGCATGATATTTATTTTTGATGCTAGTGGTCATGCTAGGTTTCTATGAGTAGTGTTGTACTTGTGATATTCATGCTCCTAATTGTACTATGCTCAATCGAATATGATTCATTGTGGATATGGTGGATAGTTATGTTGCGCCCCGTGCTTATGATGATATCATGTTCATGCATTGTAATTGCATCATGTTATTTTATCATGGCTGAGAATATTGCATTCAAGTTTAACTGGATTAAATTGAACTTGAACAACTGTTGGCTGAGTCATGGTGCCACCATATCGAGCTGACTAGTGCAACCACGCTTACCTTTATGGGAAGGTCCTAACTGGGTCTATGTCGTGCCTCTCGCCGGTGCCTCCAACAAGGGAAGGTTATGGGCGTGTGGTACCCTGGCCCGGTAAGCATACATAACCTTGTGTGCCTGTAGATGGATCATAAGCGCTTGTGTCCCCGTTTGGGACAGGCCACGATGGTGGCCGTTGTGCCTTTGGTAGGCACGGGGCCACCCAGGACTTAGCCCAAAGGGGAGTTGGTCGGAGTGGCTGGGAGAGTGTCATGGCAGTAGGACGGTTTTGTTGGAACGCTGTTGGTCCACCCGAATGGGAGTGCGAGGCCATGGGTTCCGTGGTGTGGGTACAGTGTACTAACCTCTGCAGAGTGTATATTAAATCTATCGATAGCCGCACCCGCGGATAAGGGCCCAGTTCGTGTCGGTCACACTGTGAGTCAACAGTATTAATAATAATGTGCTTAATAACTGTAACGCCCCGGATCCGATGCGCCAGGTGTCCGCCAGTTATTCGTCGTCTTTGCCATGTCGTTTGCTTGCGTGTTGCATTTTTCCATGTCATCATGTGCATCTCATTTTGCATACGTGTTCGTTTCTTGCATCCGGGCATTTTCCCCGTTGTCTGTTTTGCAATCCGGCACTCCTATGTCTCCCGGTGCCCCATTTTGCCTCTCTTTCGTATGCAGGTGTTAAACTTTCTCGGAATGGCCCGAGGTTTGTCAAGCGACCTTGGTATACCACCGGTAGACCGCCTGTCAAGTTTCGGGTCATTTGGACGTCGTTTGGTACTCTAACGGTTAACCGGGCAACCGTAAAGCCTCTTTTGTGTGCAGCCCAACACCCCTTTCAAAGTGGCCCAAAACCCAGCAAACTCCTCTCCATGCTCTCGGTCGTTCGATCACGATCGTGTGGGCGAAAGCCGCACCTCATTTGGACTCTCCTAGCTCCCTCTATCTATAAATAGGTGTCCTCCCCCGAAATTCGCAGATGAAACCCTAGCCCTCTCCCTCCTCGCGCCGCCGGACAAAAACCCCGCCGCCGGACGTGTCCGCGCCGCCGTCCCCGACGAATCCGCCGCCGCCACGTCACCCCGCCGGCCTCCTCTCTCTCCTCCCACCGCTGCGGCCCGCCCGCCCACGGCTGGCCCACCCTGGGCCAGCCGGATCGATCATGCGCCACGTCGCGCCGCCCATGAGCCCGATCCTCCGCCTCTCCGCCCGCGCCCTCCGCCTTCCGCTGCCCGCCCGCCGCTGCGCCGCCGCCACGAGTCTGCCGCCGCCCCACACCGTCGGCCTCCGACCGCCCGCGGAGACCACCTCGCCGCCTCCTCACCGCGGGCCGCCCCTTGCCATCGCCGGCCCCCGCCTCTAGCCAGATCCGGGGAAGGAGACCCCGGATCCCGCCTCCTCCGCCGCCTCAAGTTCGCCGCCGGCGATCCCTCGCCGGACCCTGCCGCCGCTGCCGTCCGGGTCCGCCCCGGCCCGATCCGCGGGCCCCTCGCCCGAATCCATCTCGCCCGACCCGATCCGCGTTGACCCCGAGGTGATTTTTTCTCACCAAGTCACCAGTCTGTGTTATTATCATGCCATGTTCATCGCACGATATCTCTGCATCCGTAGCTCCGTTTCACGCGTGTAATATGTCAAATTGTTCGTCTCAATGAGTACTTCATTTCATTCCATTGCACCATGTTCATTTGAGATCATCATGATGCCTGAATCTTTGTTGCAAGAGTGCTATATGATGTTAACCTGCTGAAACTATTATAACATGCTCATTTGTCATTTTTTCCATGATTGATGTGTGCATCCTTTGAGGTTGATGTCTACATGTGTTTTGTGCTATGTCATGCCATCTTCACAGTGGTGCCATCCATGGACTTTTGTGGGTCTTGTAGTGAGTGCATCGAGCTTCTTAAGTTGGGTACTTGCTGTTACTGTTTTGCTTGTCTGAATCTGTTACTTCGTGATGCTATGTAAACCTGCTGCTACAAGTCATTCTATGCATAATATGGAGATGTTCACTAAGTATGTTTTGTTATACATGTCATGCTCTATCCATCCATGCCCCTGGTTGCATTTATAGCCTGCTTTAGCTTGTTGTAAGCTTGCTCCAAAGTTGCTAAATAATGTTGTTGTCCGCCTGTTAACATTAAGTTCATTGTTGCCATGATTGTTGTTAGTGATCCATGAACTCTATAAACTTGCTCTTGTCATGCTTAGCTTCATAAACATGTCTTCTTATTGTTGTTTGCCTTGCCATGCCATGTATTGCTCTGTGGTGAGTCGATCAAGCTCACCAACATGCCTACTTATTGTTGTTCCTGCCATGTATGAATCTGTCATATCATTTTCCATGTTTACATGGGTGCCATCATATCTTCTGATCCTTTTTGGCTCATGGTCAGTAAAGGACTTTTGTTATATGCAATTAGTATATTCATGCCATGCCTTTGTTTGCATTTATAATTTCCTGTAGCATGTTGTTTGATAGCTCTAAACATTGCAACCTGATGTTATTTCTGCAAAGTGTGAAACTGTTATTATTTGCAATCTTGCCATGTCCTTTTGAGCATGTTCTAGTGATTTCTGGAGTTAGCTCAGTGTTCATGTTTTGTCGTGCTTTACCTGAACATCATGTCCATGCCTTTTGTTCTCATGTTGGGGTGTTGTAGCATGTTGTTTTGATGCTTGCAATATGCCTAGTTGCTATTTTGGACAGCTTGTCCTTTAAACTTGTATGGAGTGTATGTGTTGCACCATTGCTCCGTTTTGAGTGTGCTCTATATGAAACTTGCTTGATTTTGCATGTAGTTCCATATTATCATGTTGCATCCATGATTTGAGGTGTGTGCTTGATGTTTGTATGCATTTTGTATCAATGCCATGCTTATCTTGTTTTGCTCATATCTTCTAGGCCGTAGTTCCGAATTAAATGAACTTTATATGTAACTTGACTAGAATTTCATGTAGATCCTCTTGGTGCTCTTTAACTTGCTGTTTAACAACTTGAACATAAGGTTTAATCAGATCTGGACCAATTTCTAAATTTGCATGTGAGGACTTACCGGAATTGTTATATGTTGTTTCCGGCCTCATTTAAACTTGCTTTGATGTGTTGTTCTTGTTTGCATCATATTTTGCTATGAGTAGCTCCATGTAGCCTTGTCATGCATCATGCTTGTTGTGCATCATGCCTTGTTCATGTGTGGTGTGTTTACCATGTTGTGTGCTTCTTCTCGATAGTTCCCTGCTACGCTATGATCGTGAGGATTCGTTCGTCTACACTTGGTTCGTCTTCGTGGCTTCATCTTCTTCATGGACTCGTTCTTCTTCCTTGCGGGATTTCAGGCAAGATGACCGTTACCCTGGATCTTGCTACTATCATTGCTATGCTAGTTGCTTCGTTCTATCGCTGTGCTGCGCTACCTATCTTTTGCTCCTCAAGTCTCCTAAATTGACATGTCAGCCTCTAACCTTTACACCTTTCCTATGCAAACCGTTGTTTGGATATGTTACCGCTTTGCTCAGCCCCTCTTATAGCGTTGCTAGTTGCAGGTGAAGATGAAGATTGCTCCATGTTGGATTATGTTTATGTTGGGATATCACAATATCTCTTATATTATTAATGCATCTATATACTTGGTAAAGGGTGGAAGGCTCGGCCTTATGCCTGGTGTTTTGTTCCACTCTTGCCGCCCTAGTTTCCGTCATATCGGTATTATGTTCCCGAATTTTGCGTCCCTAACGCGGTTGGGTGATTTATGGGACCCCTTGACAGTTCTCTTTGAATAAGACTCCTCCAAAGAAGGCCCAACATTGGTTTTACCATTTGCCTCACCTATGCCTTTTTTTCCCTTGGGTTTCGGAGCCGAGGGTCATCTTTATTTTAGCCCCCGGCCGTTCTCCTCTCGAGTGCTGGTCCAAACCGAAGCGATGTCCGCGCCCGGGCAACCAGGGTCTATGCCAACCCGTCAGATTGCTCATCCGGTGCCCCGAGAATGAGATATGTGCAGCTCCTATCGGGATTTGTCGACACATTCGAGCGGCTTTGCTGGTCTTGTTTTATTGTCGTCGAAATGTCTTGTAGCCGGATTCCGAGACTGATCGGGTCATCCCGGGAGAAGGAATATCCTTCGTTGATCGCGAGAGCTTATCATGGGCTAAGTTGGGACACCCTGCAGGGTTTGAACTTTCGAAAGCCGTGCTCGCGTTATGTGGCAGATGGGAATTTGTTAATATCCGTTGTAGTAAACTTGAAGCAAACTCTTCTAAAATACACCAACCGTAGCGTAACCGTGAGTGTCTCTTTTCGGGTTGATCGAGAGGAGAACACGGTTTCGGGTTATGTCGGACGTAAGTAGGAGTTCAGGATCACTTCTTGATCATTACTAGTTGACGCACTCCTTTGTTTCTCTTCTCGCTCTCATTTGCGTATGTTAGCCACCATATATGCTTAGTCGCTGCTGCAACCTCACCACTTTATCCCTTCCTTTCCCTTTAAGCTTTGCTAGTCTTGATACCCATGGTAATGGGATTGCTGAGTCCTCGTGGCTCACAGATTACTACAACAACAGTTGCAGGTACAGGTTTATGCGATGATCTTGACGCGAGAGCGATGCTTGCTTGTTTTGGAGTTCTTCTTCTGCTGCTTCTTCGATCAGGGGATAGGTTCCAGGTCGGCAGCCTGGGCTAGCAGGGTGGATATTGTTGAGTTTCTGTTTATGATTCAACCGTAGTCGAATGTTGTTCTTGTATGTTGTATTGTTGTATTCTTGTGACATTGTATGTATTGGATGTATCCCTACCTATTATGTAATGTTGATGTAATGATATCCACCTTGCAAAAGCGTCTTCAAGATCGCGTCTATCCTTGGTGGGACCTTTGAGTTCCTTTAGGATAGGGTCGCATCTTGGGCGTGACAATAACAACCCCGGTTCGATGATGAGATAACATGGTTGTGATCGCCGGAAAGATCGTCGTTTGGTTACGAGGTAGCCCGTTGAACCCAGAGTGGTTCCGTTTGTGATCCGTGAATGATCACCGTGGTATCGAGGATACCGAGTTGTTGTATATTCGTGATGTTGTGCGAGAATCGTGGGTAAAAATCAAGCTCCTTGTGGTCATTTAATGATTACTACGATATTGTTTATACCAAGCATGATTTGATCCTGAGATAATCGTGTGATGTCCGAGGTTGGTAAGTGATGCATGTGATGGTTACGAAGTAACCCGAGCAGAATAAATAGTGCATATATGTGACGCCCCCGATTCAATCGTACACTAATCATGCACGCAAATGTGTACGATCAAGATCAGGGACTCACGGGAAGATATCACAACACAACTCTACAAATAAAATAAGTCATACAAGCATCATAATACAAGCCAGGGGCCTCAAGGACTCGAATACAAGTGCTCGATCATAGACGAGTCAGCGGAAGCAACAATATCTGAGTACAGACATAAGTTAAACAAGTTTGCCTTAAGAAGGCTAGCACAAACCGGGATACAGATCGAAGAGGCGCAGGCCTCCTGCCTGGGATCCTCCTAACTACTCCTGGTCGTCGTCAGCGGGCTCCACGTAGTAGGAGGCACCTCCGGGGTAGTAGTCGTCATCGACGGTGGCGTCTGGCTCCTGGGCTCCATCGTCTGGTCGCCGCAATCGAGTAGAGATAGGGGGAAAAGGGGGAACAAGGCAACCGTGAGTACTCATCCAAAGTACTCGCAAGCAAGGAGCTACACTACATATGCATGGATATATGTGTAAAGGGCCATATAAGTGGACTGAACTGCAGAATGCCAGAATAAGAGGGGGATATCTAATCCTGTCGAAGACTACGCTTCTGGCAGCCTCCGCCTTGCAGCTTGTTGCAGAGAGTAGACTGAAGTCCTCCAAGTAGCATCACATAGCAATAATCCTACTCGGCGATCCCCTCCTCGTATCCCTGAGAGAGAGCGACCATCGGGTTGTATCTAGCACTTGGAAGGGTGTGTTTTATTAAGAATCCGGTTCTAGTTGTCATAAGGTCAAGGTACAACTCCAAGTCGTCTTGTTACCGAAGATCACGGCTATTCGAGTAGATTAACTTCCCTGCAGGGGTGCACCACATAACCCAACACGCTTGATCCCATTTGGCCGGACACACTTTTCTGGGTCATGCCCGGCCGCGGAGGATCAACACGTCGCAGCCCCACCTAGGCTCAACAGAGAGCTCAAAGACGCCGGTCTAAACCTAAGCACAGGGTGCAGGCCCATCGCCTCGAGCCCACTCAAGACGTTGCATGGGCGGCCGGAAGCAGACCTAGCCTAGTGGCGTTCTAGTCCAATCCGGCGCGCGCAGCTCAGTCACTGACGTCACGAAGTGCTTCGGCTGATACCACAACGCCGGGATACCCATAACTACTCCCACGTAGATGGTTAGTGCGTATAGACCAAATGGCCAGACTCAGATCAAATACCAAGATCTCGTTAAACCTGTTAAGTATCCGCGAACGCCGACCAGGGCCAGGCCCACCTCTCACCCAGGTAGTCTCAACCTGCCCTGTCGCTCCGCCTCAAAGATCCACTCGCGGGTGCTCCACAAGCCGAATTCGACTTTAGTCACCACATGTATCATGTATAAGTATATAGTATATACCGTGATCACCTCCCGAGTGATCACGGCCCGATAGTATAGCACAGCAGACGGACAAGAATGTAGGGCCACAGATGGAAATACTAGCATCCTATACTAAGCATGTAGGATTGCAGGTAAAGGTAACAACAGTAGTAACAAGGATAGGCTATGCATCAGGATAGGTATAATGTAGCAAGAACATGCTACACTACTCTAATGCAAGCAGCATAGAGTAGAATAGGCGATATCCGTGATCAAGGGGGGCTTGCCTGGTTGCTCTGGCAAGAGAGAGGGGTCGTCAACTCCGTAGTCGTACTGGGCAGCAGCAGCGTCGGTCTCGGTGTCTAGCGGAAGAAGAGGGGGGAAGAAATAATGAATACATAGCAAGCAAGTGCATAATAGGACAACAAGCAGAGCTAGACGGGTTCTAACGTGGTATGAGGTGATACTGGTGAAGGGGGGAAACATCCGGGAAAGTATCCCCGGTGTTCCGTGTTTTCGGATAGATGAACCGGAGGGGGAAAGTTGCATGTTTGCGATGCTAGGGATGTGTGGTGGACGAAGCGGCTGCGTACCCTGATTCGTCTCGTCGTTCTGAGCAACTTTCATGTATAAAGTATTTTCATCCGAGTTACGGATTAAAAGATATGATTTTCTAAAGATTTAAATCATTTTCTGATTTTAATTAGTTATTTAATTCTAACATTATCCAAAATAGTGAATGATGACGCAGGCATGACATCAGAGTGATGTCAGCAGGTCAACTGGTCGGTTGACCAGTCAAACCAGACAGGTGGGTCCAGTGGGACCCACATGTCATTGTCAGGGTCACTAACAAGGGGTTTAGTCTAACTAAATGGGTTAATTAGTGGGTAGGTCCCAGCAGTCAGTGTCTAACTAGGTTTTAGTTAATTAACTTAATTAATTAGCACTTTATATATTTGTTTTATTTGTTTTATGGCATGGGGCCCGCATGTCAGTGGCGATGAGCTGCGTCGGCCGCTGACCGGGTCAACCCACCAACGGGCCCTCAGACCCATCGGTCACGACACAGGGCGGGGCCATCGCGCCACGTCGGCGTTGGCCCCGGAGCCACTCCGGCGACCCAAACAGAGGCATCCCCCCTCGCCGGAGTTGGCCGGAATCACGCTACGGGGCTCGGGGAGGAGCGAGGCTAGGCCCATTCCAAGGTCCGCGCCGTGGCGCATACAATGGAGGTGGTGGCTTGGTCGGAGGAGGGTCAGAGGCGTGGCGGCGGCGAAGCGGGCGACGCCGGGCGTTCGCCACGAGAGGGAGACGGCGCTGCGGCACGACAGTTAGTACCCAAACGGCCAGAGGCTTCTAGGACGCGTCGCGAGCAATAACGCTAAGAGCCGGGACCAAATGGTCACCGGATGGCTACCGGCGACGAGCGCGTGCGGTGATGCGCTCGGGCAAGTTGGGGCGGCGCGTCCAACTGGCGAACGGCGTCGAGAGAGAGAGGGGAGGGAGCGGGGGCTCACCGAGCGGCAACACGGTGGCCCTTGGCGGCTTAGTAGCTGCAGAGGGCGTCGCCGGAGTTGGGGATGAGCGGCGGCGAGGCGGAGGAAGAAGATGACCTCGTCCACGAGGCTGCGACGTCGCGGAGCTCGAATCGACGGTCGGGGACGACGAGGCGGGCGACGAGGGAGACCGGCGACACGTTGGCGCGGTGCGGGGAGGTCGGCGGCCGTGGTTAGCACGGCGGCGCAATCATGGGCGCGCTCGGGCGCTGCAGATCTGGAAGGGGGAAGAGAGTGAGTGGGAGAGCGAGGGGCAAGTGGGGAGGGAAGCCCGAGGGGCGCAGCGTCGGCGCTTTATCCTCTCCGGCCCTCAGAGGGCGCTGGGCGGCGAGCTGGTCTGTCGGCGACAATGGGAGCGATCGGAGGAGCAATGAAGGGGAAGGCGACTCGGTGGGTTGGGTGACTGGCTGGGCGGGTGGGTGCATGGGCCGCCTGATCGAGACCAGTTGAGGCCACTGGGCCACTTGGCCCAAATAGGGGGTGGCTTTCTCTTTGTTTTTTTTTGTTAGTTTAGTTTTTCTCTTTCATATTTTCTTTTCTTTTATTTATTTACTTTCCTGTTTTAAATCATTTTAAATTATTTAGGCCTTTTATAAAAATGTGTTCACTACACCATATTTATTTATGTATTGTTTAGTACAACCCGAACATTTTTATTTTAATGTTTGAATATTTTATTATTTACCAAACTTTGAAATTGAATTTTGGACCGTTTTGATCTAACAATAGATTAGCAGCGATAGAATCGTGGTGACGTGGCACCATTAGCGTGGGATCACTGTAGCTTAATTATCCGGGCGTCACAATTCTCCTCCACTACAAGAAATCTCGTCCCGAGATTTAGAAGCGGGAGTAAGGGGGAAGGGAATTGGTTACGAAACTCTAACGGGTCTTCTCGGCGTTGGTTGCTCTTCTCGAAGAAGTTAATCCCTTCTGTTGATGTCTCCATTTTTCTGCTTCAGGTCATCAAGATGAAGTCGACATCCTTTCTTTGGGGGGTTCCATCGTACTTACGAAAGAATAAGGGGGTTATTCCGGGAGAACGAACCTCTACAAGGTTGACTATCTAGTCGATAACATCGGGGAAGGTGGCGGAAAGTAACTCTAGAATTGAAACTTAAGTAAATATCGAGAGCAAGTAATGAGGTTTCATGGGAAATTTTGAGCGGGCAGGCAATCGTTCGATGCCTGAAACAAAGTGTTGAAGGGGTTTAGAGCAATGTGAATAAGCATTGCATCAGATACCAGAATAGATCACTGGGCAGGCGGCCCGTGAATTACTTACAAAGTCAAGTGCGAGGAATAACTTTGACAAAAGGGTGTATAGGGGAGTCAGGTTTCGATTCTGTGGAACTGTGGGTTATGGGCCCACCATGTGGGTTAAAGGTAGGAAGGGGGGGGGGCTGACATCTCGCACGGTCACAATAGCAAGGCATGCCAGAGGGTAGCCTGTTAGTTATGTCGGCAACAACATCGATACCAAGGGCGAGGGACGAAGAGAACCATTTTCCTGCTCGTTGAACGAGGCGGACCAATAGGCAAAGTTCCCGTCCATCGGTGGTTACCGAAATGTCATCAACAATAGTAACAGGGTCTTGCTGACAGAGTTGTGCACCGAGGTGTTTACACAAGCAGGAGAATATTACTGCTTAGATCGTATAGGTCACAAGAAACGTTAAACCAACCAATGGAAGGAAAATACGATTATCAGTTTAAACAAAACAATGGAAAGGGAAAATGTGTTTAAACACATATTTCAGGGGTATATCCTTCCCAAGGACAAACAGAGCAGGATATCCATGACAGGATATAATGTAGAAAACCCTTTAGGTAAGGGGAGAGGAAGTTCATGACATTACCCATACAACGGTGTTTGGATAATTGATAAAGAGAATTTAGCATTGTGCTTCAAATGCTCTTATTGAAAATCGGAGTACCACAAACATGCTTTGAGATAGCATTAACATGGTCATTGGGTAAAGATTAGACTTTGGATGAACAAGGATCCATCAGGAAAAACTTGTAGAGTAAGTCTTATAATTTCCTCATGGAAGAATGGATAACCTTGCTAAAAAGGAACCTATAACAATAGGGTCTCCGGCCAGGTGTGCTAGGCACGACAGCACCTTACCGGGTCACATAATGACCATTGCTATAACTCTTGGAAATATGTTCCAACCACCATATCTGACCGAGATTCAGATCTGATTGGGGTCGATAACTCGCACTGGGATGCCCGAGAAGAAAGGTGCAACACACATTGTCGAGATGACATTGTAAGATTCTCGAATGAACTATGGGAGCGGTTCTGAAACAATAGTTCATCATTAAACCAAGGTGAGGATGAGGAGGTGGTGATGGGCTCGGCGACAATTCATCGAGAATTCCAAACGGATGGATTTCCACAATAATGTGAACAAGAAGATGACACTTGTCAATTCAAATGATATAATGTTGTATGCTCGAGGAAAACATACACCATTAATCATTAGTTGAAAGTGTGCCCGAATATGACCTTAGGCAGCAAGATCACTGTTAGAGTGACGATTCAATAACCAACAGCCTAAGAATGAGCTATCGATCATTAAATTCAAAGCAATAGGGTTGCTAGAAGTTTTGAAGTCGCACAACATAGTTCAATGGTCGGTTTTTCGGTTAGAAACAACACGGGGACCAAGGAATGAACGGATATGGCAAAAAGTATCACCTGTATCAAGAATTCTTAGGAGGTGGTGAAATTCTCACGACAATCTTGACATTAAAGATGGTAATACTTCCAAGGTAAAGAAGAACAACTGCTGGGTAGCAAGGATCTCAAGGTATAACACGAAACACGAGCAAGTTTGTGTTGAACGGAGGGCAATAAAGTGGTCGATGATAACACGAATCATCGGGGGGCAAGGATGGTATTACCCATCAAGAATTCGATATATATCTTGGAAGAGCTTAGGATGTTGATGATGATCACGTTATAGTTGTCGAGAGATTTCATCAAGATGTAATTGGTCGACGATGACATCAAGTCAATAGGAATGATGAAGCGAAAGGTTATTGGAACCACGGGTTCGACACAAACTCGAAATCAAGCTTACTGTTCAAGGCGAAATGATATGACGAGGAAAATCGACGTAAGCTTAGCTCATCGTCGAAAATTGTGCTTCGAGAAGAAGGACCAGGTAGCACAGTTAAAAGTTGCACGATAATGATATAGCCGATCAGGCTAGGAATGACTTGAAGGATTATTAAACTCATAAGCAACGGAGATTACTTTATTGAATCGGAGTGCGGAATTGATTCACTTATCAATGTCCTTGAGTGTCTAACAACTCAGAACCCGAGGAAAATTGGAATCAGTGAGAAATAATACTTGAAGAACTCATAATAAGTTATGCAGTTCCATGATATTCTTGAGATACCAGAGTTTAATACTCAACGGTAGAGCAAAGTAAAGGTTGGACAGGTGCAATGATCTGCAGAAGACAAGTACTTCAACTTGTCCAAGAAATGGTATTTAAAAGGCGAACATGGCCGGAACCACGATTGCAAAAGGCCGAATCCCAGATATAAGAACGTATACCAAAGAGGGTTTAAGAGGAGCATCCATGATAAGATTAGCATCGTGTCCATGGGCATGAACACAAAGTTCAAGGTTGACTCCCATTCTCCAATGCATGACCATTCATTCACTTCTCTATTAAAATGAGTTGAGTGTAAAACCTACCTAGTGAATTACCAGAGGAGTATGACCCGTGAAAATATTCGGGTTCACACAGATTAAGGAAGGTATATGTTCAACCCCTCGGGGCGTCGTGGAAACATATACCACAAGCTTCAATAGTAAAAATCACCAGCTCGAAAGCAGAGCATGGTTGGCCAAATCAGAGAATAGGATTTACCAATGACATTATGTACCAGGGAAAGAACTTCCAACATGATTGAATATGAAGGATATTGTCGGATAAAATCCAACAAAGGACTTGATGGTCCACAAAGGATCTGATGTGAGTATCAGTACTCACCAGAAGAAGAAAGAATGAAAATGCAATAGGTTATGGAATCATCTGAATAATTCGAAGCTTAAATTAACCAAGGAATTATGATTTCCAAAACAAAGGATCAGAAGCAGACGCTCTGATCAAGGATGGATAAGTTGTATAGACCAGACGCACAATTGACGACAAATAGTTTGGTCGAGAACCAGCTCATGTTCAAAATGACGTCTGAGCAGGAAAGATAATTTAGAAGGGTTGATAGATGATTGTGTGCGTTCGCACACATGTGATCAATAGGATCAAAATGACGGTGTCAAAAGATACTAATGAATATTGCTAGTGATATGGGAGCATCCATAATGTAAGTAGACAAGTATTTGCAGATCAATAAAGCTGCTAAGGATTTTCGGAGGATTGAATAGTATTTCAAAGAATTTTGTGAAGCATCTGAACAACTGGGGATGAGCGGATACTCGGAAAGTGCGAGAAATTATTCTTAGGGGTATTCAGGTGGCAAAGAACTACAAGGCAGTAGGCACAAAATATTCCTGAGGTATCTTGTAATAACAAGATCGATCGGGAATAAAAGTAAGCACGACAGGTGTAAGTATTTATCCATAGGGATATTTCGGTGAAAGGGAATTGCAAAAGCAACGGGCACAAGGTCTCGAGAGAAAATCGGAGAGTATCTTTGAAATCTTCTGGTGCAGCCGGCGATCATCTGGACTGAAGGGGCTCTCCGGGAGAAAGTATTATCGAGAACCTAGAGTCTGAGTTAATAAAAACGTTTAACCCGAATAGAAGAGATGTCAGAGTCCCAGAGTATAGGTCGAGGAATAAAAGATCCTAATACCACTACTGGAATCAGCTACTTTGCCATCTGCCAGATCTTTGCCATCAGCTACCAAAAAAGCGGACGGCAAAGAACTGGCTGATGGCAAAGACCAAGGTTACCATCAGCCAGCTTCTTTGCCGTCCGCTCATGACGGCAAAAGATTCGCTGCCGTCTGCTAGCGGACGGCAAAGAGGGAGGGGCCCCACCGACGAAGTTGCAAAAAAAACCTAACGGGGGCCCTCTTTGCCGTCCGCTAGCGGACGGCAAAAGCACGGCGACGGCAAAGGGTGGCGGGCGGCAAGAGGGAGGGCCCCACGTAACGTTAACGGCGCCCCACCCCCTCTCTCTCTCTTCTCTCCCACCTCTCGCCAGCCCCTTCAGACCACCCCGCCGCCCGCCCAAGACCCCGCCCGTCCCCACCACCCCGCCACCCCCCGCCCCCTTCTGCCCCCGCCGCCCTGCCCGTGTGGCGCCGCCCTGCAGCGCCCAGCACCTCGCCCCCGCCGCCCGGCCGGGCTCTGGCGCCGCCGCCCGAGCCGCCCGCCCCTCCTCCGCCGCCCAGCCGCCGCCCCCCCTCCTCCACCTCACCGCCACCCAGCGCCCCGGCCCGCTGCCCGCCGCCATGCCATCTGGCGCCACACCACGCGGCTCGGCACCTCCAGCGCCCGCCGCCCGGCGGGCCAGCCGCCGCCCCCGCCCGCCCCCTCCTCCGCCGCCCAGGCCGCACCGCCTCCTCCACCCTCGGTGAGTATCTTCTTCCTTTTTTCCTTTTTCTGTTTTTTAGTTTTAGGTTTATGTTTAGTTTTAGGTTTATAGGTTTAGTTTTAGTTTAGTATTAGGTTTATAGGTTTAGTTTTAGTTTAGTATTAGGTTTAGATTTAGTTTAGTATAAGAAGAAGAAAAGAGAGGAGAGGAGGAGAAGAAGAAGAGGAAAAGGAAAGGAGGAAGAAGAAGAAGAAGAAGAAGAAGAAGAAGAAGAAGAAGAAGGAAAAAAGGAAGAAAAGGAAAAGGAGGAAGAAGAAGAAAAGGAAAAAAGGAAGAAAAGGAAAAGGAAGAAGAAGAAGAAGACACCCGACCCCGAGACCCCGACCCGACCCCGACCCCGACCCGACACCCCGACCCCCGACCCCGACCCGACACCCGACCCGACCCGACCCGACCCGACACCCGACCCGACCCGACCCGACCACGGTACCCAGACCCGACCCGCACCCGACACGACACCCCGACCCGAGACCCGACCCGACCCGAGACCCGACCCGACACCCGACCCGACCCGACCCGACCCCGACACCCGACCCGACACCCGACCCCGACCCGACACCCCCGACCCCGACCCGACCCGACACCCGACCCGACCCGACCCGACACGGTACCTGCACCCGACCCGCACCCGACACGACACCCGACCCGAGACCCGACCCGACCAGAGACCCCGACCCGACACCCCGACCCGACCCCGACCTCCCGACCCCTCGACACCCGACCCGACACCCGACCCGACACCCGACCCGACCCGACACCCCGACCCCCAAAGGCTGACCCGACACCCGACCCGACACCCGACCCCGAGCTCTGACCCAACACCCGACCCGAGCCTGACCCGACACCACGACGCCGACACCACACCCCAATTTCAAACAACACCCCGACACCGACACGGCACTACCCGACATCGACACGACACCCGACCCCCGACCACAAACAGCACCCGACCCGACACGGCACCCGACACCGACAGACACCCGACCACCGACACCTCCGAAAAGGTGTTCTTTGGCCTTCGAGAGGCCGACGGGTCATATATTTGTGAATTATTAGTTAGGTCATATATTTTTCGATTTTGCTATGAAAACATCATATATAATTGTGTTGATCGTGTAGTTTTAATTGTGCAGTTGTTTCATCGCTGCGAGGTTTGGTATTCACGACCTCGCCGTGTGTTTGACGAGCTCGCCTTCGCTCGTGGGTGAGCACAAATGACAACTCCTCCTCCCCATTAATTATTTGATCTATTCCGATGAAACTTGATAGCTAGCTATATATGTGTCTTGAATCATCGAGTATGCGTAACCAATATGTGTCTCCCGCTCGAAGCGTCATAGTTATAAATATGCATGCATTTGCATATTTATAACCTTGATTCTTTCAATTGTCCAACGCTATCCATGGACAGCCAGTATGTGTAGATTGGGTTCGTTTTCCCATATGCTTTGCTCGATCCGACGCATATATTTATTCGATTACCTCCCTGTTGTTCTCCGTACACATCCTCTCTGCTTATTGCGAGACGTATCGAGAGAACGGCGGGAGGTGCTGCCGAAATTTTGCATCGGATCCGGAGCATAGCATGGGAAAATGAACCCAATCTACACATACACGGGTGGGATTAGGACCTATCATTACCTATTAGAGTGTAGGTTGCATGGACGTAATAAAATTGACAAAGTAGATCAACCGATGAATATATACATGGTGAATTACATATATAATTGTTGTGTGTCCAGAGCTCGAAAGTCAAGATGAGTGACCGTGCTTGGATGTATACCGTCACACCGGTCGTAACAAATGGAGCGCTGAATGGTTCACAAAAACTAAGGGGTTTGTGCAAGCCGCATTTGCAAATGGCCAAAAAAAACCTGGTGCCCTGTTTCCGGTCGCGGCAATTGGGAAAAGAAGACAGAGGCTGAAATGGGCAAACACCGCAGAAGAGTGGTTTTACGCCCGATTATATGGTGTGGACATTTCATGGTGAGTCTGCCCAACATGACCGAGCTGAGGTGGATCGTCCGCCGCACCGACGAGCATGGTACCGGATGGAAAACATGGTGCAAGGCTATGATGATGCTCGGATTCGGATGAGGAGATGGAGGAATCTGCAAAGGCCTTCAATGAAATGTTGGAGTCTTCAAACGTCCGCTCCACGAGCACACCGAGCTTTGTCGGTTGGATGTCATCTCACAAGTAATGGCTCAAGGCTCAGTTCAACTTGGGCAGAGAATGCTATGACGCAATTATGACAAGATTTGGACGCTTTCTATCCAAAGGCCATGTAATGCCTGCAAACCTGTACCACCGGACAAAATCCTCCGTGCAATCAAGATGCCCTATGAGAAGATACATGCCCGTGAGAAAGGATGTGCCTTATTTAGGCTTGACTATGCGGACTTGAACTATTGTCCCATTTGCAAGTCTTCCGGTATATTGTGGTAGACAACGGTATGGGTGAGAAGACACAGACCAAAATCCCGTTAGTGTTCTTGGTATATGCCAATCGTACCAAGACTTCAACGCCTTTTCATGGTCGAAGAGACGGCCGATGATGACATGGCACAAAACAGGCAAAAGAACCGAACTAGATGCGGATGGGAATCGATGATGGTACACACATCGATGGTGTTGCGTGGAAAAGTTTGATGAATTACATGTCGACAAAGCGGCAGATCCGAGGCATCCTCGAGTCGGCATCAGCACGGATGGGTTCAATGTGTTTGGTATGACGGCAGCCCAATACAGCTTGTTGGCCCGTATTTGTCTTTCCACTCAATCTCCCCGGACAGATTATGCAAACAAAGAACATTTTCCGACGTTGATAATTCCAGACCCAACTATCCGGGCAAAAATATGAATGTGTACATGCAGCCGCTTAAGGACGAATTGCAAGAAGCCTGGGATAATGGGTTCAAGACATACGGCGCCTTTAGCAAACGGAACTTCATAATGCGTGTCGGGTACATGTACTCGACGATGACTTGCCGGCGTATCGCGCTTATTGGCTGGTGTGTGCATGGAAGGTTCCGTGCCCCACATGCAAGGGAGCTCTTGAGTTTCGTTGGCTTCAGGCGGTCGCAAGTTTTCTTGCTTCGACATGCATAGACAGTTCCTGGATCCTCGCCATAAGTTCAGAAAGACAAGAAGAACTTCATCGGGGTAGAGTTGTCAAAACTCGCACCACCTGCATTGACAGCCAATGCCTGGATCGGTTAAACGCCTCGAGCCAGATCCACAACGCCCGTGGTACTTCAAGGGGTATAATACTAAGCACGCGTGGACTCACAAAACATGCTTATGGGATCTGCCTTACTTCAAAGACCTCCTTTGCCCACACAACATCGACGTGATGCACATCGAGAAGAATATCGCCGAGGCACTTTTTGGTACATTGTTCGCATAGATGGGAAGTCAAAGGATAATACTAAGGCTAGAGTCGATCTGAGGCGCTATGTGATAGGCCGTTACAAAACATGAAAGAACCGAAAGGAAAGCAGAATCGACGAAGCCAAAGGCATGGTTCAATCTTGGAAGGCCAGCTATGAGGGAAATTCTCTTGTGGGTGCAACAGCAGTTGATGTTCCCGATGGGTATGCAGCGAATCTAAAGAGGGAGCGAATCTTGATAAACTCAAGATATTTGGTCTCAAGAGTCATGATTGGCACATATGGATTGAGCGGTAATGCCGGTGATGTTGCGTGGCTTCATCCCCGAGGATGAATGGCTAGTATTGGCAGAACTCAGCTATTTCTTCCGTGTTCTTTGTGCGAAAGAACTATCGCTCAAGTGCTAGAAGAAATGGAAGAGTTGGCGCGGAGTTGATATGCAAGTTAGAGAAGATCTTTCCACCGGCTTCTTTAATCCAATGCAGCATTTGATTTTGCATCTCCGACCGAGGCAAGATTGGGGGCCGTGCAAAATCGTTGGTGCTACCCAACTGAGAGAATGTAGAAGACGCTTCGACAAAAATGTAAAATAAACGAGAATTGAAGCATCGATGGCTGAGGCATTCATCGCAGAGGAGGCGGCAAACTTCGTAACAGCGCACTACGAAGCCAAAAATCGCTATTTGCATAATCCAAGCCTCGGTACAATCTTGACGAGCCTAAAAGGGTGGATCCAACCTCAGCCTATTCAAAGGGAATCTCGCACCAGCTAGTGTTTCACATCCAAGATCTTTGAATAACGAAGAATGGCGGACCATTTCGTTGTATATCTTCAACAACCTGATAGAAGTGCGGCCGCTCATCGAGTAAGTTCTCGTTACATTGTTTCGCAACTTCTATTTCCTTTGAACTACTCTTATTGCTGGATATGTCATACAATCGATCGTCGCCATATTCTCGTATGGAGCGGAGATCCAAAAGGATTCCGTCAAGAGTATGAGCTTCTCGCAAAGCAAGGAGGTGGCTATCCGGTTTCATCTCTTGGTTCAAACAAACGGTAATTTCTATTAGACAATTTCATTTCATTTGCTAATTTGTGCATAATGCAACAATCCTTTCATATTAAACTTGTAGGCTAATTCAGAGTCTATGGACGCCTTAATTGAGACAAGTCGCTAATGGTTTTGACTATAAGGTCCATTCATTTGACAAGTACGACATCAATGGGTATCGCTTTCATACCTATGGCAAAGAGCTATCTATAGCCGAATCGAAAGTCAACAAATTGTTGTGTATCTGCTATCGGCGAAGGAGGTACCGAGTATTATGGGAGAGTTGAAGCAATTTATGAACTTCATTCTATGGTGAAAACCCACCAATGTCGTAGTCTTCAAATGTTATTGGTTTCAGCCAAGGAGACTAGAAGGACTCATGAACATTTAGGGCTAGTTGAAATCAACCAAAGCACTCATTTAGATGTTCCTGATGTCTATATTATGGCTCAACAAAGCACCCAAGTATTCTATCTACCGTGGGCCTGCCAAACTAATCCAAATCTGAAAGGTTGGGATGTCGTTTATGAAGTGCCGCCACATGCTAGACTTTCTCCCCAAAGGAAGAGGATTATGAACCTCACATTAACCTGCACACATATGAAGGAGAATTCTTCCAAGAGACACGTCTTTCCAAAAGCGTTTCAAGAACCGCTATACTTCACCCCAAAACATTGAAGTAGACAGCGACAATGAATCCGACATCACCCCGGAGGAGGAACAAGAAGAGCCGAACAAGAAGAGGTTATCGCTGCGGATGACTGTCAATGCTTGACCGATTACGCCAAGGTGGCCTTGCACATGTTGATGCCAATGAACCCTATGAGCCCGTCATTGATTATAGTGATGATGATGATTATGCATTTATTGATGATACTTGATCCAGTTATTAGTAGTGTCGTATTACATTTTTTATGTTGTACTTGATGATAATACACTTAAGTGATACACATATTATTATTCATGTCGGTCTTTTTTATGTTGTACTAATTTTGTTTACTGTTTGTCATGGCAGGTGTTGAAAGATGGTGGGCGCTGGTCGGGAGCGTGGTCTGAGGTCTTCCATTCCAGACGCACCTCTCCGCCGAGCGTTCTTTGGACAGTATGGCCACACCGCCGGGCCCTTCTTCGCCGACCGCGGTGCCCAGCAGGGGCGAGGTAGGAAGAGAGGAGGTAGGGCACGTGGTCGTGGGAGAGGAGGTAGGGTGACTGCTCACGGCGCCTTCCTCGCCGCCACCCCAGCTATTTCACCCGAGCACGTGATCGCTAGGGTGGACTCGTCCGAGGAGGAGGCTACGGACTCCGTCCACGAGCCTGCGGTCCACGGGTCTTGGGCCTCGAGTTCGCCCACGTGACCCGGAGGAGCACACGTCCGGATGGGGTACTGGCGGATCAGCCCGAGGAGCCGAGTGGCCATGCCGATGATGGCGGGAGCCGATGATCTTGAGGAGGAGGGGGCACCGTCTACCAGCGTGGTGCTACACGGCTCCCGTCCGTGCCGGTGACCATGAAAGCGAGGTGGTTGATTTTCCTGATGGGGAGAGGTACGTAAGTGCATTTAATATTTTTGTACCTTGTGCATTCAAGTTTTTCAAATAACTAATCGTTGGCCTTGTCATGCTGCAGAGGTTGGGACCACCATCATAGTGTCCGCCGCCCAACTCCGTCCTTGGAGTTCTTTGCCGCAAACCTTCCCGGGTTTGTCACGTTGCTGGTGAGGGTCGGCTTCGAGCTTGGATTGAGCTGGGAGCACTACGTGGCTGCCCGGCCCCGCCGGATGAGATTATCGACGGTGTCGTAAAGCGACACGAGGGCGCATATGGTGATCGAAAAGTTCGGTAATTTCTCCTACACATTTAAAATCTTCAACTAGCTAGTTATTAATTGTACTAATAAATATTGTCTCATTTGATTGCAGACATTCTACAGTGTGAGGAGGGATACGAGGAGGACGCGCACATGTTATCGAGAACGTCATAAGCGCCTACTCCGTAACTTACGACACGAGGCTCGGGTGCGGGCTGTTCGAGACTACTACGCCTGCGTGGTATCAAGAAGACCAAGCCGGCGTGCGCGATAAGTTCCTGAGTAAGGAGCAGTACATGAAGGTAATTCTTAAGGCCTTCTCTACTTAAGTTCCTTCATTTAGTAATTCTTAGCCGTGGCGCCAAGTTTCTATTTGCTAACTTAGGCGCCCGAGATGGTGTGCGGATCGGATGGATTGTTGGGAGGTGTTGGTCGATGAGTGGTGCTCAAAACAATGGCTAGCCCTCCACAACGAGGCCAAGGACAAACGTGCCCAAATGGAAGGTGTGCCACACCATCAAGGCAGCTCCAACTTATATCGGTTCAAGAATCCCAGGTATGTGGTTTGCTTCATGATTCATGCAATTCATTCATCATGCTAGCTTGAGCCCTTTAATTACTAATTTTCATTGTTTCTCTCTTTCAGGCACACTACAATTAGGTGGATAAGGTGCCAGAGGTGTACGACCTGTATGCCATGGCCCACACCGCCTCTTTCAAGAAAGTCAAGGCTTTCTCTCGGTCGACCTCGATGATGCAAACAACTTCACCAACATCTCCTCCCACAACAAGCTCGTGAGATATAGAGATGAGGGAAGGCGAGGAAAGGGAGGACTTTAACCCAGCCGTGGTCCCATTGATCCAGAGCTGTTGATGATATCTGGTGGCGGGAGGTCCCATGGCTCCATAGCCATTGGAGATGGATTTATCCGTTGTCCTAGCACTCTCTCGGAGATCAAGGCGCGCCCGATCGAGCTCCGCTCTGAGATAAGGCCTCGTGAACGGCCAAAGCAACTCGCCATCAAGGTTAGTGATACATACTCGTTATCTTTCTCCATTACATTGTGTGCGCTTCCATCAATGATTACAAATGGTCATGTGAGTGGTGTTGCAGGCTGCTATCTGAGTGAGAGAGATAGAACGGAGAAACTTCAAGGAGGCGGCGGAGAGGCAGCGGGAGTTGGAGGAGAGGACGACAAAGATGATGGAGGAGGAGAGGGCACGGAATGACATGCGTGCAAGGGCCATGTACGAGCTCCTTGTGGTAAGTTTCTTCAGAGATTAGCCAAAACATTCATGTAGTGTTTGTCTCATTACTAACTAGTATGACTGAGTCGTCAAAACCAAATGTGCGATGCGTATGCGAGAAGACAGTCGAGACCGCTCCGCCGATGCCGATGATTGCTCCAGGACCACGGTGAGTTTTATTTGAATGGACATTACTTGCTAGTCTTAACATTTGAGTGTCATCATGCTAACAAGACATTGGAAATGATCTTTGGTGCAGCGTAACTCGCACAAGCATCGCACGATCCTTCTCCGACTACCGACCACGAGCCACCCCGCTCCTACACCTCCCGGATCTTGGTAAGTTTATCTAGTGTTTTGCTTAACACATGCATAAAGACCTAGACTTAGCTTTATTTCCTCCAATGCTTACCATAATGACCTAGACTTAGCTTCTTCTCCTCCAAAATGACTTAATAAGCTTCTCGACCTCCAAAACCATCCATTTTACCTAAGTTAGCTCTAAACGATCTGTACTTAGCTTACTTATGTCAAAATTGCATAATTAGCTTAGTTAGCTCATAGACGATCCATTTTACCTAAGTTAGCTCTAAAATGACCCATTTTACCTAGGTTAGCTTATAAATGATCCAGTTCATCCAAGTTAGCTCAAAATGACCCATTTCACCTAAATTAGCTCTTAAATGATCCATTTCACCAAGTTAGCTACAAAACGATCCATTTCACCTAAATTAGCTCTTAAATGATCCATTTCACCTAAGTTAGCTCAAAAAGATCCATTTCAACTAAATTAGCTCATAAATGATCCATTTCACCTAAGTTAGCTCAAAACGATCCATTTCAACTAAGTTAGCTCATAAAAGATCCATTTCAACTAAATTAGCTCATAAATGATCCATTTCAACTAAGTTAGCTCATAAATGATCCATTTCACCTTAGCTAGCTCATAAACGACCCATTTCAACTTAGTTAGCTCATAAATGATCCATTTCACCTTAGCTAGCTCATAAACCACCCATTTCAACTTAGTTAGCTCATATATGATCCATTTCACGTAAGTTAGCTCATAAATGGCATACTCTTCTTGTTCTAGTCTTCTTCTTGTTCTACTCTTCTTGTTCTAGTCTTCTTCTTGTTCTACTCTTCTTGTTCTAACTTTCTTATTTTTCATTTTGCAGATTTCATTCACTTGACTAAAGCTTGCATAGATGGAGTGCTCCTTATCCCTTTCTCTGCTTCTTTTGTATCGTTGAACTATGCATGTATCGTTGGATGAAACTATTGTAATATATATGGTTGGATGCCTCTATGTTGAACTTGTTATGTATGATGGAACTATGCATGTAATATATATGTTTGGATGATGAAGTTATGTGTTGGATATCTTATATGTTTGCTCAGAATGGCCTTTTGAAATATATCTATATATGTCATATATATTTGTGATGAAAATTGTTGGATTTAATAAAAACGGATAAAAGAGCCAATATGTAGGCTCTTTGCCGTCGCCATCGACGGTAACGCGCTCTTTGCCGTCTTCGCGGACGGCAAAGAAGACACGTGGCATCTAGTCTGTGCTTCCTGGAAGTCGACCCATTTGGTCACTTTGCCATCGATGGCGACGGCACAAAGACACTAGAAATTTTGCCATCGATGGCGCATTTGCAAAGACACTAGAAACTTTGCCGTCGACCGCGGACGGCAAAGGCTGCCGTTAGACACTTAACGGACCGACGGCGCAATTATTGCCGTCCGCTCTCTTTTGTTGTCCATCGCGGACGGCAAATGGCCTTTGCCGTCGACCGCTGAAGCGGACGGCAAAGTAGCTGCTCATCGTAGCCTACGCTGTGCGGAGCTGTTGCCGTCAAGCGGTGACGGCAAAGGATTTTGCCGTCCGCCATTCATGCCTTTGCCGTCCGCCATGGCGGACGGCAAAGTAGCTGATTCCTGTAGTGTACCACCCAATGGCGACGTGGGCCCATGGGCCGCACAGCCATGTTAGTAAAAGTTTTTGCAACGTCTAGACTCGACTTCGGCCAAGGAGTGTGGAAGGGGGATTCCTATAGGCAGTCGGCTCTGAGACCAACTTATGACGCCCCCGATTCAATCATACACTAATCATGCACGCAAATGTGTACGATCAAGATCAGGGACTCATGGGAAGATATCACAACACAACTCTACAAATAAAATAAGTCATACAAGCATCATAATACAAGCCAGGGGCCTCGAGGGCTCGAATACAAGTGCTCGATCATAGACGAGTCAGCGGAAGCAACAATATCTGAGTACAGACATAAGTTAAACAAGTTTGCCTTAAGAAGGCTAGCACAAACCGGGATACAGATCGAAGAGGCGCATGCCTCCTGCCTGGGATCCTCCTAACTACTCCTGGTCGTCGTCAGCGGGCTGCACGTAGTAGGAGGCACCTCCGGGGTAGTAGTCGTCATCGACGGTGGCGTCTGTCTCCTGGGCTCCATCGTCTGGTCGCCGCAATCGAGAAGAGATAGGGGAAAAGGGGGAACAAGGCAACCGTGAGTACTCATCCAAAGTACTCGCAAGCAAGGAGCTACACTACATATATGTGTAAAGGGCCATATCAGTGGACTGAACTGCAGAATGCCAGAATAAGAGGGGGATATCTAATCCTGTCGAAGACTACGCTTCTGGCAGCCTCCGCCTTGCAGCTTGTTGCAGAGAGTAGACTGAAGTCCTCCAAGTAGCATCACATAGCAATAATCCTACCCGGCGATTCCCTCCTCGTATCCCTGAGATAGAGCGACCACTGGGTTGTATCTGGCACTTGGAAGGGTGTGTTTTATTAAGTATCCGGTTCTACTTGTCATAAGGTCAAGGTACAACTCCAAGTCGTCTTGTTACCGAAGATCACGGCTATTCGAATAGATTAACTTCCCTGCAGGGGTACACCACATAACCCAACACGCTTGATCCCATTTAGCCGGACACACTTTTCTGGGTCATGCCCGGCCGCGGAGGATCAACACGTCGCAGCCCCACCTAGGCTCAACAGAGAGGTCAGCACGCCGGTCTAAACCTAAGCGCATTGTGGGTCCGGGGCCCATTGCCTGAGCACACAAGACGCTATGCGTGGCGGCGTAAGCAGACCTAGCCTAGTGGCGTTCCAGATCCAATCCGGCGCGACGCCGATCCACGACGTCACGAAGTGCCGGCCGATACCACGACGCCGGATACCCATAACTACTCCCACGTAGATGGTTAGTGCGTATAGACCAAATGGCCGACTCGGATCAAATACCAAGATCTCGTTAAACTTGTTAAGTATCCGCGAATGCCGACCAGGGCCAGGCCCACCTCTCACCTGTAGTCTCAACCTGCCACATCGCTCCGCCTCAAAGATCCACTCATGGGTGCTCCACAAGTCGACCGACTTTAGTCACCACATATATCATGTATAAGTATATAGTATATACCGTGATCACCTCCCGAGTGATCACGACCGATAGTATAGCACAACAGCGGACAAGAATGTAGGGCCACAGATGGAAATACTAGCATCCTATACTAAGCATGTAGGATTGCACGTAAAGGTAACAACAGTAGTAACAAGGACAGGCTATGCATCAAGATAGGTATAACAGAAAGCAGTAACATGCTACACTACTCTAATGCAGGAAGTATAGAGTAGAATAGGCGATATCTGGTGATCAAGGGGGGGGCTTGCCTGGTTGCTCTGGCAAGAGAGAGGGGTCGTCAACTCCGTAGTCGTACTGGGCAGCAGCAGCGTCGGTCTCGGTGTCTAGCGGAAGAAGAGGGGGGAAGAAACAATGAATACATAGCAAGCAAGTGCATAACAGGACAACAAGCAGAGCTAGACGGGTTCTAACGTGGTATGAGGTGATACTGGTGAAGGGGGGAAACATCCGGGAAAGTATCCCCGGTGTTCCGTGTTTTCGGACAGATGAACCGGAGGGGGAAAGTTGCATGTTTGCTATCCTAGGGATGTGTGGTGCACGAACGGGCTGCGTATCCGGATTCGCCTCGTCGTTCTGAGCAACTTTCATGTATAAAGTATTTTCATCTGAGTTACGGATTGAAAGATATGATTTTCTAAAGATTTAAATCATTTTCTGATTTTAATTAGTTATTTAATTCTAACAATATCCAAAACAGTGAATGATGACGCAGGCATGACATCAGAGTGATGTCAGCAGGTCAACTGGTCGGTTGACCAGTCAAACCAGACAGGTGGGTCTAGTGGGACCCACATGTCATTGTCAGGGTCACTAACAGGGGGTTTAGTCTAACTAAATGGGTTAATTAGTGGGTGGGTCCCAGCTGTCAGTGTCTAACTAGGTTTTAGTTAATTAACTTAATTAATTAGCAGTTTATATATTTGTTTTATTTGTTTTATGGCATGGGGCCCGCATGTCAGTGGCAGTAGCTGCCACGTCAGCACGTTGACTGGGTCAACCCAGTCAACGGGCCCTCAGACCCACCGTCGGCGACAGGGCGGGGCCATCGCGCCACGTCGGCGTCGGTGCCGGAGCAACTCCGGCGACCCAAACAGAGGCGGCCCCCCTCGCCGGAGTTGGCCGGAATCACGCTACGGGGCTCGAGGAGGAGCGGGGCTAGGCCCATTCCAAGGTCCGCGCCGTGGCGCATTCAATGGAGGTGGTGGCTTGGTCGGAGGAGGGCCGTAGCGTCGCCGGCGGAGAGCGGGGCGGACGCCGGCGTTCGTTCGCGAGAGGGAAACGGCGCTGCGGCACGACAGCAAGTACCCTAAACGGCCAGGAGGCTTCTAAGGACGCGTCCGAGCACAACGGCCAAGAGCCCGGGACCAAATGGTCACCGGATGGCTACCGGCGACGAGCGCGTGCGGTGATGCGCTCGGGCAAGTTGGGGGCGGCACGTCCAGCTGGCGAACGGCGTCGAGAGAGAGAGAGGGGAGGGAGCGGGGGCTCACCGAGCGGCAACACGGTGGCCCTTGGCGGCTTAGTAGCTACAGAGGGCGTCGCCGGAGTTGGGGATGAGCGGCGGCGAGGCGGAGGAAGAAGACGACCTCGTCCACGAGGCTGCGACGTCGCGGAGCTCGAATCGACGGTCAGGGGCGATGAGGCGGGCGACGAGGGAGACCGGCGACACGTTGGCGCGGTGCGGGGAGGTCGGCGGTCGTGGTTAGCACGGCGGCGCAGCCATGGGCGCGCTCGTGCGCTGCAGATCTAGAAGGGGGGGAAGAGAGTGAGTGGGAGAGCGAGGGGCAAGTGGGGAGGGAAGCCCGAGGGGGCGCAGCGTCGGCGCCCTTATCCTCTCCGGGCCCTGTAGCGGCGCGGGGCGGCGAGCTGGTCCGTCGGCGACAGCAGGAGCGGTCGGAGGAGCAGTGAAGGGGGAAGGCGACTCGGTGGGTTGGGTGGCCTGGCTGGGCCGGGTGGGTGCATGGGTCGGCCCGTTCGGACGGCTGAGGCCAGCTGGGCCACTTGGCCCAGCAGGGGGGGTGGCTTTCTCTTTGTTTTTTTTTGTTAGTTTAGTTTTTCTCTTTCGTATTTTCTTTTCTTTTATTTATTTACTTTCCTGTTTTAAATCATTTTAAATTATTTAGGCCTTTTATAAAAATGTGTTTACTACACCATATTTATTTATGTATTGTTTAGTACAACCCGAACATTTTTATTTTAATGTTTGAATATTTTTATTATTTACCAAACTTTCAAATTGAATTTTGGACCGGTTTTGATCTAACAATAGATTAGCAGCAGTAACCGTGGTGATGTGGCACCATTAGCGTGGGATTACTGTAGCTTAATTATCCATGTGTCACAATATAGTGTCATCATGTTGCATGCTAGTATCGTCAGATTTATATGCTCATGCCATGCTCATATTGTTATAGCGGTATCATGTTCATATCGTTGATGCCATGTTATCCTGGTGACCTCATGATAATTCCTGCTTAACCTGTAATTGCCATGTTGTTGTTTGTCTTGAATGCTTCTGGTTATTGTGAGCTTGCAAGTACAGTTTGCAGGTCATGCCTGTATTGCTTGCTTGTTTGGTCTTTTTCCTGTGTTCGCGAGCTAGGATTAACGTTCCAGCCAGAGTCCCTACGGATTGGAGTCCATCATCGCCATTCGTTCTTCCGCTGCCAGTAGTTGTTCCGCTGCTTCGAGTTGTTACGCTGCTTGTATAGAGCAACCGTGGTTGGCGTAGTGTCGATGTACCGATGTTATTCATTGTAATATCGGAACCCTTGTATCCATATTCGTGTTGTAATAGAAAGATGGTTTGTTCTATGCTAAGCAGTGTCGTATTCCAGAAGACTTCTCCTTGATCTCTGGGCTGGAATACGGGGCGTTTCGGTTTTCTCTGAGCCGGGGTGCCACATGCACAAAAGGAGCCAATGTGTTTAAGGCAAACTGTTGCATTATTGGGCCTAGTTGGTCTTTCCACTTTGTAGAAAGAAGCAGTCACTGTTTGCGCTACATTACACAAGGAATGATCGATAAGCTTTACAAAGTATTAGTAGACCCTGGTGACATGACTAGTCTACAGAGAGCATGGGCAACTCAACAACACATGGGGTGCAAAATTCACTCCACAAGGAAAGGTATGACCAAGTCAGTTGCCGACGCAGCTGTAACAAACGAGGTCAGTATCGGCCTTCATCCACATGATTGTGCTTTGTTATGTTGTGCAACTTATATTGTTGTATTTTCTTGAATAAATGTTTAATTCAAGCTATTGTATGGCTATATTTTCCTGAAAATGAAGATGATTATAGTTGTAAGCGTATGTTTAATCAACTAGTACCACTATTATATTCATCATGCTTTTTTCTGTATTTATGCAGATAGGGATGCTCAGCTTGATTTTAGTGGAACTACACAAAATGTTCAGATGGTTCGTGTCCTCCATAATACTTCATCATGCACAATACATCGAATGGTTCTCTAGTCATTCGTCGTCACCTTGATCCACCGGACTATCTACTTGAATGGAGCTGCCAATGTGTTTAATGCTTTGCAACATATAAATATGAAATCCACCATGCTACTCAAGACATTGTTTGATTTCAGTGGAACTGCAAAAAAGATACGTTGGTTAATCCGGCTCCCTGTGCCATTTGAATGTGCAAACTTATGACAAACCATGCCCGTCTGAATGGAGCTACCAACACCTTCAAGGCAGAAGAATTCCCACAAGTTCAAGGGAAAGAACTCTGTCCAGCAGAATACTTCCTTAAGAAGGGTAAGAAGAAAGACAAAAAGAGAGATGGCTGCTTTACTTGTGGTTCAGAGGAACACTAGGCAAACAAGTGCCCAAATAAGTAAAAGAAGCCAGGACAGAACTCCAAGTCTGTCAATGTCACTCTAAGCAACAATGATGGGGCATCTGGGTATGGTAATCTGCTTACCGTACTTTCAGTTTGTCAGTCCACCGATTGGTGGGTTGACACTGGGGCCAATATTCATGTGTGTGTTGATGTGTCTTTGTTTTCTTGTAGCATATAAATACGAAATCCACCGTGCAACACAATTGTAACATCCCAAATTTTGGAATGTTAATATAATTAATTGAATTGTTTGTTTGTTTGCTTGAGTGAATTAAACTTGAGTGAAATTTGAACCTTTTCAAAAACTTTTGAAAGAGAGGGAATAAAATGACTTTCCCCTTCTCCGGTAAATTCAAATTCATCCTATTAAAATCAATGAGAGAAGATGACATGACTTCATCAACTATGAAGAATTTGAACGGAGTTTTGCAATTTAATTCTTTCAAATATTTGCACTTGTTTCTCTATTTTTCTTCCCGAGAAATACCCGAAAAATAAATTCTTGCAAGCAAGAAAGAGCGGAGGAAAATGACCCTCCAAAATCAGGGCATTTTGAAAATATTTGAGCCAAGAAAAACCAAAGTTTTATTTAAAATTATTTGCAAAAAGAAATAAAGCCTTTAGGATTTTCTGAAAACATTTTTTAAGTTTTTATTTTGGCCGTGGAATAATGCTCATCATCTACATTTTATTTTTTGATAATTTTAGTATATAAAACTCTTTATTCGAATTGATTTGATTTCCTTTTTATTGTTTTAGTTTCCTAATTTTAAAAATAGGAATGGAATCGCTTTTATTAGGAAAACCTGCTGGCCCATTAAGCACTTTCCTATTCTATCCCAACAAGAGATCATCTCCTTCCTCTGTTTCCTCTCACGTTACGAAGCTTTCCATGTCCATGGAGACAGAAATCTCCACCTTCCCGATCTCCCTCGTCTTTCCATCCCAGCGCCTCCCGAGACCGCCTATAAAACCCCTCCTCTCCTCGCTCCATTTTTCCCATCACCACGCCTCCCTGCCCGTAGCCTTCTCGCCACCATCCTCCTTTTCCTGCCTAGAACGCCACCAGAGCTCTCCTGAACCTCCCATCGCCCAGCGCCACCTCCCCAGCGCCGACCCCTCCTCCGCCACCCCCACCTCGCCGGCGACCTCGCCCCCCGAGCAGCCTCCACATCGCCGCCTCCTTCCTGCCATCTCTGCCTCACGTCATGTAACTCCGCTGTTTTTCAGATTTATTTCCGTAACAGATTTAGTTCCGTTCTTGTTTAGCTTATAACTTTTGATCTAGAAGTCCAATGATGCTGATTCTTTTGAGTTAGATCACAATTTTCTTGTAGTTTCCAAAAATATATAATGTGTCTATGTTTGGATTTATAAAATTGAGTTAGATCAGATTTGAATTAAAGCTTGTTTTGCTTATTCCGGGAGTTTAAAATAGATTTTATTTGATTCTTTTTCTACTGATCACTAGTGATCATATTTACCAGTGGTAAAAACTTCAAAATTGTTTGAGTATTTTAGCTTATTGTTTCATGTAAAACAAATTCTGTTTTAGTTTTATTCAATTATAGCTACTTCTTTTCTATAGTTGTTTTTAAATTATTTTATTTTATATTTCAGAAAGTTTATGTTTGGATTCTATTAGTTAAACAGTAGGTGTTCAACAAGTTTTTATATTTATTTTTATTTTGTTATCGTGAAATCAATTCAAGTTCGCTAATAACTTGCAATGGATTTCTCTACTGTTTTAACTCCCAATTGAAAATACTTTCAAAATAGCTTTATGAAAAAATACTTTATTTTTTTTGTCTTAACTAAATTTATATTTTATTCTATGTTATTTTAGTGTTTTATTTTCCGTTATACAAAACTATTTTTGTGAATGTTGTAGAAGAAGACTCCTAGTTTTATTTGAAGTTCCTTCGATTCTTATTCGCTCTCTCTTTTGTTTTGATTGTTAGTGTGAGTGCTTATGTGAATGATATGTTTGTTATATAGATTTCATCGAGAGTGACGAGTAGTCTATCAAGTTATTTCTTGAGAACGATAATTCTTCTTCGTCAACATCACCGAGCAAGTTCACTTTGACCATGCTTTCCTACCTATGTTTTATTGCATTTAGTGACATCCTTGCAACCACCCCTCAAGAGTGTTATTGAATCCTTGTAGTTGAGTAGTATGCATGAGGTAGGAACCCACCCCCTGTTACCAAGCCCGGACGTTATTTATTTTAATGCTACGCTATAGTAGACGGGTTTGGTATGAGTGCTCGGAGTGGTGTGAGAATGGAGGCTCTACGCCAATGACGATAACTCCATGATGGAATCTGCAAGGACTGCATCTTCAAGGCCTCAAGACTTCAAGACTCAAGACAAGAATTCAATACACACTCATGGGTGAAGGATTTGTTGACGGGCACCTGGAGAAACCAGTGGTTGGCGGGATGCATGGAGAAGCGCCATGACATCTTGCGGAAAGCTTCACCCAGACTCAAAGAGACGGAAGAATACTTCATGCCCTAAGCTTACATGCAACCGCAAGTCATTATGGGCTCGCTTGGTTGACCTTAGTAGTGACTCTGGCTGGGGCGGTACTAGCAGATGTAGAACTACGGTAGGATTGGATGGGTACGGACAAAGGTCGAGGAACTCTTTGGAAGACTATGTTTGGTCATCTTGTTCTCAAACACTCAAGTGCGAGAACGTAAAAGAGGGATCGAATCTTGCGGGTAAAGTGTACAAACCTCCGGAGAGGGTTATAACCTAATCGATTAGCCGTGTCCCCGTTACGGACAATTTGAGCCTCTGGACTTGGATCTATCTCTAACTCTCAACACCGGATTGATAACTTAATTGTGGGCAACTTATGATGATTTTGGGCTATGAGACATCGGTTGGCGGAACCATGTCATGATAGAGAACTCTATAGAGCAGACTTCATTTATTCCTTTGATGTAGGGAAAATAAAACCAGCTTTTACGCAAATAAAACTCAGATACTGAGCCACAAAGCCCTACCGCATATAGTATAGTTTTATCATCTGCTTCTCATATTGTGATCTTGCGGTACATTCAATGTATGACCTACACGGCTGCAACGTATCATGTTGCGTATACTTCCTCGACGAGTAAGAGTTACGATACAGGGTTACGGTCTACACTCAACCTGCCGATGGCGTTGATGGGACTCCACACCCGCTTGATTGTTTCACGAGTATTATGAGGTATATATCAGTTTTACGTTATTTATGCATGTGATTGCACTTTGATATATACATTGATGTACTGTGTGTGCCAAAGATACTTGATCCGTGGATGGCATAGAAACACGAGGCTTGACCGTCTGAGGTCGGGTCGCCATGTAAATGGTATCAGAGCACATGTTGGTGTAGAACGTGACCCTAGAAAATGACTTAGTAATATGAAGACCCCAATAGGAATGACCTTTGTTTTGTACTACTCTCGTAACACCTCATTCCTTTTATCGAACCTTCCTTATCTCAAACTATAGATGGAGAGCTACATTCGAACAAAAGAGAACACTACGAGAAGGTTCTTGGAGGCCCCTTCCTTGTGGAGCTAGTAAGGCTGCTGAAGTTACCGATACCTGAGATCAAGGCAACTAAGAGGACGTCCAGATCATGGGGAGTCAAGACCCAAATTTTTGGTCGTAAAGAAGCCCCCAAGACTGCAGACATCATCTTGAACTATAAATGGTGATCGTGATATGGGCATCAACACTGCCGTCCATGATGCTATTGCACGCTTATGCTATCGCCATCGTGCTGCACTAAAATCACACTTCTTTGGAAAGGTTGGATGGCGAAGTCCGATGGAGCAACTATTGCCTTGACGGAAGCGCAAAAGATGAAGTTCTCCCACTTTTAGTGTACAATCAGGATTTGGAACAATACGTCAAAAATCTTCAGATGGACCTCCTGGAAGCCCTGTTCGACAATGAAGCACTACGAGAAGAGGTCAAGACTCAGAGACTGAAGGTAAACAAGCTGGAGGAGGAGAACTTCGAGATCTCGAGAGTGCGTCAGGAACTGAAAAGCAGCAGGACCATGTCTCATGCCAAGGACGTTGAAATCCAGAAGCTCAAGGAACAACTTCAGGACATACAGGGTCGCCACAAGAAACTCCGTGTCGACAGAGAAAATCTAGCGAAGAACCGGAGGAGATCAAGTCCACACGTAAGAAGCCCCAGTGGGGACAATGACCAAGTTCCTAATAAATTAGCTTAGTAGTATCCCACCATGAGAGAAATAAAGATGAACGCTTCCTCGATTTAAGTATCTGACCATACCAACTTATGTGGGTGGCGATACTGTAGTATTGATTGAATAAATGAATGCTTGGTTGCTATTATTTTTGTGTGTTTATTGAATGGTTGGATAGATGCGATATACGTAGATTTGTATTTATTTCAACCATGAGAGACGAAGTTACGGAAGAATGGTAGAAGGCCTTCATATGGGAACAACATCGTGAATTGGAAAACTCCCGAGCATTGAAGACCAAGAAATGAGGACTTAGAAACGAAACCATAGTAGAACGGCCCATTACAAACGATAATTTTGTTGATGAGTGGGTAATTGCTTTCTCATTCTATCTCAACCAAACCCGAATCTTGAACCCATGGACAATCAGACACCAAACTTTTCTCGAGACAATTGCAATTTCCCCATGGAGATACATTCCTTGTTCCGAGCACCCTCCTATCCTACACATGCAGATGACAACCCTTTATGAGTCTTTCCTTAAGGGTTCTGAAACGATCATGACCCCGACCAGTGATCATGATTACCCAAGATCTTGAAGGACATGATGAAGCATATTCACCTTGAAGGAGATGCAGTCTACAAAGGCTACCCTTCATGCAAAAGGGAGTGGAACTTTGGTATGTGGAGGTACACCTCCACCGTTTGAAAGGAGTTTGCCCAAAGAGGATGGGGCATTACTTTTTCATCTCACGTGTGCCACAAGCAACTTTCTTCGACGCTGTTCATGAAGCAGCCATGGAAGCCATACGCCAGATCGAGAAATACTTGAAGCAAGACTCCGTTATACTCGGGAATACCTAAGCGACGTGCATGCAGAGATGATGAAGGAGAAGCTCAAGACCACCATGATGAAAAAGAAGATTGAAGATTTCAAGGCTCATGTCGCACACTTCCAAAGGATCAAGAATCCTCGAGGAGGATAAATGAATAAAGTTGGAAGTAATGCCCGACCATACCAAATCATGTGGGTGGCAGCATTTGTAACAAAGTACTTTTTGAATTTGAATTTACGAAAATGGTTAAGGATGTAATGAAAGATTGATATGAAAATAATGAGATTTTATGGATAAACTTGTGCATTCTTTTGGTCATAGTACTCAGTAAAGCCACAAGATCAATGAAGAAAGAAATGTGTTATTCATGACGATCCATAGAAGGAAGCTGAACAAAATAAGTTGGAGTTTTGTTTTGATATGATGGTATGAAGAAACAGTACTACTGGATTCAAAGGAGGTGTAACAAGAGAGTTACTCCAAGGATGATTTAAAGCTGCACTAGTGTTGAAGTGGGCCATAACCCACAGTGCCCGAGGATTTTGAGAAGGAACAGTTGTAACCTTGATAAAGGAATACACTTGGAAGAAGCAATGATCAAATCAGCATACGTTAGTAGGAGGTTACGCAAAAACCTAAGAGTGGTGAAGTAACGATAGATGTTTTGTTTGGCTTGCGAAACCATGGATTTACTCGAAACCAGTTCGAGAACAAGAGAAATTCTGCAATGCTTGTGAGTATGCCCAAGTGTTAGAATACGTGATTCATATTTACGTATGTGGTAATGATTCAAGCACGGGATGGATTGGCCCCATACCGAGACTTCTATCATGAACTATCATATGTTGATGGAAAATCGAGAGCCTTGAAAACTTAGAAGAGTGTCGACGCGATAAGCCATAAAACCATAAAATGGTAGGACGATGGAACCCCATTTCAGTGCAACCGCTGCAAACGAGGTTATACGGTGAGGTTCAACCCGACCCGCTTTCTGCAGGAGAAAACCATAAATTTTAGACCACCATGAGTGTTTCGATAGTTGTTTAGAATGGACACATACCCATCAGCTAAGAAGATCCAGTCTCGGACGAACTTCAACTTTGACGAACCGACCCAAGCTTTTGAGGAAAACTCTATGCTTCCGATGTAAGAGCTTTAATGAAGGAGCTATTGTAAGATATGTGAAGAGACATACATTGTCAGCCCTCCAGAGGAAATATCTGAGTTTATTGGAACCATGACCTTGTTTTTAAGTGTGGTAGCACCCCGACCTTCGACCAAGACATTTGCTAGAAGACCCCAACCCCTAACCTTTTCTTGTTAGTTTCTTCAATCTCGAGGACTAGATTCATTTTAAGTGTGGTAGGTTTGTAACATCCCAAATTTTGGAATGTTAATATAATTAATTGAATTGTTTGTTTGTTTGCTTGAGTGAATTAAACTTGAGTGAAATTTGAACCTTTTCAAAAACTTTTGAAAGAGAGGAATAAAATGACTTTCCCTTCTCCGTAAATTCAAATTCATCCTATTAAAATCAATGAGAGAAGATGACATGACTTCTTCAACTATGAAGAATTTGAACGGAGTTTTGCAATTTAATTCTTTCAAATATTTGCACTTGTTTCTCTATTTTTCTTCCCAGAAATACCCGAAAATAAATTCTTGCAAGCAAGAAAGAGCGGAGGAAAATGACCTCCAAAATCAGGGGCATTTTGAAAATATTTGAGCCAAGAAAACCAAAGTTTTTATTTAAAATTATTTGCAAAAAGAAATAAAGCCTTTAGGGATTTTCTGAAAACATTTTTTAAGTTTTTATTTTGGCCGTGGAATAATGCTCATCATCTACATTTTATTTTTCGATAATTTTAGTATATAAAACTCTTTATTCGAATTGATTTGATTTCCTTTTATTGTTTTAGTTTCCTAATTTTAAAAATAGGAATGGAATCGTTTTATTAGGAAAACCTGCTGGCCCATTAAGCACTTTCCTATTCTAGCCCAACAAGAGATCATCTCCTTCCTCTGCTTCCTCTCACGTTCTGAAGCTTTCCATGTCCATGGAGACAGAAATCTCCACCTTCCCGATCTCCCTCGTCTTTCCATCCCAGCGCCTCCGAGACCGCCTATAAAACCCCTCCTCTCCTCGCTCCATTTTTCCCATCACCACGCCTCCCCTGCCTGTAGCCTTCTCGCCACCATCCTCCTTTTCCTGCCTAGAACGCCACCAGAGCTCTCCTGAACCTCCCATCGCCCAGCGCCACCTCCCCAGCGCCGACCCCCTCCTCCGCCACCCCCACCTCGCCGGCGACCTCGCCCCTCTCGAGCAGCCTCCACATCGCTGCCTCCTTCCTGCCATCTCTGCCTCACGTCATGTAACTCCGCTGTCGTTTTCAGATTTATTTCCGTAACAGATTTAGTTCCGTTCTTGTTTAGCTTATAACTTTTGATCTAGAAGTCCAATGATGCTGATTCTTTTTGCGTTAGATCACAATTTTCTTGTAGTTTCCAAAAATATATAATTTGTCTATGTTTGGATTTATAAAATTGAGTTAGATCAGATTTGAATTAAAGCTTGTTTTGCTTATTCCGGGAGTTTAAAATAGATTTTATTTGATTCTTTTTCTACTGATCACTAGTGATCATATTTACCAGTGGTAAAAACTTCAAAATTGTTTGAGTATTTTAGCTTATTGTTTCATGTAAAACAAATTCTGTTTTAGTTTTATTCAATTATAGCTACTTCTTTTCTATAGTTGTTTTAAATTATTTTATTTTATATTTCAGAAAGTTTATGTTTGGTTTCTATTAGTTAAACAGTAGGTGTTCAACAAGTTTTTATATTTATTTTTATTTTGTTATCGTGAAATCAATTCAAGTTCGCTAATAACTTGCAATGGATTTCTCTCTGTTTTAACTCCCAATTGAAAATACTTTCAAAATAGCTTTATGAAAAAATACTTTATTTTTTTTTGTCTTAACTAAATTTATATTTTATTCTCTGTTATTTTAGTGTTTTATTTTCCGTTAGACAAAACTATTTTTGTGAATGTTGTAGAAGAAGACTCTCTAGTTTTATTTGAAGTTCCTTCGATTCTTATTCGCTCTCTCTTTTGTTTTGATTGTTAGTGTGAGTGCTTATGTGAATGATATGTTTGTTATATAGATTTCATCGAGAGTGACGAGTAGTCTATCAAGTTATTTCTTGAGAACGATAATTCTTCTTCGTCAACATCACCAAGCAAGTTCACTTTGACCATGCTTTCATACCTATGTTTTATTGCATTTAGTGACATCCTTGCAACCACCCCTCAAGAGTGTTATTGAATCCTTGTAGTTGAGTAGTATGCATGAGGTAGGAACCCACCCCCTGTTACCAAGCCCGGACGTTATTTATTTTAATGCTACGCTATAGTAGACGGGTTTGGTATGAGTGCTCGGAGTGGTGTGAGAATGGAGGCTCTACGTCAATGACGATAACTCCATGATGGAATCTGCAAGGACTGCATCTTCAAGGCCTCAAGACTTCAAGACTCAAGACAAGAATTCAATACACACTCTTGGGTGAAGGACGGTTGACGGGCACCTGGAGAAACCAGTGGTTGGCGGGATGCATGGAGAAGCGCCATGACATCTTGCGGAAAGCTTCACCCAGACTCAAAGAGACGGAAGAATACTTCATGCCCGGAAGCTTACCTGCAACCGCAAGTCATTATGGGCTCGCTTGGTTGACCTTAGTAGTGACTCTGGCTGGGGCGGTACTAGCAGATGTAGAACTACGGTAGGATTGGATGGGTACCGGACGGTGGTCGAGGAACTCTTTGGAAGACTATGTTTGGTCATCTTGTTCTCAAACACTCAAGTGCGAGAACGTAAAAGAGGGATCGAATCTTGCGGGTAAAGTGTACAAACCTCTGCAGAGGGTTATAACCTAATCGATTAGCCGTGTCCCGTTACGGACAATTTGAGCCTCTGGACTTGGATCTATCTCGAACTCTCAACACCGGATTGATAACTTAATTGTGGGCAACTTATGATGATTTTGGGCTATGAGACATCGGTTGGCGGAACCATGTCATGATAGAGAACTCTATAGAGCAGACTTCATTTATTCCTTTGATGTAGGGAAAATAAAACCAGCTTTTACGCAAATAAAACTCAGATACTGAGCCACAAAGCCCTACGCATATAGTATAGTTTTATCATCTGCTTCTCATATTGTGATCTTGCGGTACATTCAATGTAATGACCTACACGGCTGCAACGTATCATGTTGCGTATACTTCTCGACGAGTAAGAGTTACGATCTGGGTTACGGTCTACACTCAACCTGCCGATGGCATTGATGGGACTCCACACCCGCTTGATTGTTTCCGCTGAGTATTATGAGGTATATATCAGTTTCGTTATTTATGCATGTGATTGCACTTTGATATATACATTGATGTACTGTGTGCCAAAGATACTGATCCGAGGATGGCATAGAAACACGAGGCTTGACCGTCTCGAGGTCGGGTCGCTATGAAATGGTATCGAGCACATGTTGGTGTAGAACGTGACCCTAGAAAATGACTTAGTAATATGAAGACCCCAATAGGAATGACCTTTGTTTTGTACTACTCTCGTAACACCTCATTCCTTTTATCGAACCTTCCTTATCTCAAACTATAGATGGAGAGCTACATTCGAACAAAAGAGAACACTACGAGAAGGTTCTTGGAGGCCCTTCCTTGTGGAGCTAGTCAGCTGCTGAAGTTACCGATACACGAGATCAAGGCAACTAAGAGGACGTCCAGATCATGGGGAGTCAAGACCCAAATTTTGGTTGTAAAGAAGCCCCAAGACTGCAGACATCATCTTGAACTATAAATGGTGATCGTGATATGGGCATCAACACTGCCGTCCATGATGCTATTGCACGTTTATGCTATCGCCATCGTGCTGCACTAAAATCACACTTCTTTGGAAAGGTTGGATGGCGAAGTCGATGGAGCAACTATTGCCTTGACGGAAGCGCAAAAGATGAAGTTCTCCCCACTTTTAGTGTACAATCAGGATTTGGAACAATACGTCAAAAATCTTCAGATGGACCTCCTGGAAGCCCTGTTCGACAATGAAGCACTACGAGAAGAGGTCAAGACTCAGAGACTGAAGGTAAACAAGCTGGAGGAGGAGAACTTCGAGATCTCGAGAGTGCGTCAGGAACTGAAAAGCAGCAGGACCATGTCTCATGCCAAGGACGTTGAAATCCAGAAGCTCAAGGAACAACTTCAGGACATACAGGGTCGTCACAAGAAACTCCGTGTCGACAGAGAAAATCTAGCAGAAGAACTGGAGGAGATCAAGTCCACACAGAAGAAGCCCCCGGTGGGGACAATGACCAAGTTCCTAATAAATTAGCTTAGTAGTATCCCACCATGAGAGAAATAAAGATGAACGCTTCCTCGATTTAAGTATCTGACCATACCAACTTATGTGGGTGGCGATATTGTAGTATTGATTGAATAAATGAATGCTTGGTTGCTATTATTTTTGTGTGTTTATTGAATGGTTGGATAGATGCGATATCGTGAGATTTGTATTTATTTCAACCATGAGAGACATAAGTTACGGAAGAATGATAGAAGGCCTTCATATGGGAACAAGATCAGAATTGGAAAACTCCCGAGCATTGAAGACCAAGAAATGAGGACTTAGAAACGAAACCATAGTAGAACGGCCCATTACAAACGATAATTTTGTTGATGAGTGGGTAATTGCTTTCTCATTCTATCTCAACCAAACCCGGAATCTTGAACCCATGGACAATGTACACCAAACTTTTACGGAGACAATTGCAATTTCCCCATGGAGATACATTCCTTGTTCCGAGCACCCTCCTATCCTACACATGCAGATGACAACCCTTTATGAGTCTTTCCTTAAGGGCCTGAAACGATCATGACCCCGACCAGTGATCATGATTACCCAAGATCTTGAAGGACATGATGAAGCATATTCACCTTGAAGGAGATGCAGTCTACAAAGGCTACCCTTCATGCAAAAGGGAGTGGAACTTTGGTATGTGGAGGTACACCTCCACCGTTTGAAAGGAGTTTGCCCAAAGAGGATGGGGCATTACTTTTCATCTCACGTGTGCCACAAGCAACTTTCTTCGACGCTGTTCGTGAAGCAGCCATGGAAGCCATCGCCGGATCGGAGAAATACTTGAAGCAAGACTCCGTTATACTCAGGAATACCTAAGCGACGTGCATGCAGAGATGATGAAGGAGAAGCTCAAGACCACCATGATGAAAAAGAAGATTGAAGATTTCAAGGCTCATGTCGCACACTTCCAGTGGGACTGAAGAATCCTCGAGGAGGATAAATGAATAAAGTTGGAAGTAATGCCTGACCATACCAAATCATGTGGGTGGCAGCATTTGTAACAAAGTACTTTTTGGAATTTGAATTTACGAAAATGGTTAAGGATGTAATGAAAGATTGATATGAAAATAATGAGATTTTATGGATAAACTTGTGCATTCTTTTGGTCATAGTACTCTGTAAAGCCACAAGATCAATGAAGAAAGAAATGTGTTATTCATGACGATCCATAGAAGGAAGCTGAACAAAATAAGTTGGAGTTTTGTTTTGATATGATGGTATGAAGAAACAGAGTACTATCGATTCAAAGGAGGTGTAACAAGAGAGTTACTCCAAGGATGATTTAAAGCTGCACTAGTGTTGAAGTGGGCCATAACCCACGTGCCGTGGATTTTGAGAAGGAACAGTTGTAACCTTGGATAAAGGAATACACTTGGAAGAAGCAGTGATCAAATCAGCATACGTTCCGTAGGAGGTTACGCAAAAACCTAAGAGTGGTGAAGTAACGATAGATGTTTTGTTTGGCTTGCAGAAACCATGGATTTACTCGAAACCAGTTCGAGAACAAGAGAAATTCTGCAATGCTGTGAGTATGCCCAAGTGTTAGAATACGTGATTCACTGTTTACGTATGTGGTAATGATTCAAGTACGGGATGGATTGGCCCCCATACCAGAGACTTCTATCATGAACTATCATATGTTGATGGAAAATCAGAGAGCCTTGAAAAACTTAGAAGAGTGTCGACGCGATAAGCCATAAAACCATAAAATGGTAGGACGATGGAACCCCATTTCAGGCAACCGTTGCCAAACGTAGGTTATACGGTGAGGTTCAACCCCGACCCGTTTTCTGCAGGAGAAAACCATAAATTGTAGACCACCATGAGTGTTTCGATAGTTGTTTAGAATGGACACAGACCCATCAGCTAAGAAGATCCAGTCTCGGACGAACTTCAACTTTGACGAACCGACCCAAGCTTTTGAGGAAAACGCTATGCTTCTGACAGAAGAGCTTTAATGAAGGAGCTATTGTAAGATATGTGAAGAGACATACATTGTCAGCCCTCCAGAGGAAATATCTGAGTTTATTGGAACCATGACCTTGTTTTTAAGTGTGGTAGCACCCCGACCTTCGACCAAGACATTTGCTAGAAGACCCCAACCCCTAACCTTTTCTTGTTAGTTTCTTCAATCTCGAGGACGAGATTCATTTTAAGTGTGGTAGGTTTGTAACATCCCAAATTTTGGAATGTTAATATAATTAATTGAATTGTTTGTTTGTTTGCTTGAGTGAATTAAACTTGAGTGAAATTTGAACCTTTTCAAAAACTTTTGAAAGAGAGGAATAAAATGACTTTCCCTTCTCCGTAAATTCAAATTCATCCTATTAAAATCAATGAGAGAAGATGACATGACTTCTTCAACTATGAAGAATTTGAACGGAGTTTTGCAATTTAATTCTTTCAAATATTTGCACTTGTTTCTCTATTTTTCTTCCCGAGAAATACCCGAAAAATAAATTCTTGCAAGCAAGAAAGAGCGGAGGAAAATGACCTCCAAAATCAGGGGCATTTTGAAAATATTTGAGCCAAGAAAAACCAAAGTTTTTATTTATATTTGCAAAAGAAATAAAGCCTTTAGGGATTTTCTGAAAACATTTTTTAAGTTTTTATTTTGGCCGTGGAATAATGCTCATCATCTACATTTTATTTTTCTGATAATTTTAGTATATAAAACTCTTTATTCAATTGATTTGATTTCCTTTTTATTGTTTTAGTTTCCTAATTTTAAAAATAGGAATGGAATCGCTTTTATTAGGAAAAACCTGCTGGCCCATTAAGCACTTTCCTATTCTAGCCCAACAAGAGATCATCTCCTTCCTCTGTTTCCTCTCACGTTACTGAAGCTTTCCATGTCCATGGAGACAGAAATCTCCACCTTCCCGATCTCCCTCATCTTTCCATCCCAGCGCCTCCCGAGACCGCCTATAAAACCCCTCCTCTCCTCGCTCCATTTTTCCCATCACCACGCCTCCCTGCCCGTAGCCTTCTCGCCACCATCCTCCTTTTCCTGCCTAGAACGCTCACCAGAGCTCTCCTGAACCTCCCATCGCCCAGCGCCACCTCCCCAGCGCCGACCCCTCCTCCGCCACCCCACCCTCGCCGGCGACCTCGCCCCCTCGCCGAGCAGCCTCCACATCGCCGCCTCCTTCCTGCCATCTCTGCCTCACGTCAGGTAACTCCGTTTTTTTTCAGATTTATTTCCGTAACAGATTTAGTTCCGTTCTTGTTTAGCTTATAACTTTTGATCTAGAAGTCCAATGATGCTGATTCTTTTTGAGTTAGATCACAATTTTCTTGTAGTTTCCAAAAATATATAATGTGTCTATGTTTGGATTTATAAAATTGAGTTAGATCAGATTTGAATTAAAGCTTGTTTTGCTTATTCGGGAGTTTAAAAATAGATTTTATTTGATTCTTTTTCTACTGATCACTAGTGATCATATTTACCAGTGGTAAAAACTTCAAAATTGTTTGAGTATTTTAGCTTATTGTTTCATGTAAAACAATTTTGTTTTAGTTTTATTCAATTATAGCTACTTCTTTTCTATAGTTGTTTTAAATTATTTTATTTTATATTTCAGAAAGTTTATGTTTGGTTTCTATTAGTTAAACAGTAGGTGTTCAACAAGTTTTTATATTTATTTTTATTTTGTTATCGTGAAATCAATTCAAGTTCGCTAATAACTTGCAATGGATTTCTCTACTGTTTTAACTCCCAATTGAAAATACTTTCAAAATAGCTTTATGAAAAAAATACTTTATTTTTTTTGTCTTAACTAAATTTATATTTTATTCTCTGTTATTTTAGTGTTTTATTTTCCGTTAGACAAAACTATTTTTGTGAATGTTGTAGAAGAAGCATCCCTAGTTTTATTTGAAGTTCCTTCGGATTCTTATTCGCTCTCTCTTTTGTTTTGATTGTTAGTGCGAGTGCTTATGTGAATGATATGTTTGTTATATAGATTTCATCAGAGAGTGACGAGTAGTCTATCAAGTTATTTCTTGAGAACGATAATTCTTCTTCGTCAACATCACCAAGCAAGTTCACTTTGACCATGCTTTCCTGCCTATGTTTTATTGCATTTAGTGACATCCTTGCAACCACCCCTCAGTAGTGTTATTGAATCCTTGTAGTTGAGTAGTATGCATGAGGTAGGAACCCACCCCCCTGTTACCAAGCCCGGGACGTTATTTATTTTAATGCTACGCTATAGTAGACGGGGTTTGGTATGAGTGCTCGGGAGTGGTGTGAGAATGGAGGCTCTACGTCAATGACGACAACTCCATGATGGAATCTGCAAGGACTGCATCTTCAAGGCCTCAAGACTTCAAGACTCAAGACAAGAATTCAATACACACTACTGGGTGAAGGATGGTTGACGGGCACCCTGGAGAAACCAGTGGTTGGCCGGGATGCATGGAGAAGCGCCATGACATCTTGCGGAAAGCTTCACCCAGACTCAAAGAGACGGAAGAATACTTCATGCCCGAAGCTTACCCGCAACCGCAAGTCATTATGGGCTCGCTTGGTTGACCTTAGTAGTGACTCTGGCTGGGACGGTACTAGCAGATGTAGAACTACGGTAGGATTGGATGGGTACGGATAGTGGTCGAGGAACTCTTTGGAAGACTATGTTTCGTCATCTTGTTCTCAAACACTCAAGTGCGAGAACATAAAAGAGAGATCGAATCTTGCGGGTAAAGTGTACAAACCTCTGCAGAGGGTTATAACCTAATCGATTAGCCGTGTCCCGATTCACGGACAATTTGAGCCTCGGACTTGGATCTATCTCGAACTCTCAACACCGGATTGATAACTTAATTGTGCGCAACTTATGATGATTTTGGGCTATGAGACATCGGTTGGCGGAACCATGTCATGATAGAGAACTCTATAGAGCAGACTTCATTTATTCCTTTGATGTAGGGAAAATAAAACCAGCTTTTACGCAAATAAAAATCAGATACTGAGCCACAAAGCCCTACTGCATATAGTATAGTTTTATCATCTGCTTTCATATTGTGATCTTGCCGTACATTCAATGTAATGACCTACACGGCTGCAACGTATCATGTTGCAGATACTTCCTCGACGAGTAAGAGTTACGATACAGGTTACGGTCTACACTCAACCTGCCGATGGCGTTGATGGGACTCCACACCCGCTTGATTGTTTCACTGAGTATTATGAGGTATATATCAGTTTTACGTTATTTATGCATGTGATTGCACTTTGATATATACATTGATGTACCGTGTGCCAAAGATACTGATCCAGGGATGGCATAGAAACACAGAGGCTTGACCGTCTGAGGTCGGGTCGCTACAACAATAGATTGTTTGATTTCAGTTGAACTGCACAAAAAGATACGCTGGTTAATCCGGCTCCATGTGCCATTCCAATGTGCAAACTAATGACAAACCCTGCCTGTTCCACAATCATAGGCATTACATATTTTGAATGGGAAAAGCTTGTCAAAGTTTAATCATTGATGTTAGCAAGAAGACATTAGTTTAATATATTGGAATTGGAAAACCTTGTCAAATTTTGCTCATTGATGTTACCCAGAAGACATGCATTTGATATTTCTGAGTGGGACGCCCTTTGCTGTGAGCAGCGTCAATTGTTTTTTCCTATTCCTGTGTTCCGTCCAGAAGTAAATATTTACTCTGCTGAGATGCATAGTCACATTAATGTTGACTTATGTAAGGTATTTTAAGAGTTTGTTCTGAATGTTGTCTATGTAATGCCAGGCCTTGTGAGTTTGATTGCAAAGTTGAGCTTGGAATGCCGTGGCATGCGGCATCACGAGCTGTTCCCCGTGGCTCCTGAGAATAATGCTTCATATTTCATTGCATGTTGATCTAATGACAGTGATTTGTATGTTAAGAAGATCATCCTCTTCTGTTGTTTCTGTGCTTAAGTTCATCATCTTATGTTCCATTCATAGCCTATACGACAACTCGGGTAGGTTAGAGGTGAAA